>CM068964.1:70764033-70778003 GCA_035128595.1 Eptatretus atami
TGGGCTGACCACGTGCCTCGTGGTTGCAGCAAGTTGATCGGCATCTCAAGGAGATGGGGATGGGCCAGGCATCTTCCTGGGGATGGCCAGGTGGAGGTCCCTTGAGTCCCGGCGGAAAGTGGACGCAGTGACACGCTGCTCCGGTGTATGCTCCCATACCTGACCTGACCTGCATATCAACCCGGATGGCTGTTTGGCCGATGCCTTTGCCCTCAGGCTTGTGCTGCTCCAGAAGGCCCTCACAGGTGTAGCTATGGAGATATCTCTCGCAAAAAGTGTTTTCACTCCCGATGCTCTGGTCATACAACAGGCGGGAGAGATCTTTCACCCATGTATCGTGGAACTTGCTCGCTTTCTCGATCAGCAGCAGGTTGATTCGGGGGATGTCTTCATGCGCCTCACTGAGGCAGGCTATAATACCTAAGCTCCATCCAAATACATTGATTGCTGAGTTGTTTTGCCTCTCCACCTGCTTACTTTGGGATATTGGTGGAGGTACATCGATTCCTGTGAAGTTGAGGCCGTCTTCTGTGGGGTATATTGAGGATCGATAGGCATGGTCCCTTGCAGGCAGGGGGAACAGTGCAGACCAGAGGGCCCAGCGCAAGCAGTTATCGTCTTTGTTATTGACATTTATGACGGCCTTTTGTCCTTCACTGCCGTAGGCAGGGGAATGTAGGATCTACCACGGAGAGGTTGGTAGTGAGCAATGTCTAGCCAAAGAAGCGCTACTCTGTCAACAACCCACCCAGAACCTCTCTGATTATACTTATCCAAGGTTTTATGGATTTTTGGAAATACGTTGTCAAATGCACCATCGATCTGATTTGCTTTCAAGACTGCCTCCTGCATCTGGTGCAGAACTGGATCTATAAATTCCTCGCTGCCATCAGGGTTGTCTTTGCACGGCTGGACCTTCAGAGCAAGCTGGAACTTCACCCCCTTGAGTAATCGGATCTCCTCCACAAGCTTTTGATGAATCTGGGGGCTGACACCTTCCAAGAAGGTCTGTGGGTCTGCCCCGAGAGGATGTCTCTCAGGGACATCTATTTGCCATCCTCGCAGAAATCTGCTTAATATCCATGTGGTGCGCTTCAAGATGAGGCTTTCTTCTTGATTTGCCTTTCCAGCAGGTGGCTCTTGAGAACTCTTATGCTTGTGCTTGCACTTTTTGTGTGGCTCTGCTGTTGCTGTCAGGATGATGGGCTCAACAGAGCAAACTGGCCTCTGCCATGGGGTTGGAGTTGGGACAGATCAGAGATCACAAAGAGCTGGTCTCTGTTGTGGAGCTGGTGTCGAACGACTTTCCTCTGGTGGGAAGCTGGTGTCGGAACCGCTGGAATGACTCGCCTCTGATGTTGTGCTGGAGTCGGGTTAGATAGGAGATCGGAAACAGCTGGGCTTTGCTGCAGGGTTGGAATTGGGATCACTGAAACCATTGGAATGACTCTCCTCTGGTGTGGAGCTGGTGTCCGGACTTTTGGGACAACAGGAACAGCTGGCCTATGTTGCTCCTCCTGAGGTTGTGTGGTTGAAAGCCTTTTTAGGGCTGAATTAAGGGCAATACTATCAATATCACTGTTTTTGTGTAAGCTCAACAAATATGAAAGAGCAACATCCATTCTGGTTGGTGTACCCTAGTATAGTCCTTTCTCTCATAGAGTTTTTAGACCCCTCATGTTGAGCAAGCACAATCGCAAAGTCTCACCATGCCCGCTTCTGGCCCATTCACTGAGCTGGTATGCCCTCATATAGACCATTCTCTTATTGGATTTTTTGGACACCTCAGATCTAAAAGCACAATTGCAATGTCTCTCCTTGCCTGCTTCTCAGTATGCTGAAGCTTTTGGCCTACTCCGTGAGCCCCACAAGGCTTGCAAAGCCATGTCCCTGACTGCGTCCCGACTCCACACTTACTGCAGGGTGCGTCCCAATTCTGCCTCCACCGTTACTGAGCTGGTAGTGGTGTTGGCCGCAATGCTCATATACACAGCTCTCACCACAGCAGGCTAACTCGCCATTCATCAGCCACTGGCATTGGCTCTGGTTCTGGTTCTTGGCCCTCATATTTGCTGGGTGTATGCATTGTCATAGGTATATCTAATATAGAACTGTAATAGAGCCTGGCCCAACTCCACATGCGCTGGCAAGTGTATATATTTTTGTTTCTGTATATTGTGACACAATGGAAAGGGGCTGGGATGCGCAGCACTCAGGATGACGGGCTTGACAGAGCGAGCTGGCTCGACTGCAGTCGGAACAACTGGGACAGCTCGAGCTGGCGAGAGCAAGTCTGGAGCCTGTTTCAAAAAAGGTTTCTGGGGCCCTCCGAGGGGGTGGTGTGGACCCAGCCTTTGAAAAAAGACCCCCATGGGAAGCGAATTTTGGTGCAAAACACTCCCCAGAGGAAAGTGGTGCAGAACCCCCATAATATATACGACTCACTTTGTTTCTCAGTGAACCCTCATGCCCCACTTACATTCTGGAGTATAATTTGCAGTGCTGATCCAGATCAAACCTGTTGGGTGTTGATCATGAGATAGCGATCTTGTTGTGCTTAGTTAACCTTTCCCAATCTACACATCTGTTTTAGATGGACCACCATTTTGCTGATTGGGTGACTGTGCCCTTGCAATGACACTGTGACTCACTTCCAAAAGGCAGTCCATCCACTATCTGGTGGCACCTTTCCCCAGATGCCAATCACTTTACGAAGCTAATCTTCATTTTATTGTTATCTTGAAGGCATTATATAGTGATCAATGATGAAAACCAGGTCAACATTTTCTGAGGATAAAATGAATCGTCACTTGGTTCACCTGAGATACATGTTTATCCTTGAGCGGACTTTCCTGCGACCACCCAAAATAAAACTGCATTGATTTTTTTTCTTTTCCAAATTCATTACGGGTTGTGCTGTGTATGGGAATTCTACCTTGACTCTTAACACAGAGACACCTACTTTTACAGATATTATCGATAGCACTTCCACCAACACAGCTTATGCTACCGAGCATTCGATGTCTCAAAAGTGTGCTCTGAACTATCTGAACAATATGCTTCCATTAATCCCCTTGTGTCATGCTCCACCTCATGATCTTCCTCCATACATCATCCTATTTCTCTTCACTTACTGTATACTTCTGCACTTTACTTCCGCAACTGGCTAAGTGAAGCAAAGAGTGGCTGTGAGTGGGAGGATGCCTATCTGGGAGGATGCAAGTAATGGTGTTCCTCAGGGATCATTACGAGGACCATTATTATTAATAATTTGTATAAATGATTCGGATAGTGGGGTTAAGAGGAGGCTGTCTAAATTTGCAGGGGGCCGCAGTTACCAGATTCAGGAAAGTCTAGATACTTTCATAAATTCGGCAAAGGATTGGCAGATGCAGTTAAACATAAAGCAATGTAAGGTGCTAGGGATGGGTAAGAACAATGAAACGAGAGATTACATGATGTGAAGAGCAATCTTGGAGCATGTCTCACAGGAGAAGGATCCTGGGGTGGTAATAGATATGGTAAGGGGGGTGGGGGGGGGGGGTAGGGTAAGCAGAGAGCACAGTACCAGGCAGCCATAGGGAGAGCAAATGGTTTTAGGTTGTATTTGTATGGGGATAAATTATAAATGAAAGGGAGAAGTTTTGACGCTGTATAAGAATTTATTGAGGCCTCATGTACAATATTATGTGCAGTCTTGGTCACCACATCTGAGGAAGCACATAGCTGCCATAAAAAGGATTCAGCATCGTATTACTAGATTGCTTCCGGGCCAAGGTCGACTAGGCTATGAGAAGTGGCAGATGGAGACAGGACTTTATATATTACAAGGAAGAGTCACATCCCCAGTGACGGGGAAAGCAAGCAAAAGTATCCGTCCCCAGTGATGGGAAAAGTTTAAGTTAATCATTCAATTTAAATTATTTCATGGACTTTAAAAAGGTTAATTGTGCTGCAATCTTGGTTTCACTCAGAGTCAAAGCTCTGAGCTACTTATACCGCCCATCGCAAAATTTGGTGCAACATCGGGCGGCGGAGGTTGGATTTGTATAAAAAGAGGGCAAAGGGGCAAAGCATCCTGTTTGTGAAATAAAATTTGGCATCAACATTACTCATACCTGTTCAGCTGTTTTCCTGTCATTTCAAAAGTGAATGTTGAGCTTTTCAAACGCAGCACAGGAAGCGGTCACCATAAAGTGGAAACAGATCAATGTACGGACAGACACCACCATTCGCAATATCTCCTCCTCATTCTCCCTCTCTTCTCCCCCCTCTCTCTTCCCCTCCCCTCTCCTCTTCTTCCCCTCCCCCCTCTCTTCCGCTCTTCTCTCTCTCTCTCTCTCTCTCTCCTCTCTCTCTCTCTCTCTCTCTCTCTCTCTCTCTTCACCCTCCTCTCCCCCCTCTCCCCCAATCCCCTCTCTCTCCCTTACTGCTGTCTCCCTCTCCCCCCACTTCCCTCTCTGTCCCCTTCCCCTCCCTCCCTCCCCTCTCTCCCACCTCTCTTTCTCTCTCTCCTCTCTCTTCTCTCTCTCTCTCTCTCTCTCTCTCTCTCTCTCTCCTCTCTCTTCCTCCTTTCCTCTCTCTCCCTCCTCTCTTCACTCTCCCTCTTCTCCTCTCTCTCACCCCTTTCCTCTCTCTCTCTCTCCCCCCTCCTCTCATCTCCCCCTACCCCTCTCTCCTGCCCCGTCCTCCATCTCTCCCTATCCTTCTCCTCTCCCCCCTCTCTCTCTCTCCCCTTTCTTTCCCCACTCTCCTCTCTCTCACTCTTTCCCTCCTATCTCTCCCCTCTCTCCCTATGTCCATGCCCTATCCTATTAAAATGTTGAGCGTACTCTGTCACAGAATGTTTATGCCGCTGAAGCAGGTTCCTGAGCAAGGGTTATACTAGGTCGTTTGCCATTGCCTTCCCATCAGTACTTCAGGCAGGAATTTGTAATTTGGCCACGGTGCCAGCAATAGCTTGTCTTGACACCATGGGGATCTTTAACGTCCACCAACTAATGTCAATCGACAGAACGCCCAGTTTTACGTCCATCAAAGGGACGGCACACACATCGATGAATCACTCTGTCTGTGAAACACCGGCATGACAGTTTATAGCTGGGTCGGGATTCAACCCTAGGCTAGGCAGCTTTGAGGCAAATGTGCGAACCTCGAGGCTATCCTATCAGTCGAGGTCGTATCTTAACGCACTGTGAAACAAACAAACTGCATTTGTATTTACACTGTTACAGCCCTATAAACCATATGCCAAAATTGAAACGCACACAGCACGTAGACTCTTAGAATAGTTATTTCCGTAATGTACGTTAAGAATAGTGCCTTCCCTGTAGGGGTTATTACTGTATGTAATTAACTGCATTTGGTTGTGTAAATGGCGCCCCCTCTCAACCCGTTGGGATAATAGCAACATCAGCACGTAATTTTGTGTGCCGTGGCTGCTGTCATCGCGTTGGGTGTGCGTTGTTTTACTGCCATGGCTTCTCGATATGTGCGAATAACACCAGCATTCTGGAACCTTCGCCGAAGCCATGGCTTTAGAAGCGCACATCAAATTCCAAAATTCCCCTTTATTGTTAAAAGCCCCAGCAAGTCCTTGTTTGTCTGCTCGTCTGTATGGACGTCCACCCTGTACTGTAACTAACAGCTTGCCGTCTAACCCTATACTGTATTTAGTTTCCCTCATTCCCCTCCACCTGAACATGATTGGTATACAGACCAGGACATGACACAGCGCCCATGCAATAATTGCCCCTTTCCCTGGCTTTGTGCCATGGACATTTTTGGACATGGGGTTCGTCCCAGGTTCATGGGGGTAAAAGTAGTGATTCCCCATGTAAAGTACGGAGCTCCGCTCCTGGTGACAGCCAGAAGAGCCAACTGAGTGCATGTCTGGGTGTGCAGCGGAGTGGACGGGGCTGCGGGGGCATCCCCCAATAACTGGCATGGGGCAGCTCGTAAGATCTGATGTGGCCCAACAGCTGGCCCCAGGCCACCTCGGAAGATTTGACGTGTGGCTCTTCGGCCCCGCCTGCCCCAGGGACTATAAAGCTGTGTCCGAGACTCTGGTTCTCTCTCTGTCTGTCTGTCTGTCTCTGTCTCTGTCTGTCTCTTCTCTCTCTGTCTGTCTGTTTGTCTCTCTCTCTCCCCTCCCCCCATCTGGTCAACATTTTTACTTATTTCCCGGTACGGGACATGCTGACTCGCTGACTCTCACACACACACACACATTCTCTCTCTCTCTCTCTCTCTCTCTCTCTCTCTCTCTCTCTCTCTCTCTCTCTCTCTCTCTCTCTCTCTCTCTCTCTCTCTCTCTCTCTCTCTCTCTCTCTCGCTCTTCTCTCTCCTCCCCCCCTGGTAATCACTCTCCTGTCTTCCCTGGTCCTGGACGCTTTGGTTCGCGGTTTCCCCAGAGCTTGTGGACCCTCGGTTGTGGAGTTCAGTGTCGGGTCCGTTCCAGAGTGCGGCAGGGAGAGCGGTACCAAGCTGGGAAGGGTAACAGTTCTGTGTAGCAATAGGCTGAGGCCACCCTGCCCCTCCCAATTATCTCCCAGTGTGTGAGTGTCTGATTGGTACCCTGTCGTGTTATCCGGTAGGTAAGGAGTAGGGTAAGCTAAGTCTGCAACTTGTGCATTTTCTTTTCTTTTTGTAAATACACACATTGATTGCCTTTTATTGCATTTCCCCTTTCACTGCCCCGGTTGCCCTTTGACTCCATTAGAGCCCTTGAGTTCCCTTCCCTCCTTCCTCGTACCCCCATGTTGCTTGCTGTAAATATAGTGCCTTGTTCATATTTTCCTTTCATTCTGCCTGTGTCTGTCCTTTCCCCTTATTGGTCCAGCAATGTCCGTACATCAATAATAACCGGGAGATTATAATTCCCCAACGGATTGGCTATTGCTGGCTGTCCCTCCTGTAGGGTTTCCCTGAAAGCAAAATATGTGTTTATGGATTTATTCTTTCAAGAGAGAGGAGAGGAAAATAAAGCCCATGAAGAACTGGGTGTTAAATGAGCTGTGATATGTCGGTCATGTGGCAATATCAAATATGCCTTTTTCAAGCAGTAACTGTTCCATGTAAGTCACAAAAGGAGATAAGTAATGGCTCTGAAAATGCCATTCTGGAATACAATGTATTACCCTTTTGATCCGCTGGACAGGTTTTCTGTGAAAGGTGAAAACCATTTCCTACCGTGCGACACCCTTATGTGCTACCCATTCACTCCACATCCTTCTTTCCTGTGGATTTAATTCTCCCATCCTCGTTTTACTTTTTCTTGGTTTGTTTATTGTATTTTTTGCCCTTTTTCTTCTCTCTCTCTCAGAACTTCTGCCTCACCATTATTCTCATGACGACTCGGAACATTCAAAAACTTGTATGAAGCAACGAGATACTCACAATAGTCCAAAACCCACCAAATTTGTTTTGTTTTTTCAATCTTTAAGTATGTATAGTTAGTGTGAAAATATATATCTGTGAGTTCTTTAATTATATTGTATCTCCTACATGGAATGCCCCATGTGGTTTCATCAATATTTAATGACCTATTTTGCTCGAATATATATTCTCATGACTAATATGAGAATTTCCTCTTCTTTTTCTCCGTAGCCCTTCATATTTAGTGGCTCTCAGCCTTGTTTAGGGCAAATTTCAATTAAAAAAAAAAAATCTTTATGAACGACACCTCAAAAACACCTTTTATTTTACTGCAGTCCAACTTTTAGAGTAACGGAGGTGCAGCAGTCTTTGTGGAAATATAGCTTTATAACACCCTTGTAGTTCTTCTTACTGTATTTACATTCTACAACCTTGTCCGACAGGAAAGTGCAGAGGTTGCGCCATTACATTTAAGCTGCCTAGTCTGTGTTTGATTCCTGACTCAGATATAAACTGTAGGATCAGTGGTTCATGGGCAGGATGTTACATCGCAAAGTTCACCATTCCTCATATGGATGTTAAGCCCAGTGTCCTGTCTGCTGCTATTTGTTGGTGGATGCTAAATATCCCACGGCCAAACTCAAATCCCTGCCTAAATCACCTTTCGTCAAATGTCAGACCTGGCCAACTGGTTTGTGAAAGACTTGGGACAAAAATCTTCCTAGGCTGACAACACTCAAAGGTTTTTTTTGATATTCGTACTGCAGAGGAAGGCCTGAGTCCAAAATCCAAGAGGGACCCCCTGGATGCAAAGAAAAAAAGATGAGAAATTATAATCAGAATGGGAGTGCCACAGATGATTGGCTCAAAGTAAAATAAAGAGGAGGCGAAGGACTTCAGGGAACTTTTCAGACAAACAATAAACGAGCCACATTGCACCAAATGCAAACTAGTGACCTTGAAGGGCCCCCTGGAAGCCTGTGTTCGGTGTGGCTCCAGTTGCAAGCTGTCAGAAAAGCGGACCCAAGATTATGCACCAGGTGATGAGGCAGCCTCCCAGGACGCTCCACCCTGGTTCAGGCCTCTAGCTTTCTAGTGGCAAGCCCGTGGGAACACTGACTCCAACAATACCCTCTATTAGGCACTGCAGAATCAGGAATGCAACCTGAAAGGCAGTAAAAAAAACACCCCCAAAAACTCACAAACCATTCATCTGGCAGCCTGTCCGAAGAGCTTGCAAAAGAACCAATGTTTCACTCAAGGCTCCGAAGGGACAGGTGGTGGTACCGCTCTGTGTGTCTGCAGACAGCTGACCACCTAAATGTGAGAGTAACTGGGGCATTAAAGAAATAGATGTATATTCTACTAATTTCTTTTTTTTGCTTGTCTGTTATGATAAATTTTACATCTTCATTACCAAGGATTCTAGAATTAAGTATTGTTATGGTCACATGGTCTTCAAAGACCGTCATGCTACCCAGTGGATATGGGATGAAAAGGACTCCTCGTCCGCTCGGTTAATTTGGCGCAAATTGGCATCTCCAAATGCAATGACCGCAGCTGAATCGCCGACAGAATAGCCAAGCAGATCTTGTTGATATTTAATGCTGAGGCGTGTAAGCGTGGACCCAATCTGTCAATTTAATATATTAATCAACCAATTTCCTGAAGCGCTGTGCATCCCATCCATGATGACGACACAGGTTTTCAGCCATAATTAGTGATTAGAATAAGCTTTACATTTAAACGTTTACAGCTATAGTAATTTTTTAATGTAAATGTGGCAAAAGTTCTAAAATAAGAGGCAGAGGAGGCATGTTGTGGCTCGATATCATAAATGCCAAGATACGATGGACAAGAAGGGGTCTAAAGGGTCTAACAAGGCACCTTTGGGAGAGGCAAAGTGTCTGTACCAAGTCCCGTTGCAAAGTTACAGCCACCTGCTGCCAGGCTCAGGAGGGAGAGTCAGCATCCTGTTCGCCAGTGGTCAGGCCTGTGCACAGTTGGTGCTTCAACAGGGATTCCTTTGGGGCCTGACAGCGGGCCTGAGAGTGACGTCTTCAATGAGAGGTGTCCAGGGTGGCAGTCTGACTCCAATCCCAACAAGGAGATTGATGACATGGGAGTAGTTTTCTCCACTGGTCACTGAGCAGCCTTATGGAAGCCGCTTCCAAGTAGGGGACCCATCTGGAAGAGGGGTCAGTCATGTGGATGGTTGTGGCATTGATATAGGGGGCGGTTCTGGTGGACAGGAGCATTGTGCAGATGAGTGCATTGGCTTATGGGGAATGGAAGACAGGCATAAATGGAGTATATTTCACAACGCGGGCTCCTTGAGGGATGAAGTCGGAGAGATGGGTCACATGAGTGTCGTGTTGAGTTGGCTGGGCATGGCAGTGATCGGCCTGCTGGTGGTGAAGCTGGGGAGTCAAAACCTGAAGAACAAAAGGCCAAAACCGAGCAGATGTCACTCAATATCAGAAAGGCCGGGGACAAATCCACGAAGGCTTATCAGGGTATTGGATGCTGTATGCCAAGTTGTTGGAGACTGTGGGGGGTTTTCCTATTTCAAATGTTTGGAGGTGGCTCATTTAAGAGCTTTGGTGGACATCATGAGGGAAGGGTTAACATCTTTACTAGATTGGTCAGAGGGTGGCGCATCCATATGAAGAAAGTCGATTGTTTGTTATGTGTGTCTATGATAGGTGCTGGTGCATGCATGGTGGAATGGGGGTGTGCTAGGTGGGGTAGCATGGGGTGCATCAGGTGGGGTGGCATGACTGGTGTGGAGGGTGCGGGTGGTGATGGGAGTACCGAGTGTGCTATTGGCGATGGATTGCAGAGGGGCAGGTTATGGGTACAGGTGAGAGTGTGGGTGAAGGTGGGGTGGTGCGATGTGTGTGGGGGTGCTGTGGTTGAGGGAGGAGCGGCAGGGTTTCAAACGGGGGTGAGGGCATTGTGGTTGCTGTTAGTGCTGTCGTTATTGTGAAAGCTGTGGTGCAAGAAGTGATATGAGTGTGCATGAGGATGGTGGTATGGATGATGGGGGTGTGTGTGCATGTGTGTGATTTGGGGAGTTCGATGGAGGGGGTGACCAGGGAGATAGTTTTGTCGGGGATGAGGGTTATGAATATGTGAACTCGACATTTTGTCACAAACATATGAAAAATAGAGTTTGTGTTGTTTCATGGGTGGCAGGAGTAGGGGATATTGATGGAATGTTGGATGACGTTTTGTCTGGTTGTGGGTCGGGAACATTGGTGGTGGTGCATGCAGAGGTTAACGATGTAGAGAGGGTCTACCCTGAACCTTTGTAGAGGAGGTATACATTTGTGGAGGGGGATTTGGGGTGTGGTGTGATTCTTTTCAGGGATTTTGCCAAGGATGGGAGTGAGTGCAAGATTTTTATAATGGAACGACGGATATGAACTAGTGGTTGGAGGGGTGGTGTAGGAAGGAGTTTTGGTTTGTGAAAATGTGGGGATCCTGGTATGGTCATAGTGAGTGTATGCGGTCAGGTGCAAGGGGGGGGGGGGTGGCCAGATTTGAGTGATTCTTGAAAGAAAGATTTGGTACCCATCCTTGCCTGTCTTGCCAACTGTTCTGGACTATGTGATTTTTGCACCTGAAAAGTTGGAGAAGGTTCTTTCAACCCTCGACTCTGACTCTGAAACTGGACTGGATGGCATCAGCTAATGTTTCCTAAAATCCTGCTCTGCTGCTCTTTCCCATACTCTCTCTGCCCTTCTCACCCTGTCATTTGAACTCGGTCATCTTCTATCTGCTTGGAAATCCACCAACATCACTGCTTTACATAAAAAGGTGCAAAAACTGATCCCCTCAACTACAGACCTATCAGCTGGAATCCATCATCGCAGTTTATATAAAATCCTTCCTTTTCTCCAACAACCACATCTCAGATCACCAATTTTGTTTCAGACTAGGCATGCTGTTTCTCCTCACCCAACAATGCATGGAGGCCCTCAATATCAGACATGAGATCCTGGCCGTCTCTCTGGACATATCTCGTGTTTTGATAAGTCTGGCATCCCGCATTACTCATTAAACTCTCTGCCAATGGCATCCAAGGCCAACTCCCCACATGGCTTAATGACTTCCTCGACTCTCATAGCCACTGTGTGGCACTCAACTTAATCCTTTCATCCCCTCTCCCTGTCAAGGCTGGAGTGCCCCAAGGCAGTTTTCTGGGCCCAGTCCTATTCCTGATCTTTATAAATGATCTCTCTGAATCTCTGGGAAATCCTCTTCATCCATTTGCTGATCACTCCTCCCTCTGCCATGATGTCCCTCATCCTTGGGTCTATCGCTACACCATCACAGATAGGTCGGTGATCCCTCTGTCTTCTATCACCTCCTTTCTGGTCTTGCACCCTCTGCTCTTTCTGTGTTTTGTCCCCCCAGGTTTCTGCAGGGCACACACGGTCCACCGTCAACCACCTTCTGGTGTAACTACCTAAATCCAAGATCACTGCTTTGTGAGCATTACATAAAAGTGAGCCTTATTCAAAAAAAAGAAAAAAAAAGAACGCAGGTTCATAAAAAGAAATAATTATGGCTGCCAGACCATGCATCCAATCAGGTTGAAATTTAAAACGTATATTCCCCATCACGACTAGATCATAGTTTTGAAGTTTCACGTCAATTGATGCAGCAGTTAAAGATAAATAATTTTTTTAAAATATTTTCCTTCATTCCAATATGGCTGCCAAACCCTGTCACCTATCAATTAATTATTCATGGACACCCTGGTATCCCCAAGGCTTGGGGAACATGTTGTGAAGTTTCCCCTCGATCAGCGTGGCAGCGTGAGGGAGGCAAAGGGAAGGTAGGGTGAGTTGAGGGGAGAGGAAGGCAGGATGAGGGGAGCGAAGAGAATTTAATGTGAGGGGAGGGGAAGGCAACAAGAGGGGAAGGGAAGGCAAAGTAAGGGGAGGGAAAGGGAAAGCAATGTAAGGGGAGGGGAATGGAAGGCAGCATGAAGGGAAGGGAAGGCAGTGTGAGGAGAGGGGGAAGGGAAGGCAGTGTGAGGCAAGGGGAAGGGAAGGTAGTGTGATTGGAGGGGAAGGGAAGGCAGTGTACCAGGGTGATGAAACGCGGTCAAACAGCAATGTTTTCTTTTTAACCGCTGGTCTATATAAAACTGGATGGGAGCATTTAAACAGTAAAACCCACCCTATTCACCTGGCAAAGTCCTGTCTGCATGCATGCATGCTCACACATGCAGTGAACTTTGCACCCCAACGGTCGGCTCACTGCAAATCGGATTCGTACATGCTACATTCTGATGAAGCCATTTTTTATTCAAAACTAAATCGTCTGTCCTAAACAGCCCCCCATATGCGTTCCTCCAAACTCCTCGCAGCCCATGCTAATTGTGCACATGCACCGGCAATATACTCATCCTTTCACTCGCTCATGTGGAGTGGATTGCCCAGAAAGGTAGTGACAGCAGAGAGAGTGGATACGTTTAAATGAGATTTAGGTAGGCAACTGAATTAATTGCGGATTGAGGGAAATGGGGATATTGGCCTGTGTGGATGGTAGGTAGCTTTTATGTGGGTGTGACGATACTGGGGTTGGTGCAGCACAGGCATGATCAGCCGAATGGCCTCCTCCTGCGTCAAATTTCCTTAAATGTGTATCCTTGTGTATCCTAATGTATAAAAAAATATCCCCAAGAAAAGTGACAGAACAGGTGGCTCAGTTGTAACATGTACATAAAGGTGACTTCATATTCCATCAGAATAACAATCCCACCATTATTGCTAAAAGGGGAACACTCGGCTGATCCCAAAGTGTGGCACAGACTGCTTAGAGTTGGGAGCACTCGGCTGCCTCTTATATGTGGCCCAGACCACTTAGACCTCTAGTGAAAGGAAGTTAAGGGCCAAAACACCCTCTGAGGGGGGTGCTCATCCTCTGAAAATTCCTTGCGGGAATTGACTTGCTCCAATTGACTTTCTTATCTTGTACACCATGGCAACGCCAACCATGATTGGAAAAGACTGAGTGACACCACCAAGAAAGACTGGATATCTGCTGGAAAGAGAGTCCGCCACTGAGAAAGATCCGGATGGGATTTCTGGGGTAGCCTCCCAGTCAACCCGTCCAAAAGGCAAAATCCAATCGCTATAAGGACCATGAAGGAAACATGCTCATGTGATGAGGGTGGGGGAGTTGATCCACCTGTGACAAAATGGAATCAAGCAAGACCAGAACTAACCGTGAGGGCCGTTACCAGTGTATATGTGGAAGGACATTTGGAACCAAGAGGGGAATGAATATCCATCAAATTTAGAACAGATGTGCCACTGCAGCCCATGAGCAACGCACTACAGCTAATGTTGTACATAGGATGGCAGGAAACAAACCACAGTGCTGGGAGTACTCACACTGATGCGTTCGCAAGGAAATGATAAACTAACAATATCTGAAATTGCTTCGATGTGGTATTTCTCTCAGACCGAGCATTGCACCTCAGACCTCAGCCTCAACTTATGACCCCAGGCATGCTCGAGTCTTGCAAACCCAGGAGCATCGATTCCTTTCGGTTTTGTTTGAGGCTCGTGGAT
>CM068964.1:70784358-70800047 GCA_035128595.1 Eptatretus atami
AAGCACCCCTGCTCTCTTCTCATCTTGCTAGCCAACAGCCCCACCACTGCTCCCTGCCCCCCTTTCCTTTATATCGCTGATCCATTCATGTGTGATGTCTTTGTTTCCCTGTTTTGTTTGTTTCATCGTGGGTTGAGGGTAGACTGGCAAAGGCAGCATTTATCACACATCTCTAGTTGTCCTTAAGAAGGTAAAAGTGTGCTTTCTCAATCTGCTGTAGTCCATATGGTGTAGGGACAACAACAATGTTATTTAGTAAGGAGTTCCAATAGTTAGACCCAGCAAAGATGAAGGAACGGCAGGATATGACCAAGTCAGGATAGTATGTGACTTGGAGGGGAACATGGAGGGGACAATTTTCCCATCAACCAGTTGCCCAATTGTCCTTCTAAGTGATGGAGGTCGTGGGTTTGAAGATGCTGCTGAAAATATCTTCATGAGTTCTAGCAATGTATCCTGAAAATAGTGCACATTGCAGGTGCTAATACATTGGCAGTGAAGTGGATGGATGTTGTGTCCAACAGGTAAGGAACCAATCAAGTGGAGCTCTTTATCTTGGATGGTGTTATGCGTCTTGGGTGTTGTTTCATCTGTACCCATCCAGACAAGTGGATAGTATTCCATCACACTCCTGATTTGTGCGCTGTAGTTAATGGAGATATTCTGAGTAGTTAGGAGGTTATCCACTCAGCACAGAATAACCAGTCTATGGCCTGCTCTAGTAGCCTCAGAATTTTTTGTTGCAGCTTAGCTTCTGGTCAATATGAATAATTCCCAGGATATTAATTGTGTGGGACTCAGCAATGGGATTTTCATTACATATCATGGGGAATTGGTTCGGTTCTCTCTTGTTGGAGATGGTCGTTGCCTGGCACTTGTGTGGTGCAAATGTTACTTCTCACTTTGCCCAAGCCTTGATGTATTGTCCAGCTATCTTGCTGCATGCATACATGGACTGCTTGCTCTCTTATCTTATAATCTAAGGTATTATAAATGGTGCTGAACATTTTGTAATCATCAGTGAGCAGCCCCACATCTGCCCTTACGGTGTGGGGAAGGTTATTACATCAGGTGCATCACGCAGAGAGGGGTTAAGCAGTTGGTTCACTCTGTCTGACTGATAGGCATCAGTCTATCATCGAGGAACTACTTAATTTCAATTTAATTTTATATTTTGAACACTGTAGAGCACGAATCGGAGCACGAACCTCATATGTGGGGATTTCAGTTGTCACCATGCAACTTGGCTGGGTGTGGGTACCTCTCTCACCTGTCAAGGCACTTCAGTAAAGGAATTCTGTGATTCCATGAGACTGACTCAATCTGGAAACTTTCTAACCCAGATTTCTCCCAATGGAAAATCTTCCCTTCTGAACTTGGTGGTGACTAACTTTCCACTCTCCTACCCCCCCCCCCCCCCCCCCCCCCCCCGTTCCTCCTCACACTCCAGTGCGGATTAAGCCTCGGCTGGCCCTAAGGCACATTTTGAAATTTTAGAGAATGGCCTGAAAATTTTAAATTGGATCTCGGGCTCATGGAAATGGACCCCAGACAAAAGATGAACTGATTCAAGAACAAAATATTTAATACAAAAAAAGACAAATATTTAATGTGAAAATAATTTTTGGCCCGAATTTTTGGCTGGCCCTAAGGCACATGTCTTGTCTGACTAATGGTTAATCCAGCACTGCTCACATCCATTGTTTGCCCACCTCCCTCTGTTTTGGTCTTTGGCCCGCTGTTGGCGCCACATTCTCTCTTGCTGTTCTTTTTGTCCTGTTGCGTCCTGATCCGTTGAGTGTAGTAGTACTAGCTCTTCCATGAGCCTCAACTATGTATACAAAAAAAAATGTGAAAGACATGTTTCTTTTTTCACACCAGAATTTCATTAATTCCAGATCTGAAGAGAGTGACACAATGAGATGTGGGCACTGTATGACATTGTGTAGCATCATCTGCAAAAAGGAATCGAGGGTTTTCCAGAGCATGAGAGGTCATTGTATGTAGATGAGAACAATACTGGACCCAACACAATGCCTTGAGGCACTCTAACCTCCACTGGGAGAGGAGAGTGGAGGATTACATTGGTAACATGTTTATTGTGCACGTGTAGGAAGTCAGAAATCCAGATATTAAGTTGGCCTTGTGTGCCACAGACAACGAGCTTGGCAGGCAGGGCAGGATGCCAAACTGTTTTGGATGCCAGAGATGTACATCCAGGGAAAGTCCTCATCTCTTGTTTGAGAAGCAGAACCTCCAATTATTGCTGGGAGAGCTTTATGCAGGATTTTTCTTGCGTGCACCCAACAACCTCATCACCCTTAAGTGTGACATCACACAAATGTAGGCAGTGTTCAAGATGGAGCCTCGGTGGGCCCACATTTTACCCTGCTCCCACCCCTCATCAGATTTCATTTTGTGCAATTACCATGATAAGGATTTCCCACTAGGTCAAACCCAACTACATTCCCATGGGAATTCTGTGGGTCATTTTCCCAAGGGAAGATATTGAGGACCGAAAGGTAAGTGGTGAACATGTTAACATTTTCATTGATTAATCAAACAGGAATAACAGGCAGAGACAAGTGATCAAATCAACAATAGCTTAGATTGTGGTGGAGTATAAATTCATTTGTGTTGAACCACAATCCTGAAAAATCAAATTAAAAATAAATAAATAAACATTCCTTTGACTATTTTAAAATATATTTTCATCTCTTGCGATTTCAGGTTTTCAATTGATTAAATGCGGTATTTGTGTTCAAAATCCATCCAGCAAATCTGCCTACCCTGGTAGGAAAAGAGAACGTTGCATCGTCTGACCATATTCCACTGTGCTCCCCGGTCGAGTCATTAAGGCTGCATCGGCAGGATAGGCCCAAAGGACATATTGAATAAAAGTATGAGTATAACCTAATTTTATGGAAATATGTAGTGTGGCCATAAAAAGTGATTTTGCATTAGACAACAGGCAAAGATGATCGAAAAATAACAATTTTACTTTGCTGGTTATTTTCCACTTGAAGGACCATGACACATGGTTGTGGGGTTGAAGAGTTGTGTCGTGAAATAATGCTTGTGCTCAAGCTCACATTGATTCTCGAAAATGTTTCTCCTAATGATGTCCCGATGTAGCTATGTCACCTTTATTGTTAAATTGCTGTGATAAAGTGAGTAAAAACAGAAAAAGCAAGGATTTCATTTTTCTTTTTTTTAAGCATTCGAATTGTGCATTAAACATGTAATGAGCATGCAAACAATGACAAAAGTGCAGAGAGCACCAGCACTCACAAATGTCGTTGCAAGAATCTTCCGAATGCATTTTGTGCGTTTTCTCTTGGGCTCAACGATGATTTGACTACACTGCTAGAGCAACAGCACCTCCTCTCATCCTTCATCAAATCTTACCATCAGCACTCCTTCACACCAGCTCTTAGAATACCCTGAGCAATGCTGGTTGTACATTATTGCAATTTGCTAGTGCACTATACACATGAAAGCACCAAAGTTACATTTCAAAAGGATTTTCATGCAAATAATGTTTTCATAATTCTGTTTCCAGGCTTAATTTTAAACATTTTAACTTATGGTTATTAATTATTATTTTTGTTCACATTTTTAGCTCGCCTGTTCGAAGAACAGAGAGCTATAGCGATACCCCGGCGTGAGCGTGAGCGTGAAAATGTTAAAGTTTTTGGTGCAAGTTATTTCCTTTCTAATGTTTTTATCTACCACACTATTTTTTACTGATTACAATATACAAATACATATATTGCTTTAAAATTATTTGGATCAGACTTCACTGCAATGCTTTATAAAAAATATTATTAGACTAGTATTATTTTCTGTTCGTATGCAGCACAAGGCTGTGCAGGGTACCATCATTGTCTGAGGGTATGGCTGTGCCGCTGATGCAATGCCCTGTGCAGGTTAGGGCAGGAATTTGTAATTTGGCCATGGTGCCGGCAATAGCTTGCCTACTCTTCGTAAAGGACGCCGTGAGATCTTTAATGTCCACCAACTAATGTTGGTATGCCTAGTGTTGGCTTAATGGTTAGGGTGGTGGGCTTGGGGATTTTAGGATCCTGAGTTAAAATCCCACTCAGTTGTTGAATTAATACCAGGTGGGGTTGACTCTGCCTGTCATCCTTCTGAGGTTTACAAAATGAATGCCATCTTGCTGGTATCCGGTGTTGAAGTCGTGACCCATCCAGGATTGTGCCCAATAGCCAAGGAGACTGCTTAGGCAGCACCGACGCTCTGCACAGAGTATGGTCCCAATGGATAGAACTAATGCTGGTAGACAGGATGCCCAGTTTAGCGTCCATCTGAGGGACGACGCACACATTGATGAATCACCATACCTGTGAAACACCGGGATGACAGTTTTATAGCTGGGCCGAGATTCAAACCCAGACTTGGCAGCATAGAGGTGAGTGTGCATACCTCTAGGACATCCTGCCAGCCCTACATTTTATTAATGTGGACATGTATAAAGGATGCCCTGATCAAGTTGTCTCATTGCCTGGATTGGCCTGTTTAGTGTTCTTATCTGAACCCCAGCCTCATGATTCTGGAAATGCAAGTTTGAATCCCACATTAAAGTACATTGATGTCTCTTAATGTGTTTGTCATGCAAGTGATTTATGTGCAAGCTCCACTATGAGGCTTAGTTCAATGTAAAAACAATAAATTGTATAATTTACTGGGAGGTGTAACGTGAGGGATGACGTGAGACTTGGAGGGGTCATGGGTGGAGGAGAATTTGGGGCATTTTTAAGTTTGACAAAACATTAACAGAGCTTTTCCTTGTTGCTTTATTATATGGATGATTATGGACCTTAAAAAGGACCTTGTTTAATCATACATTCCTTGGCTTAACTAACAATCTCCAACTTTGGTCTCTTCTTTGGGTCATCGGCAGGTGATTATGCAGTCATGATCACCTACTTCTCTCTGAAGCGGAAAATTGGATACTTTGTCATCCAGACGTATCTACCCTGCATCATGACTGTTATGCTATCTCAAGTCTCCTTTTGGCTCAACCGTGAGTCAGTTCCTGCTCGCACTGTCTTTGGTAAGTCTGTTCCTACCACTCTTAATAATAATTTCATTTTTCATTTTTATTCGATTATATGTGCCTTGCATGCTGTTAATGTTTCTCTCTCATCAAACACTAGGTTGGTGGCCTGTCTTTTTTACTACTTCTCCCCAGATCTAGCCCCATCTCATCTCTCAGCCCTCTCACCCTCACCA
Source organism: Eptatretus atami (assembly GCA_035128595.1). NCBI lineage: Eukaryota > Metazoa > Chordata > Myxini > Myxiniformes > Myxinidae > Eptatretus > Eptatretus atami. Next base: position 70,789,615 of record CM068964.1, read on the forward strand.
GTGCCTCCAGAATACACATATTTCCTCCAGTAACCCCCTTCTGCTTCCACTCCAAAAATCCATGTTTTCCACCCGCCTACACTCTTTTGTTCCTCATTTCCACTGTTTGCAGAACTGCCTACCGCGGAGAGTTTAATCACACTCTTCCCTCCAAGGCTTCAAACAAATGGTCTACCACCTACTCATGTCATCCCATATCCTACCTGCAACCGTTTCTAACCCCATTAACCTGACTTACCAAATCAACCCTCTTACTTACAGCTGGTTAATATTTTCTCTCTCTGTCTCTCTCTCCTCTCTCTCTCTCTCTCTCTCTCTCTCTCTGTCTCTCTGTCTCTCTGTCTCTCTGTCTCTCTCTGGCTCTCTCTGGCTCTCTCTGTCTCTCTCTCTCTCTCTCTCTCTCTCTCTCTCTCTCTCTCTCTCTCTCTCTCTCTCTCTCTGTCTCTCTGTCTCTCTGTCTCTCTCGTCTCTCTGTCTCTCTGTCTCTCTCTCTCTCTGGCTCTCTTCTGGCTCTCTCTGGCTCTCTCTGTCTCTCTCTTGTCTCTCTCTCTGTCTCTCTCTCTGTCTCTCTCTTCTCTCTCTCTCTCTCTCTCTCTCTCTCTCTCTCTCTCTCTCTCTCTCTCTCTCTCTCTCTCTCTCTCTCTCCTCTCTCTCTCTCTTTCTCTCTCTCCTCTTTTCCTGTCCATTCATTCCCATGCTTCTTGTGTCCAACTGTTGCCCCATTGCCCCCATTATTAGTGCATTGTCTTTTTACCCCTTGTTACCATGCTCTTCCATGAGCTTTGATTTTGTGTGCAAAATATATTTAAGAAATTATAAATGTAATCAGTTCCCAAAAGGAATAAGGAAGAATTAAGTGCTGACCCATAGGAAGCTCTTGATAGCAGTGATACAAGTTGGTGCTGCAAATTTGGATCTTATGAGAGGATGTAATGGAGTAAAAAAGATTGAGTGGGAAGCACTGCTGTCATTATTTGTGTTGAACGAACGAACGAACACCATCATTTCAAGAACATGTGTTTTAAGAAGAACACAATTCAGCAGTACACGTGACAAAATCCAGGAAGTAAGAAGTGACACTGCAATGACTCTGTGATAATGAGGCATAGTCAGAGGTTGTTGTTCTCTGATTTCACTCTTTCATGCTATTACAGAAGGCTGGCTCGACTGATCATGGTCTATTTAGAGCACGGCTGCAGGTAGCAGCCAAGACAGCAAAGAGTATAGATCAGGTGTATGTGTGGTTGCAGCTCTGCATAATGAGGAAAGTTTGTCTGGAAGTGAAACAGTCGATGAAGGTGGAGAAGTGAAGTAGTTGAATTTGAGAAATGTGACATCATTAGAGATGGTATGATGAAAGCAGCTGAGAGTGTTTTTGCATGGAAAAGGCAAGAGCATCTTGCATGGTTACAAGAGAGCATCACTACCTTGCAAGGTTCATTGTGAAATTTATGACATTTGCCAAGTGGTTGACTATCCACCTTTACAGCAACAGACGGATATGTGATGCAGAGAACAGCAGTGGCACCAAAAATGTGACAAGTGAAAATGTGTAGTTCCAACAAAAGGTGTGTGTGTGTCTGTCTGTCTGTCTGTCTGTCTGTCTGTCTGTCTTTGTGTGTGTCTGTGTGTGTTTATTTTTTTTTTAAACAAGATTATTAATTCACATTAAACCCTGGTGACCTGGCGATTGTGTTGAGATGAACAGCTTAGGAGTCAGTAGGAGGAAGAATGTGCAGTGCTGAAAGTAAAATTTGTAATCATTATTTATTAATGGATAATACAAAACCAATTAGCAATGCAGAAGTGGATCGTACGTGAGAATTATTCGTATTTGCAACATACAAGCAAATAAACGAAATGTAAATATTGGTATTGGATGTGGTGTATTGGCTCTACAATTCATAATCATCAATGCGCTTTGTGGTCTGCAATCATGGTGTGTGATTGTGGTGTGCAGTGAAACTCTGTGATTATGGTGTGTGATTATGACGTCAAATCATGAAGTGTGAAGATAACAAGGAACAACAAAGAAATTCCATGCAAGAGGAGGCCATTTGGCCCATCATGCCTGCACTACACCAACACCAGATGAATTAAATCCATCAAGCTAAAAACATCATTTGATTGGGGGCTGGGGGGCAGTGGAGATGAGAAGTGTGGCATGCTCAGAGATATCACCAGGGCATTAAAATGAGTAAATAATTTTGTGTTCGTTTATTTTTATTATTTTAATAATACATAAGAAAAAAAAATTGGAAAGGTGGGGGTGGGTTGGTGAAAGCAGTTTTAGGATGAAGAATATACATCACTGACCACACACTATCCCTTGATGAGAACCTTTCACAGACATCACACTCCACACAGATTTACACAATCACACATGATCTATACTGAAGACACCTACAAGCCATACCAAAATCCCTGTGCCCCTCTACCCCAATGCTACTTGGTTCCTATCTAATTCCAATTTAAACCGATCCACTGTTTCTGCTGCGATGACCTTTCTAAGGAGACCATTCCATGCATTAACTACTCTCTGACTGAAAGACCATCCATCCATTGGGACCATACTCTGTGCAGAGCGTTGGTGCTGCCTAAGTAGTCTCTTGGGCTATTGGGAACAATCCTGGACAGGTCTTCACTCCAACACAGGATACCAGCAAGCTGGTACTCATTTTGCTAACCTCAGAAGGATGACAGGCAGAGTCAACCCCACCTGGTATTAATTCAACAGCCAAGCAGGATTTGAACTCAGGTACCAAGGATCCCAAACCCACCAGCCTAACCGTTAAGCCAACACCAGGCGTACAACTGAAAGACCCCTGCCTTACCACTGTCCTTCCTCTTCTCTTCCTTATTCTCAAGCTATTGACCCTCGACCTATCACTGCCTATTCTGCTGAAAAACTCGTCTGCACTTATTTTCTGTATCCCCTTCATGATGTGTCAGGTCAGGTCAGATTAGATCTGTAACTTGCTGCAGGTACCATGTAAACCTGTACTTACCTGTTCCATGGTCGGGTTGTCAGCAACTAAACCGTCTCCCCCACCAAGTTTCTTGGTGAGGAGGGTGTATGATGTGGACATCCAGCAGGATGAAGAACAAAACCTGTCAAAGAGCGGAGGAGCTCCTTGTGAGCCATCGGCAATCCATATCTAGTGCCCAACTGTGTCTGTGGACATCCTCCTGCAGTTGGGTTACTTTTTATTAGGAGGTTGGTGGCAGGATTTACACTCCGGCCACCGTAAAACCCTTCATCCTGCAAAAAATTCTAAACGCATTAAAAAAAAATCTGAAAACCCACTCCGTGGGAGTATATCCTGTACAGCTGCCCTTCGCAGGGCAGCTCATGAGATGACGGGATTGGGGTAAGCCTTCAGGGCCCCCAATCTTCGATGATAGGAGGGAATCCACGGGCTAACCTTCCCGGGTCAGATTGCGTTAGTGTGTGTCGGGGTGGTGCTGAGGTGTCGTCCACCAGACGCGCGCGTCTCCTTGGTTAACCTGAGGCGGTCCCTTCGGGTGGGTGCCTGGAATGTCCTATCCCGAAGAGAGGATGATCACCTGTCTCTGTTATCATCTGAGCTCAAGCGTTTGAACATCGGTATTGCAGCACTCTCTGAGGTTTGGAGACTGGATTGTGGCGAGATCATGGCGGGTGGGTACTCCTACGATTGGTCTGGTCGCTCTGATGGTTACCATGCCCAAGAGTTGCTGTAGCTGTGTCCAATAAGCTGACTCCAAAGATAATTGAGGTAACACCGGTCAATGAGCTATTATGAGAAAAAGGATTCGTCACCCTTGGTGTCATTTTCCTGGTCTCTGTACGAGGTCCTCTAAAAAGTAACGGGACTGAGCCTGCTGTGTGCTCCACTTACACAATTGAATGAACGGGTTGCGTCACAGTCTTTCGCAACATTCCAGCAATATATATGATTTGTGATGGTTGACTGCGCTCATTGTGTGATTTTTTTTACAGGTCGTGCTTTACACGTTGTCTAGTGAGTCGTGTATGAGTCGTGAGCAGAAGCCAATCTGAAGTTTCTTGCCAAGCTTGGCAAAACACATTCCGAATCCTTCGCAATGCTGCAGCAAGTCTACGGGGAAGAAACGATGTCAGTACACGTGCATTTGAATGGCACAAGAGGTTCGAAGGAGATGGGAGGAGGTTGAAGATTATCCACGGTCTGGAAGACCTTCAATGAGCAGAAGGGCGGACAACATCGAGCGTGTGAAGCAGATGGTGCACGCAGATTGTCGACTCACGGTGCGGATGATTGCTGAGGAACTTTCCATCAAAAAGGACACTGTCTGGAGCATCATCACTGAAAATCTCGAATGCGCAAGGTGTGCGCAAAAATGGTCCCCAAGCTGTTGTCTGAGGACCAGAAACAGCAAAGAGTCACTGTCTGTCAAGACATTATCGAGCGCCTCGAGGACGATCCAGACCTGCTCGGGAGAGTCATTACTGGCGATGAATCGTGGATATTCAAATACGATCCCGAGACCAAACGGTAGAGTCGTCAGTAGAAAACCGGCATCACCAAGACCAAAGAAAGCAAGGATGTCGAAGGTCAAGGTAATGCTCATCGCGTTTTTTGACATCAAGGACATCATCCACTTAGAGTTTCTACCACAGGGTCAAACAGTGACTCAATACGTGTACAAGGAGATCCTCCGGCGCCTCAGAGATCAGTCCAGGACAAGAGGAGGGATCTGTGGGAGAACAACGCCTGGGTGCTCCACCATGACAAGCCCCTGCTCACAGTGCCCTGAGCATCTGACAGTTTCTGGCGGAGAGGAACGTGCCAGCTCTGGAGCAACCCCCGTATTCACCAGACTTGGCCCCTTGTGATTTTTTCCTATTCCTTAAGCTCAAGGGGGTGATCAAGGGACAAATTTTCTGATGTGGAGGCCATCAAAGGCCGTGATGACGGAGCTCCGGAGGATTCCAGAAGAAGCCTTCGGGGGTGCATCGAAGTGTGGAAAGAAGAGGATGGACAAATGTGTGAGACTGGAGGGAAACTATTTTGAAGGGGGACAAGCTGTGATTTCAATATATTTTTTGGAATAAAATTTCTGTGAAGTCAATCCTGTTACTTTTTAGACGGACCTCATATATGCTTCAACTGAGGCGAGAAATCTCACCGTGAAGGACGCATTCTATGCCGTGCTCGAGTCTGTGGTTGATCAGTGCCCCAGGCGAGTTACTCTTCTAGTCTTGGGGTATTTCAATGCATCGACTGGAACTGATTGGGATGGTTTTGAGACGTGTGTTGGTCCACATGTGTCTGGAACTGTGAACCAGAATACCACTAAGTTCCTTGACTTTGCAAGAAGTCATGGACTGAGGGTGGCTGGTTCATGGTTTCAGCGCCCACAGCTCATCACTGGACTTGGTATTCCAACGATGGCGGTTAGCAAAGGAGATTGACCATGTGCTCGTTGATGGTCACTGGAGGGATCCAGAACTGCAGGGTCTACCGGAGTGCTCAGTTCCTCAATACCGACCACGGGCTTGTTGTAGCAACTGAAGTTGCAGCTTAAATCCAGAAGAATAGTACCATCCCAGCCTTGGCTGGATGTTGGCAAGCTCAAGGATGAGAGGGTAGCTGAGGAGTTTGCAAACAAGCTGAGTGGAGATTTGGGGGTCTGGGTGCTTTGGGGGTCCCTCAAGAGTTGTAGAGTGCCTTCAAGACCACCGTCCTTGATGTTGCCGGGCGATGTCTTGGAACTCATCGTATGGTGAAGAAGAATTTTCTCTCTCAAGGGACACTGGATAGAATTGGCCAGAGTCGCAGGGCCAGGCTGAATGGTAGAGCTGAGCTGTTCTGGGAGCTGAGGCGTAAAACTGCACGTGCACTAAAGGTGGACAAGGAGGCCTCTGTGCTTGGAATCTGTGAGGGGGTGGAGCATCACCTGTGGTCGTGATTCTCATCCTGTTTACAGGGGAATTTGCGCATTGCGTTCCTCCAAGCCCGTCCCTCGATGCACTGCAGTTAGAGCAGAGGGTGGTGGGCTCTTGACAGAGGAGTCCGAAGTGAAAGCCCGCTAGGCCGGTGACTTTGAGTGGCTGTACCAGGCTTACCCACCAGCTGTTGAGTTGGATGTCAGGGGTGTTTCAATCGCTATTGCTGACCCTCCAATCAACTGTGGTCCACCTTAATTTGTGGAATCACAGGCTGCGGTGAACCGGTTGAAATGGGGTAAAGCTCCAGGGATCGGTGGCATCCATGCTGAATTTCTCAAGGCTGGTGGAAATGCTGCACTCATGTCATTGCATGCAGTTCTGTGCTCTGCCTGGAACACAGGCATCATCCCAACTGACTGAAAGAGGGGCCTTGTTGTCCCTCTCTGGAAAGGGAAGGGTGATCTCCAAGACTGCAACCACTACCGAGGGGTGACGCTGCTCTCAGTGCCAGGCAAGGTCTTTGCTCGGATAATTCTTGATAAGATTCACCACCATCTGCTTGAATACCAGCGTCCAAAGTAGTCAGGCTTTACACCAAAGAGGTCAATGATTGACCGTATCCTTGCTCTTCGGGTCCTCAACAAACGCAGACGAGAGTTTCAGCAGGGGCTGCTTGCAGCCTATGTTGATCTCTGTGAAACGTTTGATTCAGTAAATTGGGATGCCCTCTGGAGGATTATTGGTCTTCATGGGGTGCCATCAAAACTGATCAATCTGACTCCCTTTCTCCCCGAAATGATTCCCACTGCTTTTTAAATGTAAAACCTTCCTCCCAACACCATTCTTCCAGCCATCGGTTGACATCTATCCCTCTGCTCATAAATTCTATTCCATTTCCTGATCTTGGGGAATCCCAGAAAACATTATCTCACACCATTTGCTTTCAGCCGCTTATGCAACATCCTGTATCTATTTTTCAAATTCAACGAGTAAACTTTCCCTCAATCATTTGCTTCTTGGTGTACCACAACAAATGTATTCCTGCCATGACCCAATACGATGTCATTAACCTTCCTTCATTATCCATAAAAAATTCTGCGAGATGATGATCTCTGACTTGTCTTCAACAGGTTAGAGATGATGATCCCTAACTTGTCTTCAGTAGGTTAGAGATGATGATATCTGACTTGTCTTCAACAGGTTAGAGATGATGATCCCTGACTTGTCTTCAGTAGGTTTGAGATGATGATCTCTGACTTGTCTGCAATAGGTTAGACATGATGATTTCTGAGCGAGAAGATTATGCCCAAAGAGTGATCAGAATAGCATCAAGGTGCCAAGTTGCATACTACCAGCTAATTTTGCTTTATTTTTAGAAACTATCGGTCCTCACTCCATCACAAAAATTAATAACCAACAGGAACGTGTGGAAATGGCGTCATAAAATTGGACACCATGCGGTGTCTCTTGGCACACTTTCTCGTCGGCTTTTTAACACACATACTTACATTCCTGAATCAGTCACACTGCAAAACTATGTCTGAATCATTTATAATTATTTAGAGCTTTAGGTCTGCCATCTCATTTGCTTAGTCATGTGATGCTGCCCTAATTACATACATATGGTTACGATTGTAGTTTTCAAATAATATAAACATTTTGTTTTGTACTTTAATTATTTTGAAGTTACCTGGTGATTAGCAACATTGTTCAGTGATTTTAATTGCGAAACTTTTGAAGGAAATAGGTTGGATGAAATGGAAACCTCATCAAAGCTAGTACAACACACCTTATGGAGTGAGAGCCTGGATAAGACTTTTGTTACGCATTCGTATTATAATTACATCAGCAGGACTGAAGGAAATGGAGATATAACCCGTATTTTACCATGGCGACAGCGATCAATTAGGCATTTTGTGAGTGTAAAGTCTGTTCGTCTAATATCCTCAGGTGCTCTATAATTTTGGTTGACTGATTGCTTTTTGGGGTCAACCAAATGCTTCTCCTTCAAATCTCATGCAGGCCATACCGCTGAAAAACTGGAGGGATTCTGGAACAAAAACAGCAGAACCTTTCAAATCAACTACTTTCATATTCGGACATTGCTTGAATTTCATTGATATCTCGGTTGAAGAATGCCAACAACATGGAATAATTTGATCGGCAATGTTAACTCACATCATTATCTTCATTTTCTATCAACTCTTAATTTGTAGCAATTTCCAATAATGTTCGTATTTACTGAAGTACACGTCCATTTGGAACATTGCTCAAGGAAATATTAGCTTGAAATCCCTTGTGACTGAAAAACGATTTCTTCTTGCCTTGAGTTTTCTTAAACTTCCCTTTGATTAAAAAAATGATCTGGTTAGTTTGGCTGAATCAGGATCAACAACCATACAATCATTCTTTGCAGTGTTTATATATTTCAGGAAGAATTGGTATCCATCCCATCATTCAGCTGATTGCTGAATGATAAAAGAGTGCACTGCTTTGGCATGGAGAGATGATAATGTTGAGGCTCATATAAGAGCTAACACACAGAACAAATAACAAAGGGAGCAGGAGAGGAGTGGGAGAGGGAAGCACAAATCAGTGGTGAACAAAGACATTAGGAGATTTGTGGATGGAAGGGAGAGGAATGGGGTGGGGTACATAGGGTAAACAAGAAGGACACTACAGGGACTTTCAGGTCCTTACATGACAGGGACTTTCAGGAAGGAAAGCAGGGAATTTGAAGGAGGTGGTTTTGGGGTGGAGTAACAGGGGTAGAAAAGATCATGGTTTTAGATGGGGGAGCATAAGAGATGGTGGTGAACAGCTGTTTTGAAGACCTGGAGGGAAGAGTGCGATTGAAGAGAGTGTGGAAGTTTGTTCCAAAGGCAGGAAAAAAGAGGAATGAAAGAATGAAGGTGAGCAGTGATTCGTGATTTTGGTAGTTTTACCAGAAGGGGTTTGCTGGCAGACCTTAAGTATCCTGCGAAAATATAGGGGGGGGGGTCAAATCGCAGTCAGAGCGGGAGAGGGGAAGGCTGGCGAGGAGACAGGGGAAGACAGAAAGACCACAGACTTACCTGTGGTGAGAGAGTGAGAGATTCAAAGACTCAGTTTCATCGCGGGAGATACCAATGATCCGAAATGCCTTGGTTTCTACAGCTTGAAGCCGAGAAAGGTGAGAGGTGGGAGCACCAGCCCAGAGGGGAGGGCAGTACTCCATCAGGCTGCGGATGAAAGCTTTGTACGTGGTCAGGAGCTCAGGTGTGCCAAGGAAGGACTTTGCATGACGGAGGATGCCCAGTCGGCAACTGGCTTTGAAGCCCAGCTTGGAAATGTGGCTTTCCCAGGAAAGATCATGGCAGATAGTGAGGTCCAGAAGCTTTAATGAAAAGACTTATTCAAGAGGATTGTTGAGAAAGTATATGGGGGCGGGGGGGATTCCAGACGTTCCTTTCGGAGAGACATAGTGTGAGAGCGTGAGATTTATCTTTTGATCCTTTTTCATTTGCAAGGAGCATTATTTCTTTGACAAACATGTTTGATAGCATATTATATGTTATTTTGCATTCCTTGCAAATCCATCCATTTCAAATATACAGTGCCAATGAAAGTCTACACCCCCTTTCAAAATTTTCAGGCGCTTATAGCCTGGAATTTTATTGCATGAAATAGACGTTTTCAACCTTTATTTACACATCGTAACCAACAACTTCCAAGTGAAAAACAAATTCTACAAATTTCAGAAAATTAATTAAAAATACAAAACTAGAATATCATGGTTGGATAAAGTCCACCCCCCTTATATTAGTAATTGTAAAAGAGCTCAGGTGTAACGAATCACCTTGAAAATACACACCAAGAAAAATGACCTCCACCTGTGTGAAATTGTCTGATTCTGATTATTTCAAAATAAAAACAGCTGTTTCTGTAGGTTTCCTCTGCTGGGTAGTGCATTTCACAGCAAAGACTCAACATGAACTCCAAAGAGCTTTCAAAAGACCTCTGGGATAAAGTTGTGGAAGGCACAGATCAGGACATGGGTATAAAAATATTTCCAAGGCCTTGAATATCCCTTGGAGCACAGTCAAGACAATCATTAAGAAGTGGAAGGTATATGGTACCACCAAGACCCTGCCTAGATCAAGTTGTCCCTCCAAACTGGATGACCGAGCAAAGAGGAGACTGATCAAAGAGGCCAATGGTAACTTTGAAAGAGCGACATGCCTTTATGGCAAAGACTGGTCACTGTGTGCATGTGACAACAATATCCCAAGCACTCCACAAGTCTGGTCTGGATGGGAAGATGGCAAGAAGGAAGCATCACTCAAAAAGCCACCTTGAGTCCTGTTTGAGGTATGCAAAAACGACTCTGGAGATTCCAAAGCCATATGTAGAGCCATGTAGCAAAAAATGTTGTGGTCTGACAAAACGAAGATGGAACTTTTTGGCCAAAATGCAAAACGTTAAGTTTGGTACAAACCCAACACAGCACATCACCCAAAGAACACCATCCCTACTGTGA
>CM068964.1:70800057-70853197 GCA_035128595.1 Eptatretus atami
TCCAATAGAAAATCTGTGGCATGACTTGAAGACTGCTGTCCATCAACGCTCCCCACACAATTTCACTGAGCTTGAACAGTTTTGTACAGAGGAATGGGCAAATATTGCCCAAATCAAGGTGCACAAAGTTGGAAGAGACCTATCCCAACAGACTCACAGCTGTAATTGCTGTCAAAGGTGCTTCCACCAAGTATTAACTCAGGGGGGTGGACACTTATCCAACCAAGGTATTCTAGTTTTGAATTTTTAATTAATTTTCTTTAATTTATAGAAGTTGTTTTTCACTTGGAAGTTGTGGGTCACGATGTGTAAATAAAGGTGGAAAAAGTCTGATTTCATTCAATTTAACTCCAGGCTATAAGGCAACAAAAGGCAAAAATTTTGAAAGTGGGTGTCGACTTTCTATAGGCACTGTCAGTGTTTGTATGATCACAATGTCCTCTCTCAGCTTCTTCTCATAGACAGCTGATGGTTTTGTGAAAACCCTGAGAGAATGTTAATGTGTTTAATATCTTCTCCTTTGCCACATATAAAGGAATGGTTATCCCAGGAGAAATGTAATGTTTCCTCTCATATCTAACTAATGTGTGTATTGCCCCTTCAAGTGTCTTCATATGTATTGCACCGCTGAGCATGCCCCTTCACATTTCCATTTTGTGCTGCTGCTGCTTTTTTGCATCAATATACATAGACCGACAGGACAGATGAAATCAAATTTCGGGTAACGTCCTGTGAATTGGCAATACTAAGCAAGACCTCAACCCCCATGGAATATGCAAGAGGTTGTTAAATTGTTTTTTGAATCAATGAAGGATTGTATTTCATTCAATGCAAAAAATATAATTCCCAACCAAGTACTTTTTCATTATGATATGCTGAAGAAGTCCATCTCAAAGACATCCTGTAACTAGAGAGTTCATAGAACACCTTACCCCACGCAGTGTTGAAGTGTATCATTAAATTGAAATAAAATAATGATTTTAAAATTCGTATTAAAAAATTCAGGAAGTTTAGTGCCACTGATGCAGTCTTGTACACCACCTTATTGAACATGTCCAAGTACTGCAAAACTGGAGGTTTTTGGAAGCATTAAGTAGGTGATTTGTATTCTAGTGTTCAAATATATAGTAAAATTGAAATAAAATAATGATTGTTAAGGTTGTATTAAAAAAATGAATTCTGAAAGCTCACCACCGTTGACGCAGTGTCTATTACGCCACCCCTTTTAACACGTTATATTAGTTATCCATGCCTGTTGTTTGTGTCCTTTATGACATTGCTAAAACAGTAAGTTTCCTGTTTGGAATGATTTTCAATTTTGTTTGACTATATCAGGCAGGCAGACAGAATAAAACATTATCTCACTCCTCTCCGCGAATGTGCGATCGGGCCAAATTCAGAGGCAAAGTACTGCTAAATGGCAGGTTTCTTATTCGATTCATGTTCCGATTCGTGTTCAAATTAAAACATTCAATTTGAATTAAGTTGTTCCTCGATCATAAACTGAGGTTTGTGAACAGAAGGATGGAGGGGCAGACAGAAGTGAACCAATTGCTTAAGCACGCTTTTCGCTTTGCATGTGCAGGGTAATAATATTCTGACTCCATTGTGTTTGACATAAATGCTTTCTTGTCCTGCTGGGTTAGTTAAATGGCCTTTTCATTAATTTTTACTCATGTTTGACTTGCCAGACTATTGGTAATTTCAACTCAAATATATTTACTCTGTTCAACAGGTGTGACCACAGTGCTCACCATGACAACGCTGAGTATCAGTGCACGGAATTCACTACCAAAGGTAGCATATGCAACTGCCATGGACTGGTTCATTGCAGTGTGCAATGCTTTTGTTTTCTCTGCTCTGATCGAGTTTGCCACCGTCAACTACTTCACCAAGAGAAGTTGGGCCTGGGATGGAAAAGCAGTTGTGAACAAGGAGGCCAAGGTATGAGAACCCCAAAAAGGTGTTTCCATCTATATATTAAATGTGATGTGGACACATTACAGGTATAATCGGCCAAACTACTCCAGCGTCTAATTTATTTGTTTATTCTTGTACACCTCGATCTAAAGACATGCAGAGATGTAATCTAGAACGGTATCATCTTCTTTTTGAATTGTTGCCAAAAATGTAATCTTTCATTTTTACCCAAATCAAATGTATTTAAACTATGTATGGAACACAAAAAATTAATAGAGCTAGCTATTATCTCTTGTGGTTGATGTGACATCTGATAGTAACAACAAAGAAGTACAAAGTTATTGAAGTGCTTTAGGTTAACCTGCAAAATAAAAATGTATAAATTCACATAATAGCAAACTAATCATCCCGTGCTGAAGAATCTCCTGTGCTGAAGCTGAGTCTATGAGCTATCACTTTCCCATCGCAGACAGGTCGGTGATCTCTGTGTTCTACCACCTCCTTTCTGGTCTTGCACCCTCTGCTCTTTCCATGTTTTGCCCACCCCCCTCCCCCCCCCTTCCTCCAGGTTTCTGCAGGGTGCACACAGTCCACCATCAACCCCCTTCTGGAAAAACTACCTAAATCCAGAATCACTGCTCACCTCCACTCATTCGTTTCTCTTCTTTTATTTTACACTTATGAACCAACTTCCACATTCTCTTCAATCTCATTCTTCCCTCCAGGTCTTCAAGACAGCTGTTCACCACCATCTCAGATCATCCTCCATCCAAAACTATGATCTTTTCTATGCTCGTTAACCCCACTTCACCCCAAGGCCACCTCCTTCCAGTTTTTTTCCCATTCGCCACTCCTGGGAGTTTCCTTCTGCATCCAACTTGTCCATCCCATGTGTCATTTCATGCCCCCAATTCCTCCCCACAGCCATCGTTTGTCAAAGTTTTCCCTTCAACTCTGCTGTTGGTGCCCCTCCCTCTCTCTGATGTTATTTTTGTCCTATTCCATCCTGATATGTTCAGTGTACTAGCTCTTCCATGAGCCTCAACTATGTAGACAAAAAACCCATCATTCGGGCCTCGAAAGCCTTAGGTGTGAAGGTTTACACTTCCAGGGTGAATGAGAGTTGTTCATTGAGTTATCTGCCAAGTTCATGTTCTATAAATTACATAATCTGTTGAATCAAATCGTGCTTGCTCTATGAAGGTGTTGGCAAATTGAAAAAAAAACACAGCACTAAGTGGGTATGTATAAAGAAAACTTTATCGGTAACTTTATGTTAAATATCATGGTTCATGTATGATATACCAATTTGCCTGAACAGCATTAACATTAAGCATATGTAAGTGGATATAACTGTGCAGATAAATACGAAATTAATGTTCTTTTCCATTTGTTATAACTTGACACAAATGCTATTGTGAGCCTTTGCTATAGCTTCACATGTACAAGATTTACAAGCTTTCTGAAAGTGCAATCTCGTATGCAATATAAGTATTATTAATTGTACCATTTAACCACTGTGCAGTTCAGTGGTGCCATGCTTGATGTGATAGGATGGCCCACAAAATGGTTACACTTGAAAGATTTCAATTTGTAGAAAACATTGTATTCATCAAATATGAACAATCCTCTTTGGAGGTTTATTTGTCATAAACAACATGTTCAACGTGACTACCATTTGACCTATGTACTAAACCAATGGAGAAGATTATTCACTACTCTGTAACACCAGCCCTCCATTGAGTTGTACAATGTTCACCCTCAACTCCATAAGAGTTTGTGACTTTTATGTAAAGACTTGACTCTTAAAATGTTCCCAAAGAAAACTAGAAGTGCACTCGGTAGAACGCATACCTCCGCCACATAATTCCTGATCCATGAGAACATATCTGACCCAATACAGTTTTGAAATATCATGCGAAATATCGTTTTTGGCCCGATCTCTCAATGGTGAAGAATCACTTTGAGAATTTAATAACTCTCATATCCAGATCACCAAAATCGAAACAATTCGTCGTGGTCACACACCCAACCTGTCCACCAAGTTTCATTCGAATCTGTCCACAACTTTTTGAGATATCATGCACAGAGACAGACAGACAAACAGACTGAGAGGGGTGAAAACATAACCTCCTTCACCTTAAGTGGTGGAGGTAATAATTGCACAAGGTAATTTGTGGCGATGAGTAAGGCCATACATACCATTCCACATCGGTGCCATTCTGGAAGCTTGAGAGAAACAACTTGATTTCAAAATGTTTCATGGAGAAGTTAAAAGACAGCTCCTGTGGTATGGGAAAGTTGCACGATTCTTCAAGAATCATTGTGCTCATGTCTGAGCCAATTTTTAAAGAGATTGAGCCTCATGGAAGGGCTGACTGACAGAGGGATGACATAGACACGGTTATGGATCAGAGGGAATTGGCATAAAAGGGAGGAGGGAGAAATGGAGAAAAACAACAAACACAGGCACCATAAGTAACAATATACAGACAGGATAAGGGAACTGAATGGGTTGAATAGACGGAATATTTTAGCAGAGAAGAAAAGCTGCCAAACATCTTTTCCTTTCGGCTTTCCTCTTTCGCCTCTCTGGTGGCATTTCATAAGGCAATGTTTTTGGACCGACATTATTCATGATCTATAATCAATGATCTGTCTGATTCTCCTGATTCTCTTTACCATTTTGTCAATGACTCCATCCTGAGTAGAACAATATGCTACTCTTGTGAAAGGCCGACTGCTGATGAGTCCCTTTCATCAGACCTGGGCAAGCTGGTAATAAGAACACCATCAAGTCACACTCTCTTACACTCTCTCTCTCTCTCTCTCTCTCCATGAGGATCGGCAATCAAACCATTCAAACCACTTCTCTGGGCAGCCACTGCAAGAGGTATAATCCAGGGAACTCCTTGGATCCACTATCTGTGAGCTTTCATTGGAGGATAATATCACCAATCTACCATCAAAGGCTTGTCGCCATCTGGGTATTTTCCATAGAGCTGATATGGTTGAGCAATTATACCGAGCTCATCACAAGACTTTCATATAGAGCTCCATGGGCTGATGCTCCTGAACCCCACCTTGTTAGTCTTGAGATGGTTGGAAAGAAGTCCTTCAGCACAATTGAAATCTCTAGGTAGGATGTGGATTCCATGGGGCTATCACTCTCTCACCAGTGGCAAGTTAGTTGGCTCCTTTTTTTGTTTTTTAATACAAGGTAACAGCTGGCCTTGGTTATCCTGCCCTATCCTACCTCTGCCGTCCCATAGCCATCCCAGGTCATATGCATTCCTCAACAAATCCTCACATTCCTGTCCAGGTTGGTTGTCCACCCATATTAATCCATTTTCTTATTCTCCTGATTGTGGAGTCTTCTCCCTCCATCCATCATCTCAACCTCCTCACTTCTTTCTTTCATATATGCTGTCCATCATTACCTCACATGCTCACGCATGCACATCAACGATCCCTGAGGGAAGTGGAGGGTGGTATCCTGAAAAGGGGTAGGTTGGGATGGCGGGAGGAGAGTGGTAGGTGGAATCCTCAAAAGGGAGCAGGGGAGATGGAAGCCTGAAAGGTTACATATGGATCGTACTGGGAACTTGGGCAAGAAGAAGGCAAAATGCATTGATGCATGCATGTGCATCAACACAGCACCACCGTCACCATGGGGAAGACAGGGTAGGAGGGCCATACATGTGGAACCAATTGGGTGAAGGAGAGTGATGAATCACACACATCTAGGCAGAAGGAAGAGCGACTCAGCAAATGCAGTATTAAAAAAAAAAGGAAGGTTATTGTGAGTATGACGTGCCGAATAAACGATCCTTTGAATGAATGTGGGAGCACTAAGCCTATAACTAGAGAAAACACACCAAAACATAACATATTTTACCATGCAGTGGCACTTTATAAATATTTTGTGGATTTTCAGAACCCAAAAATGAAATGCTTTGTCGATTTATAACCCGATTTGAGTTGATATGGGCATCATCGACAAACCAGAATTGAGGAAGTTCAATAAAATACAGCCGTCGCTCATCAGCAAATTGAAATTGACAAAGCGTAGCGTTTTGCATCAATTCTTGTGCAACACGGATCTTGTCGCAGTTAAGGAGTACGTCTCGTTTGAACATTTGCTGAATGGTCATCGTGGAAATTCCCAAGTGCTGTTTTCCCTGCTTGATTTGCCAGGACTGTAATTTATTGCATTTCCAAGTGCTTCAACCCTTTCTAGCATGGATAATGATGACTGCTGAGGCCTCTTTAGTTCAATTACCATACCTTTCTCTTCAAATTATCTGTTTAGTTGAAGAATGGTGTTACTGCATGCCACTCGACTCGTCCCAAATAAAGCTCTGAAGCGTCCTTATGTACCAGACTCACAGTTTTCATCTCGGCGAATAGTAACAGCTTTTAATCTTTTGTTGTGTTGACAGACAACCCTTAAATTCATTGAATAGTTTTTCCACATTATTCTGATGTTGATACGGATTGTGCTGTGCGGTGCTAACAAGTCAGTGCTTAACAATTCCAAAGAACATCAAAAATGTCATTTTGTGGGTCACCCTGTGATTGCTATATTTGAGATTTGATTCTGAATCAAGTCTGACTTGATTACAAAATGAGATTATTTTGTTGCACACACATCGTAATGCTTGTCAAAAACAAATTTTGTAAAAAAAAAATGATAAACTGCTTGTTTTTTCTGATTACACTCCTTTGTAAGAATCTCATTTATTTTTGAGGTTTTTTTTGTGTACAGAGTCAAGGCTCATGAAAGAGCTAGAACACAGAACAGATCAGGACACAACGTAACAAAGGGAACAACAGGAGAAAGGGGAAATACCAACAGCAGAGCCGAGGGAGAAAATATACAGAGATGGACAAACAAGGGATGCGGGTAACAATGAGGGGTAGGGAGAATTCAAGGGGTGGGCAAGATGGATAGAGAAGCAAAATTTTGGGAGGCGTGGGGGAGGGGGGGTTTAACAGGTGTACAAAAGATCATGGTTTTGGATGGGGGATGATTTGAAATGGGGGTGAACAGCTGTCTTGAGGACCCGGAGGGAAGAATGAAATTGAAAAGGGCTTGGAAGTTGGTTCCACAGGTGGGAGAAAAGAGGAACAAATGGGTGGAGGTGAGCAATGATTCTGGATTTAGGTAGTTTCACTAGAAGGGGGTTGCTGGTGGATCAGGTGCGTCCTGCAGATTCCTGAGGGGGGCGAAAGCACGGGGAAGGGCAGAGGGTGCAAAACCAGAAATGAGGCGGAAAAAGACAGAGAGACCACTGACCTGTTGGTGATGGCAAAGATGGAATGAACTTGCACATCCTCTTCAAAACAAATACTGAAGGAATAACTATTGTTTTGCTAAAGATGCATTATTTAACCCCTTGGAGTCATAACTGCAACAATATACCATGATAATTAATGTTATTAAGGTCAACAACCAGGGGTGGACTGACGGTATTCTGGGCCCTCGGGCAAAAGGGGTTTTTGGGCCCCTGAGATAAAATTTTGAATGACACTTAGTGCAAAGTGAAAGTTTTCTAAACCAAACATTTGTGCATACATATGCAGAATAATAACTAGATTGTAAATTTCAAACAAATCCTTCCTATAATTTACAGACCGGTGTTTGTGTGTTTGTTTGTTTGTTTGTTTGGCGCAGTACTCCTACAGTCCCTCCTCCTTTGTATGCAGCACATGGCTGCAGGAAGCATCATTGGCTGAGGGCACGGCTGTGCTCCTGATGAAATGTCCCAATTACCAGTACACTGATACTCATTTCGCCGACCTCAGAAGGATGACAGGCTGAGTCAACCCCACCTGGTGTTAATTCAATGGCCGAGAGGGGCTCAAATTCAGGACTTTAAGATAACAAGCCAGTCAAGTAATAGTATGCATGCAAAGTTTGGGGCTGCTAGGTTTCTTGCTTTTGGAGTTATAGAGGAGACGGACTGATTGACTGACTGACTGACTGGCACACGCTAACATTTATTAACCTCCGCCATCGAAGATGGACGTAGGTTACTGTTTTCACCCCTGTCTGTTTGTTGGATTCGCTATATATGCTAGATATCCCTTATTGTCGGGTTTTCCGTGTGTGTGTGTGTGTGTGTGTGTGTGTGTGTGTGTGTGTGTGTGTGTGTGTGTGTGTGTGTGTGTGTGTCTGCAACGCGAGGCTCCACAGCACGAACCAGCAAACCTATTTCGATGAAACTTTGCCAACAGGTGCCATATGGTCTGGGAAGGTGCGCGTTTGAATTTCGTTGCCTAGCAACCACCTGTTGCTGTGCAGCAGCCGAAAAACCGCGTACAGTATTTTCAATACTTGTCCTTCAGTTTTGAATGTAGAGAAACGAGACTTAATTAAACACTTAAACGGAATTAAACACTTCGAGATATTTAGAAAATTTTACTCGAGCCTATTTTTGATTGAGGTTTTATTTTCAAATGTAGTCCTTCAAAAATCGGGTGTCTATTTACCGTCATTTTTTATGAGGAGTGCCAGTTGGCAAAATACGCAATAGGAAAAATCTTGCCAGGTAGAGGAACAATTGTATGTGAACCAATACGTCTTGGCAATGAATCTTCGTCGGTGGTCGGTCAGAATGACAAGCATCGTATCCAGCGCTTCGATCCTAGCGAATCCCTCGTCGCCTACCGGCTTGTTACTTACGAAATCTAAAGATTTCGTAAGTATATTGATCACTTCCGTTTCTGTTTGTTTGTTTGTGTGTTTGTTTGTGTGTTTGTTTGTGTGTTTGTTTGTGTGTTTGTTGTGTGTTTGTTTGTGTGTTTGTTTGTTTGTTTGTAGGCACGATAACTCGAGAACGGAAGAAGCTACCAATGTCAAATTACACCACGTGATTCAGGAGGGTGATGGCTAGCGCTGATTAGATTTTGATCAAAATCGGTCAAAGGTCAAGGTCACAGTGAGGTCAAACATATTCCGTAAATTAATGTGGAGAAATGGAGTATTTTTGCTTCGCTCGACGTTACGAGTTCGTTTTAACTTAGATTTTAATTTTGTCTTCGGTTTTTGCGATCGCTTAGGACGCTTAAAACTCGGTTGTCGAAATTCTGGTAAAAATCGGATGTTTTGGAGACGTTTTAAGATTGTATAAAAAATATTTCACTCGACGCGTCACGGGTCGTCCCATGATGCAGTGCGCTCGAGCAGACGCGTCGTTGAGTCACGTTAAGGTTTTGCGTGTGCGCGCTGACGGTGTTTTCGATAAAGATTGTGTTTAAAATCATTTTATATCCCAATAAAGGTTATCGTCGCATGCCTGACTCGCTGAGCCGTCGGATTATGTAAAGATTGTTGGTGGATGGCCGAATATTACGGTTTTGTGACTTTGATAAAATAATATTGAATAATTGCGTGGAGAAATGGAGATTTTTGCTTCGCTCGACGTTACGAGTTCGTTTTAACTTCGATTTTAATTTTGTCTTCGGTTTTTGCGATCGCTTAAGACGCTTAAAACTCGGTTGTCGAAATTCTGGTAAAAATCGGATGTTTTGGAGACGTTTTAAGATTGTATAAAAAATATTTCACTCGACGCGTCACGGGTCGTCACGTGGTGCAGTGCGCTCGAGCAGACGCATCGTTGAGTCACGTAAAAGTTTTCCGTGTGCGCGCTGACGGTGTTTTCGATAAAGATGGTGTTTAAAAGTCATTTTTTATCCCAATAAAGGTATCGTCGCATGCCTGACTCGCTAAGCCGTCGGATTATGTAAAGATTGTTGGTGGATGGCCGAATATTACGGTTTTGTGACTTTGATAAATAATATAAAATAATTGCGTGGAGAAATGGAGATTTTTGCTTCGGTCGATGTTACGATTTTTGATGGTTTGGTACAGAATCATCGTAGAAACTTCTGGTTTGCGTCGCTACTTCTCTCGAGACAGCTTTTATTAGACAAGGTCAGAGGTCAAGTTGACGATTTCGTAAGTACCAGTCTATGACTGCTTGTTTGTTTGTTTGTTGTTTGTTTGTGAACAGTATTACGGAAAACTCCTGGACGGATTTCGACGAAACTTGGTGGGGGGATTAGGTATGGTCCAAGGATCATGCCATTAGATTTTGGACTTGGTCCAAAGTCTAATATGGCCGCTATGGCGCGCATTTTGAAAAAATATTTGAATTTTTGTTTTTGCATTTCTACATGTTTTAAGTGATTTCCAACCAAAAAAAAATAAATTTGTAAAAAAAAACAAACAAATTTTGCAACTTTTTTTCAAAAAAAATTCGATTTTATTTCAAAAATATTTGAATTTTTGTTTTTGCATTTCTACATGTTTTAAGTGATTTCCAACCCCCCCAAAAAAATTTGTTGGAGAAAAAAAACAAATTTGCAACTTTTTTTTCAAAAAAATTTCGATTTCCTTTTTTTGGCATTTCTACATGCGCATCGATCTAGTTTAGTTTATTCAATCGTGGTTCAGTAGAGTCTGATCCGTTTTGACCTACAATGAATAGGATATCAGGTTCACTAAGTGACCCAGCAGTATTGGCGGCGGAGGTTTTGCACTCTACCGAGTGCTCCCCCTCTAGTTATTATCGATGTTTTTATAGCACGAGAGAAGTGTTTTAAGTGAAATGTGAAAAAAACTGTTTTTCGGCATTGCACGAACCTATACTCTTCACTTGACTTGTCAAAATCCAATTTGTATGAATATTAACGAAATATCCACATCCTATTTTATTAACAAATATGTTGCATAGCCTACTTATTCTATATCGGAAGGATATTCGGCCTGTGGATGTGCTCCAAATGGTCATCTTGAGAGATACCTTGGATCTTTAGCACTCATTCGCGAAATGTAACCTCATCTCAACTCTCGATCAATTCCACTACACGATGTGATCGGACACATTCAAACAAATATGTCATTGCTTACTTGCTTCTTAGTTATAAATGTTGCAAATATGTTCACTTTATCGAGTGAAACTAAATATTCACACTCTTTGTTCTTGATTGCAATGCTTGAGTTTTTGACTACAATATGTTACTTTCGTTATGGTCATCTCAACACAGTGGTGTCATCAATACAGCATGATGATTAAATAAAAATGATTAACGATAGAACTTCGTGCTATCAGAATATTAATATTACTTGAACAAGGATAATATACCAAATATCTGAATAAGCAGTATATTAACACAATGTAAGGGAAACCATCGATTGGAATACATGTTGGCAAATTGAAAGCAGTTAGCTTGTAATTGAGTTTCCTTTGAGCTCAAACAGCATATCCATATTTTCCAGATCTAATTTGCAGGTGTTTACAAATCGGTGATCCATCTCAAAATAGTTCTGTAGTCTTTTATTTTCTGAGTGCCTAGTTTCCTATTCGGCTCTGTTGTCACAATGTCTTGTTTAATTCATTCAGGCTTGAGAAGATTGCGGATGGTGCTCGGAAAAACAATACCCGAAACCAGTGCAAATTAATGGCTATCCTGGATCTGTCATTCCTTTGATGCTAATATGGAAGAAGACATGCTGAACGCCTGTGTCGGTGGAGGGAAAGGTGTGGAAATGGAGGCATTACTCATGGCACAGAGACAATTTGCAGTTGAGAAATTGGGATCTTACTTCAGCAGGACAGATGAGAGATTGTCCATTACTTTGGTTTATCCAATGAAATGACACTGGTGTTGTAAAGCCAAGGCACACTTCCTACTGTCCCTTGAAAGTTCAAACTGTTGTCCTTACTGAGAAAAAACTTGTTTTGAAGAAGAAATTCCAGAGTCCCGAGTCCAACGTTCATATGCTGTTGCACGCTGCCGCTGACTATGCCTCACCAAAGTGGGATTTGGAAAATGATTCCGGTCACTTGGATCCAATTAGCAGTAGAATTACTTTGTACTCAACAAGTCACGGATGTGTGTGGGCAGACGTCTTGGGTTTAGTAGTGCGCTCGTATTTTCAGCAGACTTGACAGCTCGTGAAAATGTCGGCAAACCTTTCTGTGGAGGGAAGAAATGCACCTTCTTGAAAGATCGTCATGCCATATCACACCAAGCTTTCTCCCTCTGTGCAAGGCCTCAAAATAAGACTCTATTAGTAATTAGCATAACTGTAAAATTATTGTAATTCCTTGTGAATCTGGGTAAGGTGAAAGGAATGCTATAATTTTGGAAGGAGGAATGAATGTAATGGTTTATATGTTTTTGACATCATATATGAACGTGAACTTATGGCGGATGGCTCCATGTCAAGCAGGCTATTAGCATTCCTCGACTGCCGCTCTGATTGATAGAGGGTTTGATAGCTCATCTCCAGATAATTTTAATTTTTGAATGACATTGACAGCTCAGAGATTATATTTGAGAGGAAAGGTCCTTGCAATGAGGAAGATGTCGAATTGGCAACTAAACCTAGCAAAGAGCAAGATAATAATCGCATGTATTACATACATTGATTTGTTTTCTTCTGAACTTCCAATGCAAGACAAAAAGGAAAATAAAAAGTCCTCAAAAACAACATTTAAATCCAGCAGGAGATTGTATGAAATAGCAATTTTCTGAATTATCAACAAATAATTTCAGATCAGTGAAAGTCATGTCACATATCAAGAACATATACAAGTTTATAATGAGAGTAAAACCATGGCCCGACATTGCCAGCAAATCCCTCTTTCCTAGAACCCCCACTCCCCTGCCCCTGAATGCTCCTTGTAATAAACGTGTTAAAGGTTGGAGTTAATTTTTAAGTACCGACCGTACATCACATCTGCACACACAAAATTGGCCGCTAGGGTTCAAAGGGTTAATCATACAATTCACTGTCGCAGGAGCAGTGCAGAGTTACAGATTCTAAATAAACTTCTGCATTATAAATGGTTTAAAGACATACAAGAGTGTGTCTTTAAACCATAGATTTAATATAGAAATGTAATTGAATAAACAAATCATTTTATCGACACGTTCGATCATTTAACATTCTTACATGATGGCCTGTGTTCATGACAATGAACCTTATTTCCAGGCAAATTATTTTGTATTTATTATTTATATTTACACTTTATCCTTTCACCCTTGCCAGAGGAGAACACCAAAGGAGAGGGTATTGCATTTGGGTCCGTTTGTCTCTTTGTCTGTTTGTGTGTTTGTCCGTTAGGGATACAACTTTTTTGCAACTCCATAGTCCTGTATCATATTCTGATGAGCTTTTGCTAAAAAGCAAATAAAATCAATGTTTTTTTGTATTTGTTCAAAAAAGTTCACCCATGACTAACTTTGAAATTTGCATGACTTGCATGACCTTAATTGCTCGCTCACAGCATTGATTGCTTCTGCTGATGTTTAGTTTTGATGCTCTTGTTTCCAGTGATTTGTCAAGGATTTCAAAGCAGTCTTGTAGGGTAGTAAGGCTTTTTTTAAGTTAAATAAATAATTAAACAGGGTTCTAGTTTTTGGAAATCCACCCAAATGCAACCGAGTATAAAAATTTCAAAGTTAGTCATGGGTGAACTTTTTTGAACAAATACAAAAAAAACATTGATTTTCATTGTTTTCTAGCAAAAGCTCATCAGAATATGATACAGGACTTATGGAGTTGCAAAAAAGTTGTATCCCTATTGTCCGTACAGAATGTGCTAACATAGGCTATGAACGCCACCTAGTGGAACACAGTAGTACACGTTATCTTTTTTCAACCAAGTATCTACTCAAGTATGTACAATTAGAATGTGAGTATGTCTATAAAACGACACAAAAAGTCCGGGCGAAAATAGGCAATCTTTGATTGCTCGTTATAGTTATTCCTTGTGTTTGGAATTATTTTGTTTTTTTATTTTTCCCAAACACCATACATCACCTTCATAAGCAAATTGCATATCTAGCTAACAGGTATAATATCTCCCTTTAATGAAATTATTCTCAAAAGGATTTGAAATTAAAATTTTATGGCTAATGACATGTACAATACAAAATAATAATGTTCAGTTAATATATCTCTCGCTTGACAGTTTTGAAATCGTACAATTACTGCTTTCTGTTTGAACAACTTTTCAGCGTGTACATTTACTTCCACCCACAAGCCTCCACCCTCTGTTGGAAAGATACAGGAATGTTAATTGCCAATAATTTTCATCAACGTATAAACCACACATTACAGAGATTGTTTAACAAGGAGGGATCAAGAAAATGCAGGTTCGGTGTTAGAAAGGATGATTTTAAATTGCTGTTCTTGTAAAACATTAAATGGATTAACAATCAAAATTACATCAAAGGAAAACCTAAGCTATAGTTGACTTTTTGCCAGTATATCGTGTAGTATTGGGTTTCGAGACATTTTTGTATACTTTCCAAGTGGATGTTTTGACTTCCCACACTGATCCACAGTTCCCACAGTTCCCACAGTCAACACTTTGCTATCAATGGAACCTTCTCCTCCCCTCTCCCAGTGGAACCTGGAGTTCCCTTGGCAGTATGTTTGGCCCAGTCTTGTTCCTCATCTTGATCAAAGATCTGTCTGATGCTCTGTAAAAAAAAAAAACCCTCTTCCTTTTTGCAGATGACTCCACATTGTGTCATACAATACTCTCATCCCTCTGCTAAGGAGACTGCAGCTGCATCTCTCTTTCTGCTGATCTGGGAATGATGAGACACTGATCTGATAAATGGAACATGTCCTTCAATCCTTGAAAATGTCACTGTCTCACCGTATCGTCTCCATAATTCCAAGCCCTTCCATGAAAAATCAGAGCTACTCACAGTCTACAAGGCCTTCGTTTTTAGCTCATTGGAGTACTCCTCTCCCTTATTGGCTGGTGCCGCAGCATCACATCTGTCTCCTAGATTCTGTGGAATCTAAAGCTCTCAACATCATTGGAAACTCCCACAATGAGGCCGAAGCGCAAGATCTGTTTCTCCGACATCTTAGGCAGGTCAGTGGTCTCTGTGTGTTTTTTACTGCCTCTCCTCTGGTTTGGCTCCCTCTGCTCTCTAGCCCTCCCACCCTCACCAGCTAATCCAGTATGTACACTTTCTTTCAGGAAACCTCTCCTCATTAAATTTCAGCAGGCAGTGCGCTGTTATATCTTGTCATTCCCTGTCCTTATCCACAATCTTTACTACCCTCATTAACCATTTCTCATCCAACCCTATTTCTTGCAAGTTTGTGTTTCCTTCCGTCCTCTCTCTCCTCTTTTCCTGTTCATTCATCCCCTTGCTTTTTCTGACCAAGACTTGCTCGCTGCCCCGACTGTTAGTTAATATCCAGCTTTTTTCTTTCTCTATAAGATTGAGGCTCATGGAATGGAAAGGTGATGTGTCCTTCCACGAGCTTCAATCTTGCAAAGAAAAATAACTGTGAGTGTTACATCATTACAGTCATTTGCTCTTTCTTGTATTAACAATAGCTCATAATCGCAAATAACAAAAGTATCTAAAGTTCTCAAATATTTATTTAATTGAACCCGACAGCTCAAGTCCCACAATAAGAGGCCATTGAAGCAAATGAATAAGTTTTACAACCTTTGTTAACATACATGTCATTTACAATACAGCCAACCACAATAATTATGATTAAATTTCTGCCACATCTATGATGTTTTCAAAATGTTTTAGGGGAGAATGAAGGGTTAATTATTCTTCAGTTATCTCTTAATGAATGTTAGGCCAAGTGTTTGTAACCTCAATTAGCAATAACTACAATCTGATGTCCTCGGCAGCCCTCTTGTATCCTCAACCGACTCAATATCGTCCTCTTCTCCCTCTTCCCACCGAGGGGGGGGGGGGGGGGGGGGGGGGGGGGGGGGGGGGGGGGGGGGGGGGGGGGGGGGGGGGGGGGGTTGGGGGGGGGGGGGGGGGGGGGGGGGGGGGGGGGGGGGGGGGGGGGGGGGGGGGGGGGGGGGGGGGGGGGGGGGGGGGGGGGGGGGGGGGGGGGGGGGGGGGGGGGGGGGGGGGGGGGGGGTGTTTAACTTTCAAACACCCCCAATGTCCTTTTCTTCCATAAAACTGCAGTTCAACATGGCACATCTACATGACGGGGGAAGGGGGAAGGGGAAGGGGGAAGGGGGAAGGGGAAGGGCTGACTCTACAAGGCAGTGACTCTCACACGTATGAGAGACGCCACTGTAAGTGTACACACGAGAGACCCAGGGAGACACAGCAGATCCAAGGACATGTCAGAAAAAGATGCCAGACACATCAGAAAAGACACACCAAAATGGTGCAGTAGGGTCTGAAGGGTGAAGTCTGCTGCAAAGTGCCATTTCTCTACCAACCTACTGGACCAGTCTGCATGGCGCCTCCAGACACTTCACCACAGGGAAGATCACACACACACCTATGCCATGGAGTTCTATTTGTCCCTGCCCACATAAGTTTAACGAAGAGTAGCCGTTGAAACTGTTGCCATCTCGGTTAAGCTTGCCAATTGCGTTTTTTTGTGACATTTTTATTCCCGCTCCCTTACTGTGCCGCACCCCCATTATTTTTGAAACCTCTTGCTTTTAATGTGATTTGCTGTGCATTAGAGAAATGGGATCCTCCTCCAGAGTAATGAAATTTCCCTCAGAGCTATATATGTATGCTGAAACCGCCGTATGGCTAACTTAATAAATCGGAACGTCTTCGCTCGGAGTTTTGAGAGTTCATCTCCTTTGGGAGACTGAGTCCGTTACAAATTTGCATCAGTGGTGGGATTTGGACCCTGGTCTGAATGCCTTGACAAATTAATGATCAGGATCAGGGAGGATTAAACCCAGGGAGGAGGGGTGGGGGGGGGAGGGGTGAGAGTTCCACCTAAATTTAGCATGATTCGGTGCCAAATTTGGTTTATTATTCAGGTTTAGTGGTTCATTGTGATTGTTTTGAAATACGTAAAATATTATGGAGGATGAACACAGCCCAAAAGAGGATGGGCATTTCATGGATGTCACAGTGACATCAATGGAGATGGAGGTAGAGGGGCCACTTGAGAGTGAAGGGGAGACAACCTCTAGGAGCATGAGCCCTCAAGGCAGCAGAGGTAGTGGAGCGAAGCTCCTGGTAAAAGCCTATATGTGGCCCTATTAAGGAGCCTGAACCCCCCAAAGTATCAATGGCAGAGTGTCTCCTGTGGAGACACTCTGCCTCAACCTTAGACATTGGCCTAGTGAGGGCCATATTTCAAGAATAGGGAACCAAATTGGAGGCCAGCATGGCAGCAAATATCAGCAAAATGTAGACCAGGCTAAAATAAATGGTGGAAGTCCTGACCGACATGAATAAAGACCTGGTAAATAAAAGGGAGGCCGGTCAGGCCAGAATGTTGGCTGGCATGGACACCAGCCGAGAAGCTGGCAAGGCTCACCAGCAGTGGAGAACAGCATACTTTCAGACATGCAGCAGGGCTGGAATTTGTGGTATGGCAAAGGTCAATGTGGCACTGGGGGGAGAGGCTGGAGTGGTAAGTACGAGAATAGAGAGTCCTGTGGTGGACAGGTTAGACACCCCCCTTGGTAAAGGGTGTAAAGGACCTTGTGAAAAGTGGGATCAGAGACCTCATGGTGAGCAAAAGTGAAGACGCCGTGAGCGTTGTAGTAGTCGTTGTAGTAGTCGAGCTCCAATGAACGTGAGCGTTCAGAGCCTGGAGGAGGCCATTTAGAGGAGATGAGTGCATGCCTGGGACCTGCAGAAGCTGAGAAGGTAGAGTATTTGCAGGCCCAGGAGATGAAGCTCATTTTCTTAACAATGTAAGAAGAGCCAATGTCAGGTCAGGTCAGGTTGGGAGCATGCGCCGGAGCAACATGTCGCTGCATCCACATTCCGCCGGTACTCCAGGGTCCTCCATCTGGTCATCTCCCAGACAGATGCCTGGCCCATCCCAATCTCCTTGAGATACCTATCAACCTGCTGCAATCATGAGGCATGTGGTCGGCATGTTGGACACCTCCACTCACGAGGCTCCCTCACTGAGAGAATCTGGTGAGCAGGATGAGCGTCAGGAAAATGAGCCACATGTCCTATAGCCGCAACTGATGCTCACAGACTACACAGGTAACTGATTTCATCTGAGTCTCTCAGAAACTGCTCATTGCACACAAATTCTGACCAGCGATAACCAAGGATTCTTTGAAGAGATCTGGTAGCGAAGGAGTTAAGTCTCCGTCTCAGATCCCTGGTCAGAGTCCAAGTCTCACATCCATAGAGCAAGACTGGAAGTACCAAGTGCTTAAAGACTTGGACTTTTGTTCTCTTGCATAGGTACCGACAGTGCCACATCCCATGATCCAGTGAATCCATCTCCCCAGGCCTGAACTAGAAGTCTATTGACCTCTGGCTCACAACATGCGGAGACATGAATATCGCTGCCAAGTAAAGTAAATGTCTGCGTGACCTCAACATCCTCACCACAACCAGGTAGAGACAAGAGAGCAACATCCAAGATGTTAATGAAAGTGTGGATCTTGGTTTTGACCTAGGAAACCCGTAATCCCAGAGGCTTCGACTTCTCATTCAGTGTCTCAAGGGCCCCTATAATGATATCAAGCATCTCCGCAAAGATGACTGAATCATCTGCAAAATCAAGGTCAGAGATCTTGACATTCCCAAATGATGCACCACAGCTTGATCTCTCTGACTCCTCCCAGAATCCAGTCAATACAAGCGCTGAAAAGTGTGGGGGCCAGTACAGACCCTGACGAACTCCAGTAACAACTGGAAATAAGTCAGAGATGGAATCACCACACCTCACAGCACTCTCGTACCAGAGTATAGTTCAGACATTAGATTGATCAGTTTTGTGGGCACCCACGAAGACTGAGAATCCTACAGAGGGCATCCCGTTTCATTGAATCGAACGCTTTGTGGAGATCAACATAGGCTGCGAGCAGCCCCTGCCAAAAATCTCGTCTACGTTCCGTGAGGACCCGAAGAGCAAGGATACGGTCAATTGTTGACCTCTTTGGTGTAAAGCCCGACTGCTCTGGGCGCTGGTGCTCAAGCAGATGGTGGCGAATCCTATCAAGAATTATCCGAGCAAAGACCTTGCCCGGCACTGAGAGTAGCATCACCCCTCCGTAACTGTTGCAGTCCTGGCGATCACTCTTCCCTTTCCAGAGAGGGACAACAAGGCCCCTCTTCCAGCCAGTTGGGATGACACCTGGGTTCCAGACAGAGCACAGAACTGCTTGCAACGACATGAGTACAGCATTTCCACCAACCTTGAGAAGTTCAGAATGGATGCCACAGGAGCTTTACCCCCTTTCAACTGGTTCACCGCAGCCTGTGTTTTCACAAACTAAGGTGGTTCACAGTTGATTGGAGGGTCAGCAATCGGGATAGTTGCAACTCTTGACTTCTAACTCAAAAGCTGGTGGGTCAGCCTGGTACAGCCACTCAAAGTAACCGGCCCAATGGGCCTTCACTTGGAACTCCTCTGTCAAGAGCCCTCCACCCTCCGCTCTAACTGCAGAACACCGAGGTCTGTGCCAATTTTGTATCTCCTCCCAAACCTCTGGTTGCACATAGCTGAAAATGGTACCATATTAATTGCCAAGGACCGAGGCAGTGCAGTGCCAAAATCAATCTGATTTGGATGAAAAAACATTTTCATTTCACATCGATATCGATCAATGCTCAGACAAAGCATGCCTATGCTGATTATGTTATATGTGCACGTCCACATGTAAGGCACCTGGGATGTCTGGAAGTGTTTGCTCTCCAGGGTTTATGCATAGTCATTTTTACTGTATTAAATAGATTCCCAAGGAACCTGGATGCAGGAGTGGCCATTTGGCCCATCACACCTGTGCTACATTGTCACAACATTAATTCAAGCTTCGAGTTTATCAACTTAAATTCACTGGGGGTGGGAGTGTGTGGGGTGGAGAAGTGGGGATGGGAACAATGGGGCAAGCACAGACATCATCAGGGTGTTTATCTGTGTAATAAGATCCAATGTCTGCGCACCATTTTTGTATCTCCTCCCAAACCACTCATCACACAGTTTAAAATTGTTCCACATTGATCACCAATAATCCAGGCAGTGCAGAGTAAAATAAAAAACAATTTGGATTAAAATATATTCATTATTCACATTAGTAAATGCTAACAAGTATGAACTATACATTAGAAAGGAGGAGATTATGAGGGGATTTGATTGAGATGTGTAAGAAAATGAAGGGTATCGACAAAGTAAATGTAGAAGTTTTTCAGCAGAATAGACAGTGATAGAACCAGAGGCCAGAGCCTGAGAGTAAAGAAGAAGAGAGTTAGGACAGTGATAATGTGGGGGTCTTTCACTTAGAGAGTAGTTAATGCATGGAATGAGAATATCCCTAGAATGCAGTATCCCTAGAAAGGTAGTTGCAGCAGAAAGAGTACAAGGGTTAAATTGGAATTAGATAGGTAGCTAGAAGCATTGAAATTGGAGGGGTACAGGGATATTGGCAGAACTTGTATGTCCTGGTAGTTTGCGTGTGGATGGGTGATAGTATCTGGTAGATAGATAGTATCTGGTAGTGCAGGAATGATCGGTCGAATGACCTCCTTCTGTGCCAAAGTTCCTTGTTGTCCCTTGTTGTGCTTCGCCGAACTTGATGACAAGTCTTAAGATGCTGCTGATTGGCTGTGTGAGGCCTAGGTTCACTGTGATCGGCTACTGGCAAGGGACGTCAATACACCCTTACTGTACACGTTACCTTTTCTGGGAATTTTAAAATAATAAAAAATTAGAGCTACAAACAACGCAACATAAAGTGTTCCTGGGGCCCATGCACTTGTTAGTTACTCAAAAGATGTGTCAGTGTGCTCAGGCAACTGAAGTAACAGAATTGTGGCCTTCTTTATATTATTCTCAGCTCTTAACTCACAAATACAATATCAAGTCAAGGCAGAACACTAAAATACTTGACATACTCAGTTTTGAATAAATTAATGATTCCATATGCAAAGTGGCAGAATATAAAGATTTCTTCTTTACATTCTTCCCAGTTTGAAGCAAAGCTTCACAACAAAGAACTGTTGAGTAGACTCACAGCTGTGCCACCAAAAGCAGTTTTAACAGCTAATAGTTCTGTTTCTCTCCTCGTGAGGTAGAAGGCATGTATTACATCAAGAAAATGGGTAGACATCAGTAATGTGATTTGATTTCTGTCGCCATCATTTGTCAAATGTCACATTTTCCATTAGTGAAATTCCATATCTCATGAACCATTGCCTTTAGAAAGTCAAATTGATATTGCACTCCAGTGCACCAGCCAGAATGGAGGCGTGAAAGGCATCCCACCCTTCCCATGTTAAAAGTTCAATTCAATATTCCAAATTCTTCAAGCTCCACCATCTGTGCTGCAAATATTCCAAATTCAAATCAAATTCAAATGGCATATGTAAGTTATTCACTGAGCGTGCTTTTCCTACCTCCATCGTGGCCATTGCACTGGAGCAGGCCTGCAACACTGACAGACAGATGGCTTTACAACCTTTTGAGAAAAAAAAAGAAAGAAAGGATCAGGGCTCTCGACATATCTCGAGTTTTTGATACAGTCTGGCATCCTACCTTGCTCTCCAAACTCTCTGCCTATGGCATCCAAGGACAACTCCACTCTTGCGTTGCTGATTTCCTCTACTCTCGTAACCAAGGTGTGGCTCTCAACAGAATCCTTTCATCCCCTCTCCCTGTCAAGGCTGGAGTGCCACAAGGCAGTGTTCTGGGCCCAGTCCTATTCCTAATTTTCATCAATGACCTCTCAGACTTTAGGGAAAATCATTTTTATCTCCATCTACTTTCTTAACAATCCTCTTGAGGAAGTTCTGTCATTCAAACCTTTTCTCACAATCAGCCATGATCTCTCTTTGGCAAACCACATTTCAAATTTGGCCTCCAAAGCCATTCACCGACTGGGCATCTTGCATCGTACAAAGTCCTTCCTTGGCATGCCTGACCTCCTATCCACCTTGAAGGCCTTCGTCTGCAGCTTGATAGAGTACGCATGCTCTCTCTCTGTCCTCTGGGCTGGCAACTTGCTCAGCTTCACGCCGTGGAAACCAAGATCTTCAAGAGTATTGGAATGTCCTGCGATGAAGCCGAGTGTATGGGGCTTCACTTTCCCATTCCCGTTGAAGATAGGTCGGTGGTCTCTCTGTTTTCCACTGATTCCTTTCTGGTCTTACACCCACTGCTTTTTTTCTCTCTGCTTTGTGCCCCCTCCCCCCCAACCGGGTTTCTACAGGGCGCACGCAGCCCACCATCAATCTCTTTCTGCTGAAATTCCTAAAATCCAGGATCACTGCTCACCTCCACTCACTTGTTCCTCTTTTTTCCCCCCACCAATTCCACATTTTCTTCAATATCATTCTTCCCTCCTTGTTTACAAGACAGCTGCCCATCACCATCTAAGATCATCCCCCATCAAAGACCATTATAATCTCCACCCCAGTTAACCCCACACCTAAAACGCACCTCCTTCCAAATTTCCAGTTTTTCCTTTCTGAGAGTTTGCTTCTGTTTCCATCTTGTCCACCCCATTTGTCCTCCCCTACTCCTCATTACTCCCCACATTCCTTATTTGTCCAATTCTCCCTCTATTTTATCCTTCCACTCTGCTGTTGGTATATCCCCCCTACTGTTTCTTTTGTTCTGTTGTGTCCTGATCCATTCAGTGTTCAAGCTCTACCTTAAGCGTTGATTCTGTATACCAAGACAAATGAACATCGTTACATTGATCTACCATCCCATCAACCTTCTGGTCGAAAACATCATCCAGAGAACCTTCAAGCATTTACACAATTGTCCTGAAACGGCATCAATTTTCCAACAACTGCCTCATCTCATCTCCTTCAAGTGGGCTGGAAATCTGAGAAATTCTCTGTTCAAAAGACTATTATTACCTTCTGATATTCCACCAGAAATATTCAAGTGTTCACTGATTCGCTATAACATCTGCCTTTTCATCCTGACAACCACTTTCCTCTGAAGACCCAAAAGCAACATTAAAGTCACAGATCACTTCGACTGCACCCCGACGAATATGACTGACAGAATCACATACACTCCCTGCATGAAGATCTACATTGGTGAAATTGGGCAAACACTGGGCAATTGTTTCCATGAATGCTTGTTTGATGTGTGAACCAATAGCATAGACCTCTTCTCGCCAATTGCTTCAACCTTCCCGGACATTAGTTCAGTCACATGGCTGTCTGACTGTCTCTGGTATTTCTCTCCATTCCAGCATCATGAACAGTCTTAAACGCAGAGAGCAAATCCTTAACTACAGGATCGGCACCTTGGCTCCCCATGGGATCAACGAGTGCTTTTCATTCATTTAAGCCTCCCATCTCTTACAACTTTTCAATCATTTCCCTCTCTGTGTTTTTTCTTATTTTTATTTTTATTTGTGTCATTTTACCTGTCTTAACTTCTCTTTTTTTCTCTCCTTTTAAAAATTCCATTATTTTCATTGATGTATTATTTTTACATTTATTTTTATTCCATTTAAAAGTTGTTTTGGTTTACTTATCTAATGTCATTCTTTCGCTTCTTATTTGTTTTCCTATCATTTCCCTTCTCTCCCAGTCCCACTTCTCTTGACTTTAACCCCTGAACCATAACCCTCCCTCACATGAGGACTTGAACTTGACACCAGCCCTGACACATGCATCACTGACTCTCTCTCACCAGTCAAAAATCAACCCTCACCCCTATTCCATCTCCCTCTTTTGCTCTGACGAAGGGTTAACACTTGAAATTCCAGCTTCTCCTTGCTCCCCATGGCAGTTGCCATACTTCAATCAGTCAGCATCCTGTTGATTCCATCCACTTTTCTCACCTGTTCAACACATGCACATCATATTTACATTTTGTTATATAGGAGCCACATGAACCCAAGTGCCTTTACTTTTTTTATCCTCCATCTCCCCAAACCATTCTTCCAAACTACAAATATAGATGATTAATGAATCATACTAAAATACACAATTTGGTGTTTGTCTGTTTGTCTGACCGCAATACATTTGGTCGTTACTTATCCATTCTCAACCAAACTTGATAGGACTAGAGGTCACATGATGGAGGTTGTAGTGACTTCATCCCTACCCCCCCCTCCCCAAAGGGGGTTCTGCCTTCGTGAAATCGTGTTAAGGCGTATATCTGTGTTAACATAGCTAATCGTGGCGTTTTTCGCGGCTTTAAAAGATAATATTCGAAATCTGATTTCATATTTACGATTAAAACTCAGGGCACAATAATTATGTCAAACTTGAGAGTGAAGTCGGAATTATTTTTTTTTTGAAAAAGATTTTTTTTTTCAAACCCAATGTATATTATAATAATAGACTCCACCAGATATGAGGTGAAATGACTCCAAACAGAAGTGTTATATTCACAATCACCATGACTTCCTGATAAATGTTTCTTCAGTGTGAAAAAGACCAAAAGTGACTATTAAAAGCAATCAGAGATTGCAGACCCTCACGAGGACTTGTTTGTGTGTGTTGTGTGGTTGTGTGTTTTGGAGTTTTGTGTGGTGTTTGTGTACTGGTGTTATGTAATTAATAAGAAACATATTAGAACTGCCACTTTATAATGCTGGCAGTGATGACTGGTTCAGCCATTTCAGAGAAGAAGATTTTTGAAGGTAAAAAAAAAATTTTTTTAAATGGCTGCCGAATCACGTGACCGATGACATCATCTTTTTTTTGTGGACCATTTTATCCCTAGATGACCCTCAAAAAATTTCATACTGATCGGATGTAGCGTTCTACAAATGCAATTGTGACATAACGAAGGTACCTATGACATCATTTTTAAAATCACACTCATTCCCCATGAGGAGTACTTGCCGTGTGCCAAGTTTCAATTTTTCTCCTTGGTGAGGTTTCAGAGATACAGAGGTCCAAAGTTTTCCCGTTTTTTTCCAATATGGCTACCACACCACATGACCTACGATGTCATAATTATCATCAAAACATTCTACACGAGCAGTCGCACCAATGTTGAAAAATTTATCTCAACCCGACAAGCAGTTGCAGAGAAAAACACGAAAGTTCTGTGCGGACGGACAAACAGACAAACAAAACGGATCCAAATGCAATAACCTCTCCTTCGGTGAGGGTAAATATCGAAAGGTTGCAGCTCATCGGCATCAGAGGTGTTCTGCCTAGAGGCGCTGTCACACCTTGACGATTCGCCAGCGTATGCCGACTTATGAAAAATTTGTCTAAAACGCTGGCACACGTCGAATACGTTATGGGTAAGTTTTGATAACATTAAGAGCACGCTGAAAACACTGCCATACGTCGTAGTACGCTGGTTTCATCGTGTACTTGCGGTTGTCCTCAAATTTTAGCATGCTTGAAATTTTACGACGTATGCCAGCGTTATGACTCACACGTTCCGCTACGCTGGCCATAAGTTGTAGGCACGTTATGCGATCGTTGAGACACGTCGACACACGTTACTTGTAAGTTACTCATAAGTTGAAACACGTCGAGTAATGTATTAGCGTACCCGAAACTTATTTATAACCTATGATAACGTGTTGTAGGCACGTTACACGATCGTTGACACACGTTGAGGCACGTTATGCGATCGTTGAGACACGTCGACACATGTTACTTGTAAGTTACTCATAAGTTGAAACACGTCGAGTAATGATTAGCGTACCCGAAACTTATTTATAACCTATGAGTAACGGTTGTGGCACGTTACACGATCGTTGACACACGTCGAGGCACGTATGCGATCGTTGACACACGTCGAGGCACGTTACTTGTAAGTTACTCATAAGTCGAAACACGTCCAGGTAATGCTTAGCGTTCCGAAACTTATTTATAACCTATGAGTAACTGCTTTGAACCTATGTGTAACTACCTCCAACGCATATGACGTATGTAGACGTATTTGATTACGTCTTCCGATGACCACAGAACTTACTGAACGTGTTTCTAATTTACAGCTACCGTATAATGGCGTATTGGCAGCGTTAAAAAAAAAAACAACAATAACTTCCGATATTTCGTCACGTGCCGTTACGTCACGTCCGATTGCCTCTTCAGTTTGCTCATGTCTTATTTTTAGTTCCTCCTCTGTGAATATTTTCTGTTTGAGGATATTGTCACGTCGACGTCGAAACTTAAAAGCAAATGTCCGAATATATTTTAAAATTCGTGATAGACTCAAAAAATAAATAATAATTAAAAAAAAAACAACAACAACTTCAGTATTTCGTCACGTGCCTTCACGAGCCAAGAGAAAAAAAAAATGTGCCTTGACGGAGAAATAAGTTTCGGGTATGCTAAACATTACCTCGACGTGTTTGACTTAGAGTAACTTACAAGGAACTTGTGTCACGTGTGTCAACGATCGCATATCGTGCCTACAACTTATTCCAGCGTAGCGGAAGTGTGAGCCATACGGCGAGTACGTCGTAAAATTTTCAGCATGCTTGAAATTTCACGACGTACTAAACGTACCACGAAATATGACGCTACTTCATCTGTTTCAGCGTGCTCTTAACGTATACACAACTTACCCATACCGTATTCGAGGCTGTGCCAGCGTTTAGACACATTTTTCATAGGTCGGCATACGCTGGCTAAATCGTCAAGGTGACGCGTGTGACACTTCCAATTCCATCGGGGTTATGATTTAAATCGGCGTGCGCAGGTTTTTAACAGGCTACGCCACGAGTTCGTCGGCGATACGTGCAGCGCCTATGCCTAAGTTAAACTATCGTTGGGCATAGGTTGTGAACGCCGACAACAGGCTAGCGTCATTATTGGTATAAGTTATCTATAAGACAACGAAACGTTCTGTGCGTCCGTTACTAATATGTTATGCATACGACCAACACGTTATGAATACGACAAAACTTTAAAAAAAAACATCAAAATTTCAGCGTACGCCAATAGTTTTACATACATTTTTATACGTTGCCATTGCTGGCTAAATCGTCAAGGTGTAACAGCGCCTTAACATTTGGACCCGTTCATGTTTAGTTAGTATCCAATTTCGACCGGTTCCTGTTTCCCATTCCCGTACTGCAAATAATTGGTTGGATGTAGTCCATAATTTTGTGTGTAATGTAATCCTCTGTGTTGTGTTGAGTTTTGTGCACCCGTCATTTTGACGGGCTTTTCCTATAGCAGTTGAAAAAAAAGGAAAAGAATTTGGGAAAAATTAACATATAAAGTGTTAATCCAGTATTATGATTTGGATGAGTGCATACACTACCCCCCATGACCTACACTCACCCCCTCTTATATGCACCATGGACACATATGACCCCTCACCTTTACCCCATCACCTTATGTGTACATGTACCATAGATGGACCCTCACTCTCTCTTCCCAATCTCCTTTGCCTTTTTTCCTCCTTCTACTCCAACTCCCTGACTTTACTTCCTCTCATATATATATTACCCCTTCCCTTCCCTCAAAAAAACATTTTTCCTTAACTCATCACCTCCTCTCCCCATCACCTCCTTGCCGATGCAATTTTTAGATATCCATGAGTAAAGTAAAGCAATTATGAGGTTTAAAAACAAACAAACCTGTTGAGTCATCTTTCCTGTGAATAATGTTTATGTCACATTCATACAACCAGGCATACCACTGTGAGGCAGGCTATAGTAGCAATGTTTTCATTAACATAGTACACTTATTCCTAACCACATACATATTTTGCAGAAGAAAGAGCGGCGTGCAGTCACCGCAAGGTCAAACAACACCTACATGTGTGCTGCCACGGCAGTATCAGCTGCTAAGGCGTCTGCATTCGGGGCTCGAGATGCCGGCGTGCAGACTGTGTCCAAGAGCGCAACTGTGGCCACACCTGGCCGAGTGACCAAGTCAGCTGAAGGCAAGAAGGGTGAAGGTGGAAATGAATCGAAGAAGACTTATAACAGCGTAAGCAAGGTGGACAAGCTGTCTCGCATACTCTTCCCTATTCTCTTTGCCATATTCAACCTCGTCTACTGGGCTACTTATCTCAACCGTGAGCCCAAAATGAACGGCGTTGTGCATAAATGACCCGACCATCACCAAGTTTTTGTCCTCAGGGCATCATGCATTGGGTCATGAAGTGGGTGAGTGGTAATGAATGGAGGCTGAAGGGTTTCCCGATCCGAATTGTGTACAAAAATGAGCCATTTTTACTGGTTTTCATGACCAGAATACCAACCATCTCACTTTGAAAGACTCCACTTTGAGATGAGCATCAGTGCTTCTTCAGCTACCCCATTTTGTCTACATGGTAGACTCTTCACCAGTTATGATTTATTTCTGCGATTTCAGTCAAAATAGCTAACCTAACAGAAGTTGTTAATGAGGAAGGCATGTGGGGTTTGCTGAACAGGTGCTTTCAATACTGTTTGAAACTCTTGCTATAATAGTTTCGTTAACTTGCTAATTTGCTTCTATAATTTGTTCAATCTGAAATGTTGCTTCTGAATGTAATACATTGTTTTGTTATGGCTACCAAAGTGTTTGTTGGGAGGTAAACATTATTTCATTTTGGGTTCAGAAAATCCTAAACTTTAACCGACTATTGTTATCCAATGAACTTACAAAATCTGAAATAGAATCAAAACCACTAAACACCCTTGTTTTCCCCATGATCTAATTACTACCCTTGTGAACGTGGTCATCACCGAAATGATACTTATTTTAAATCTCAGATTTCCTTGTAATTCTACCTTGCATTGTAATTAGCAGACTTGTATGACATGGATCGTGTGCGGTAAATAGAAAACTTCCAATTTGCCCGTGATACCCACAAAGACCATGACGTCAGAGTCAAGACTGTTCAAAATAGTATTTAACTTGGAGTTTATAATTATATCCATTCCTACTGGCGTATAGCATGTCTGGGATAGATTGAGCAAAGGCTGTCGAAGATGGAAATACAGACTACCTGTTGGCATGATGTTTTTAGGATTTATGATTTAGTGTTGTTTTGCTTACTTTGTTACCAGTAAATTTCCATCAACAACAACCACGTATCCCATCTAGAAAGTGCTGCGCGGAAGCTGTAAATAAATAATGTCATTTTTTAGGTCATCGCGCAAGAAGCAAGCTGCCATTCCTCTTTGCTTCACTTCTTACAAGTTTAAGTGTTTTATGCATTGGATTATAACCTGCCTGCAGCCTTGCATTATCTATAGATAAGAAGCCAAGGCCAACCCAGTACGAGTTAGAAGAACCGTAGTCTTGCTATCATGTTCTATGTTATCAATTCTGATGGACTAAACTCATATTTCAATATCAAAACGTGAAATTGAAATTTCTCCAATCCTGTTTTCAGGTTTTGGCCTTGTTTTTCTTTTGGAACCAGATACGAAATACGTACTCAGGTGTATACAGTACCAGGAAGGGGGCAATTGAGAGATTCAGGGTGTTGCATATTCTGTGCCTAAAGGGCAAAGGGTGGTGGTAGTGGTAGCGGAGGTGGTGGGATGGTGTTGCATGGATGCAATAAGCACAAATCACTACCATCAACTACAAAAGTCATCCCAAAAGTTGTGTTCAGCCACCTACACGATCGAGTTATTACAATTGTTGAACTTTCTTCATGCCACCTAATTCGACATCATCTCCATCCTCCTAAAATGCACTTCGTCCTGTGGTCAATCAACCTTTTGATCCCAGCACAGAAGCCTTTTGTCTGAAGTGTTCTTAACGCAGTGGATGTGGCTTTGTTAACCTCTTCAGTGGATGCAAAACATCTTCATGTAAATTTAGTGGATTCTCTTCTTTTTCTTTCAAAAATATATTGGTGGATTTATTTTTCATTTTTCTTTTGCATCCCCATAAACTTAACGAGAGTTTGGACGTCTTCTTTTCTGAAGTTTCCTCGACTCCTCAGGTCATGTCCTTGGTGCCAGATACCGTTATTTTAATATTCATGAGACAATTGTGTGATAAACCTGATATTTACCAGACAGATCAGTAAATAATGGAACGATGTACAACTAGTTTTGTGATCCCCGAGAGCAATGGCTTGTCGGGGTCCTCGAGCACATTATAAGGTGTCCACACAGGATTTTTTATTTTATTTTAAAGAAACAAAATCATACATTTATATTTCGCATTGATGTTAGACCATACCTGCATTATTCTTAACTATATTTATTGATACATTTTATTACCTCCACCACCGAAGGTGAAGGAGGTTATGTTTTCACCCCTTTCTGTCTGTTTGTTTGTGTACAGGATATCTCAAAAAGTTGTGGACGGATCCGGATGAAATTTTGTGGACAGGTTCGGCGTGTGACAAGGACGAACTGGTTAGATTTTGGTGAAGATCCGGATCCATATCTGACTACTAGAAATTTTTTAAGTGATTCTTCACCATTGAGAGATAGGGCCAAAAATGATAGATAGCATGATATCTCAAAAAGTTGTGGACGTATTTGGATGAAACTTGGTGGACATGTTGGGTGTGTGACGAGGAAGAAATGATCCAATTTTGAAGAAAATCAGGATCCGGATCTTACAATTTTTTAAGTGATTCCTCACCATTGAGAGATAGGGCTAAACTAATATATAGCATGATATCTCGTTAAGTTGTGGATGGATTCAGATGAAACT
This sequence comes from Eptatretus atami, assembly GCA_035128595.1. NCBI lineage: Eukaryota > Metazoa > Chordata > Myxini > Myxiniformes > Myxinidae > Eptatretus > Eptatretus atami. Next base: position 70,830,520 of record CM068964.1, read on the forward strand.
TGGTGGACTGGTTCGATGTGTGACCACGACGAATTTATTCAATTTCGGTGAAGATCTGGATTCGGATCCAACTGCTGAAATTTTTTAAGTGATTCTTCACCATTGAGAGATCGGGCTTAAAAACGAGATAGCATGATATTTCAGAAATGTATTGGGCCCGATATGTTCTCGTGGATCAGGCATTACAGGGCGGAGGTATGCGCTCTACCGAGTGCCCTTCTAGTTTACATTTGCGATTGTCGTAAAGAGCCAAAAGTCAATGCAATGCTGGAGTAATACACACGACTTCGTTAATAAGCAGATAAAGGAGAGCAGGGAGAGGTGAGGGCCTTGTTCCTGGGGATGAACTACATGATGTATTGATGACCTTCATATTAAATAAATTCCACTCTTACTGAAGGAAAACATATAAACCACTAATTTCAAACTATTTATCTGATTTCCCATAAAATAGATTTTTTTTAAAAAGGCCGATGTGGTTGGATGAGTACTTGCACTAGCTGTTAAGCCTCTCCAGACAATTATTGATAACTTACTTACCGAGAATGTTCGTTCTAAATGAAGGATAACTTTCATTTTTTAAATACACTTGTAGTTGAGATGATTTGATTAAATTTTTCATCAGTCATGTCCAAGAGTTTTGTGTTGAGAGCCAATGGAAGCGGAGCAAAGCATCTCCCAAAAAAATGGAAGAATTTCTTCAAGCTGTGCTGCAGAGAGAATTGAATCCGCTCACATGTGTATCGCACTTCTTCATATATCGGCTTTTACTTTATAAAACGCAATCAAACATATTGTGAGAGACATCAGCATGTAGATAATGAAGTCTTTGGGCTCTTCCACACACAGTTTGTGGATTATTTGGCTGGAACTGCCTCATTCACTCCCTCTCTCTTTCGCCGTCGTTTCTTCTTTCTCTTTCCTCGAGTTTATTATTTTTTCAATCACGCATACTGTAATTCAAGTCAAAACGCATTGTGGAAGTTTTTTTTGCCACAAGGAGTCATTACAAAATAATCTGACGCAAACGTCAGATTGAAGGACATAACTGAAACAGTCTGGATGTTGTGGCAACATGTACAACTGCCTCAATGATGTATCGTTTAGAATAGCTTAGTGTCCATTTTAAAATGATAAACATTTCTTGATTTTTTTTTTCCTGCATTTAATACTATGAAAATCCATTTAATAAATATTCATTTTTTTGGACGGAGCAGTCCCTGAGAGGGGTTTTTTTGTGATGTCTATGTGAGGAGGTCGACACACACAAACACACACACACAAACACACACACACACACATACACACACACACACACACAGGTTGAAAAATCCCTAATCTGGACTTTTAACTTAAAAACTTACAAGTATGGTGATTGAACTTTTGGGGTGACCCTTATTTTCTCTTTTTTTGTCATTTATTATTCCTGTAAAGGTACAAGCAATAAGGAACACTTCCTTCAAAGGATGCAGGTGTTAACTCTACCATGTAAATATCCTCTCTGCAAAGCAACACCATCAACGTGTGTCCCGATACAATGCATCAAAATCGAACTCAAGAGATGTAACTCGAAGGACATTTATTTCAAACATTCGGAGATAATTATTCATTATTTTAGAAAGACATGTTAGATCAAAAAAATCAAATGAAAAAGGATACTTCTTCCTTACCACCATATTGAAATCTACTTAACAGTCTATATATATACATACATATAGATGCCACATATTTCACCATGTTTCGCTCTTTTGAATCATAATAAAAGCAATGGTGATACTACGGAAATTTATCGTGAACCTACACAACATGGTATTATCTCCCGTTATTTCGCATTTTATAATGTTTGAGGTTAGATGCCAGGGGTAAATATTTTTGTTTTGATGTACAATACTCTTGACAGAGCGTTGCTTTACAAAAAAATTTACAATACAAAAAAATTACAGCTTTATTTGTAATATTTAACCCCCAAATGATTTTTTTTTTTCATAATGCAAATGTTTTAACTGTATATTGATTCTGGTATTGAGAAGACGATCACATTTGTTTTTAGGCTGACTGGTAATCCATTTATTGTACTGTATTATGAGAGCGTGTTGAAAAGTAATGCCTCCTACCCTTTTTCACACACACACACACGTAAAGATGTTCGAATGAAACAAGGGCAGATATTAACATCAACATTTATTCTGCTATTGTACGTCTTTATTTCTCAACACAATCACCACTGTGGTCCACATATATCTGCCAACGTTCAAGTAGTTTCGTGATGTCATCACGATAGAACTGTGCATCACGCTGACTTAACCAGCACTTCGCAGTGGCCTTGACATCATCGTTGGAATTAAAATGTTCTCTACAAAGGTGTTCCTTACGTTTGGAAAAGAGTTGAAATGAAGAGACGGAGCCAAGTCGGGGCTGGTGATCCTTTTGGTGGTATTCCATTGACTGTTTCTTACTCCCAGGGTAGTAATGGTGCACCCAACTCTCATCTCCAGTCATCTTATCTCAGTCAATATCCCAACTCTCATGTCCAGTCATCTTATCTCAGTCAATATCCCAACTCTCATGTCCAGTCATCTTATCTCAGTCAACATCCCAACTCTCATGTCCAGTCATCTTATCTCAGTCAACATCCCAACTCTCATACCCATTGCTTCACACTTCATAGCACTGACAACGTTGTGTTCCCCTCTGCCATCTTGACTAAGGTAGCACTGAGACATCTATCGTCAGAATCATGAAATTTCGCATCCAGTGGTGGGAAGAACTAATGTGCAGACTGCACTTTGTTTAATTCGAATATCTTTCGTTTTGGAGGAAAAGAATAGAAGGCATTTCCTTTCAACACGCCTTCATACATCTTGCATGGACCTTTCACCGTACAATGTTTAATTCTGTCTTTGGTCAGGTGCGAGCAGTTATTACTTTGATTGCTATTCGGAATACTTTGAACATTTACAAAGTACAAATGTGCATTTCAATTTAAAAAAAAAAAACTATCAAAGTTTTTCAATTGCACTCCCCAGGATAAAACCACAAGCAGATGAAAAAGAAGCACCAAACTTTCATTTATAAAATTTCAATGTAATGTCCTCAACGTTGATTGGTCGAGAGAAAGAAAGGACGGGATTCCACCTGATTGCTGGAACCATAGAGTGTCATGGATAATGAGTAGGCAGAAATGAACCATCATGAACAATGATTAGGTGGAGATGAATTCCCAAAGTACTGATAGAAACATAATACTAATTAGCTGAGGGCTAGAAGGGGGATGGGGGGGTGGTTTTCATGATGACTCAACGTTGATTATGGTACAGTTGTCACACAGTCAAGCATCAGTCAAAACATATAAAGTTTGGACAAATTATTTCTGTTGACAAAGAATAGAATTGGTTGACCTGATGAATGTGTCCTCCATTGCACGAAGGTGAGCTAAACTGCGTCCTCTACTCAGGATTTTACACCAGCCGATACGATATTGCTCTGCACACTGAGGATTAGTCAGTAAATGGTGACCAATTGCAGAGGCATAGAGAATAGTTGTCGTTGTATGTACATTCTTACAAGCCTGAGTTGTTGTCTCTGTTTCGGTTGACTGGCCCCGTCTGATCCCCAAAGGGACGTGTTATTCAATACGATCGTTCATTCTCAAAGATGTGCGACCCACATACCTAGCATCACACTGGCACTGAAATTCAAAAATAATCTTACTTGTATGAGAGGCGGGAGAACATCTTTTTGGACTGACGGAAGCAACCGGCACGTGGTGAAAATCACTCGTGTTTGAACAGCATAGTAAAAACTGGGACACTCTGTTTGATCTGGTTATCAAACCATTGAAACACTTTCCATTTCCAAGGTAGATGTAGGTATTTAGGACATTTACCAGGTCTCATTATAGGATTCTTTGGTGGGTTCAAGAATTTGTATCTCCATGTCCATGTCCATCTCCATCTCCATGTCCATGTCCATGTCCATCTCCATATCTCTCTCTCTCTCTCTCTCTCTCTCTCTCTCTCTCTCTCTCTCTCTCTCTCTCTCTCTCTCTATATATATACATATGTTGATGATCTGTTCAGGACACCCATTTTCAAGAAGAATAGTCTTGATGGTCTCAATTTCAACATGGAGTTGATCTGTGGAGCAGATTATTCTTGCTCTATTGACCAAGATATCAATCAATCCAATCTTGTATCTAGAGGAACTGCAAGAGTCCCACCTAGTATACTGTCGGGAAAAGTAGACTTGTGGTAGACTGTGGTTTTATAAGCGTCGGCTGTTTTCTCAATGAAAATGTCCAAGAAGGGAAGTACGCTGGAGCATTCCATCTCTAAGGTGAACTCTAGGGATGGATGGAGAGAGTTCAGGTATGCCAAGAAGACTTTCGTGCAATGGAGGACACATTAATCAGGTCAACCAATTCTATTCTTTGTCAACAGAAATAATTTGTCCGAACTTTATATCTGTTTTGACTATGATGGCTTGACCATGTGACAACTGTACCACAGTCAACGTTGAGTCATCATGAAAACCAAACCCCCCTCCCCCCAACTAGCCCTCAGATAATTAGCATTGTGTTTCCGCCGGTTCTTGGTGATTCATCTCCGCCTAATCATTATTCATGATGGTTCGTTTCTCCCTCATTATTCATGATGCTCTATGGTTCCAGCAATCAGGTAATCCTGTCCTTTTTTTTCTCTCAACCAATCAACGTTGCGGACATTACATTGTAACTTTATAAATGAGAGTTTGGTGTTTCTTGTTCATCTGCTTGTGGTTTTATCCTGAGGAGTGCAAGTCGAAAAGCTTTGATAATGTCTATTTTATTGAAATACATATTTGAATTTTGTTGTACTAATCAAATGTTTATTGACACAATACTATATGCATGTTACGTCATTCAATTACTCATATTTAATGATCACCAAAATGTTTTGTTTCTTGATTGAATTTTGTTTTTTTCTAATTGAGTGCCTCACCTACTCGGTTTTTGGAAACAGTTATTCGGCCTATCCAGTACTCGCAGATGGTCTGGTTATCAAATTATTGAGGCAGTGTTCCATGATGCACTTTGAACAACCTAACCTGTGGGTAGTGTGGTTGAAATGTGGTTGTATGGTGCATATTGGTGGTCAAGGATTCCCAGATGTTTGTGTGCATACCAAATCGATTTTTGTCATTTACTACAACACTACGAAGTTTTCTTTTGACAAATTTACACTTTTCTGATGATGATCAATGTATAATCAAGACCCTGAACAGTCTCGAAATAAGACCCTACAGGCAGCTACACAAAATTCTGCGGACATGCAAGACAAAAGTTATATTTTCAAGATTAGTTCGTTAGTATGTAATGTTTGAATTTTTTTGGTCAGCTCCAACCCCAAAAAAAAATTTGATAATTATCTCCATCGCCGAAGGCGAAGTAGGTGATGTTTTCACTCCTCTCTGTGTGTTTGTTACTGGCAAAATCGAAGATGTTTCAAGTATATTGGTCAGTCCATTTTGTTGTTCTGTCTGTCTGTCTGTCTGTCTGTTTGTCACCCACAGGTCACAATTTTAAACCGATCTTCACGAAACTTCACCACATGGTAGAGTTTGTCAAAAGGAAGAAGCCTATTTGTTTTTGAGGTCAAAAGGTCAACATAGGTGAAAGGTCAACAACTTTGGTGAGATTTCTAAATTCCTCAATTTTCATCCGATTGACTTGAAATTTGAAGAGGATTTATATTTCAGGTCACTGAAAAAAACCAGCCAATTATTTTTGAGGTCAACATCGACAAAAAGGTCAACATAGGCCCAAGGTCAACAACTAAGGTGGTGTTTCTAAAATCCTCAATTTTCATCCGATTGACGTGAAATTTGAAGAGGATATGTATTTCAGGTCACTGAATTCAACCAGCTAATTATTTTTGAGGTCAACTTAGGCCAAAAGGTCAACATGGGCACATTTCTAAAATTGTCAATTTTCATCCGATTGACTTGAAATTTTTAGAGTTGTTGCATATTTGGTCATTGAATTCAACCACCAATTATTTTTGAGGTCAAATTTATTTTATGGATTTTGCAAGTGGCATGCTCTACACGATGTCTTCTTGTTTGTTTGTTTGTCTGTCTGTCTGTCTCTGTCTGTGTGCACGATATCTCAAAAAGTTGTGGACGGATTCGGATGAAACTTGGTCGACAGGTTGTGTGTGTGACAATGACGAATTGATTCGATTTTGGTGAAGATCCAAATCCGGATCTGGATACGAAAATTATTTAATTTTTTCAAAGTAATTCTTCACCATTGAGAGATCGGGCCAAAAACGATATATAGCATGATATTTCAAAAATGTATTGGACCCAAAATTTTCTCATGAATCAGGCATTACGTGGCGAAGGTATGCGCTCTACCAAGTGCCCTTCTAGTCGATGATGTCATCACCGAAACATTTATTATTTACAAACATGCAAAAGCATGTCTTATTATGCATCAATTTTTTTTCTGAAGATTATGAACATGATATTCATAAAAGGATATTTGGTTTTTAAAAAAATTGATGATGTCATCACTTAGAAATCGATAATTTACAAAATAAATCGTACCAAACTGGTGCTTCAGTGCATCCTGCACATGAATCAGTAGTCTGGTGTCAGCCTTCTCGGGAGAGTGTAGGCTTATGTCATCCTGCTTTTCTACCATATTGAACATAGTGGGAAATTGAAATAGACTGATGCTTGTACCATGAAATGAGCCTTTAGTTGTAGTGCTTGAAAGGTTGTGATCCAAGTTGTCAAGTGCTCCCACAGTAAAAAGGCCATATCGTAACTGAGCTGGAACTACAAAGTCTCTCTTTTTAAAGTGCTTGCAGACAGCAGGAGCCAGCTGACTCTCAAGTTGAAGAACGATCATAGCTTAGGCTGAGACCTAAAATGTACAGTTGTCCAATCAACTTATTTGACCTCGTCTCCGTGTGAGCCTTCATTCCAATGTGCGAAGGCAGGGTGGTTCTTGGTTCAGGGAATGACGAGACTTTGTTGCAGTTGAAACTTGTTTCCTACAGTTAAAATGTATGATCTGAGAGATGGTGAGGCTTGCCTGTGAGTCACTTGAATCCGGATTTTTCAGCTCAGCTCCGTTCAACAACATAGACGCTAAAAACATAAGATTAATCAGCGGGCAATGACTCCTGCTGACAGCCATCCAAGAATGTGCCATTTGAAGTGTAACCCATTAAATATGACTATCTTTGTGCACAATCTTATCTGCCAGAGCAAGAATTAGTGCATCACCTTCATAGTTTCATTTCATGGTCTGCTGCAGCATCTGATGCATTCCCTCCTAGAAAACAAGTATTTTATTTTTGCCATCAGTCTGCTCTTGGGCTTGCAGAAAGTATTCAAGAACTTGTTCTTTCAAGCAAACCTTGTTGCTTTTCTTCTCGAAGCCAGGTCACATAGACAGTTCTCATGCAGCTCACGCAGTTGTGAAATTTGAAGCAGAGGACTCCATCTTGCACTCGATTCTCAACATGGGTACTTAGCTCCATGGATGCTCTTGCCTGGACCCTTTTCTCTGCACTGTCAGAGGTTTTGTGTTTACTTTGGCTAATAAGTGATCGGTGGTGATTTTGAAGGATCATCAAGCATTCTCAGTGGTATTTGGCATCAAGTACAATGAAATATCCCCCTGACACCCGAGCTAATAATAACAGATCCTGCAGATCAGTGACCATTTGCCTAAGGTTATTATCATTTCCAAGAGTTAGGACCTCATGGAGGTGTCCATCTTTACGTTGACAAAACAGGCATGAACTTTTTGCTATAGTCTGATGTCAATGGTGCGTCTCATCAGTGGTACTACTTTGGCCAGTCTCAATCTCTCTCTCTCTCTCTCTCTCTCTCTCTCTCTCTCTCTCTCTCTCTCTCTCTCTCTCTCTCTCTCTCTCTCTCTCTCCTTTTTCATGGCTCTTGTCAGCTTTTCCGTGTCAAACGTTTTCTGACAAGATTTATGCCACCGAGAATGATTTTGAATCAATTTATCTGCATCAATGTCTTCTCCAAAGCATGGGGCATTGGCAATTCACCCAGGTTTCTGAAACCAAGGGTGATGTTCACAAATACCCAATATGGTTCTGATTTTTCTCCTCTTCTTGCTGCATTCAATTACATCTTAGAGGCTCAGACGTCTCTAGCTCGTCATATTCTGCACAATTTCCAATCCATAATAAAATGAAAACAGACAAAATTGTTCAACAAACATGGAACCCGTGCAGATGGTGTGAACATATATACAAGATGTCCATAAAGTCCTTGTGCAACTTTAAGCTTTAATAACTTTGGATGTAATCAAAATAGAAGCAAACTCTGAATGGCATATGGGAGCATCATTCATAAAGTTTTTACTCAACACAGTTCAAAGTTTAAGACTTCAACATAACCGCTATCTTTCATAATACAGGAAGTATATCATTCAATCCAATTTTCCAACCTGTTGAAAACATTCTCCAGTTGCTGCTGAGTAATTTCATGAAATGGAATTTGTGATTCTAACTTTTGTTCCTCTAAAGAATGACGAATGAACAGTGGTGTTTGCATGGCCCCATAAAAACAATTCCAATGGGGACCGGTCAGGGGAACGAGGTGGCCAAGCAAGTGGTCCACATCTACCACATACACTTCCCTGGGAAGAAAACATCCAAAAACGAACATAATTTGATGTGATATATGATATCTAATAAAGTGTGTTTTTGCATTTTCAAAAATTACCAATTAATCGGTGATGACGTCCTCAATTCCCTTTTTTGCTGTTGTTGGGGTCGACCAAAAAATGAAACATGACATGCCAAGGAACTAATCCTGAAAGTATGACGCTTCTGTGCGGCATGTCCCTACATTTCCAAAATCTGTTCATAAGCTGCAATGTTCAACTGTTTCAACTGTTTCCAAAATCTATTCAACCATAATTACCTCCACCACCGAAGATGAAGGAGGTTATGTTTTCACCCCTTTTTGTCTGCTTGTTTGTTTGTGTACAGGATATCTCAAAAAGTTGTGGATAGATCCGGATGAAATTTTGTCGACACGTTGCATGTGACAAGGAGGAACTGATTGGATTTTGGTGAAGATCCAGATCCGGATCCGACTACTAGAATTTTTTAATTGATTCTTTAGCATTGAGAGGAGGAGAGAGGAGATTGGGACCATACTCTGTGCAGAGCGTTAGTGTTGCTTAACTTGGCTATTGGGCAGAATCCTGGACGGGTCGTCACTCCGACACAGGATACCAGCAAGCTGGCACTCATTTTGCTGACCTCAGAAGGATGACAGGCAGAGTCAACCCCACCTGGTATTAATTCAACAGCTGTGTGGGATTTGAACTCAGGATCCTGGGATCGCAAGCCCACCACCCTAACCTTAAAGCCAACACCAGGCATAAAAAATGATACATAGCACGATATCTCAAAAAGTTGGGGACGGATTCGGACGAAACTTGGTGGAAATGTTGTGTGTGTGACAAGGACGAATTGATTCGATTTTGGTGAAGATCCAAATCCGGATCTGGATACGAAAATTATTTAATTTTCAAAGTGATTCTTTACCATTGAGAGATGGGGCCAAAAACGATATATGACTGTATAGCATGATAATTTAAAAAGGTAATTGGCCCGATATGTTCTCGTGCATCAGGCATTACGTGGCAGAGGTATGCGCTCTACCAAGTGCCCTTGTAGTTTCTACATAATCTGTTAATGTGAATAAGAGTGGTCTATGCATTTTCCATTCTTGAAATGGGCAACATTATAACTCATTAAGAAATTCATTCATCTTCATCCTTGGTGAGTAAAGCAAGCAGTTTTTTTGGCAATGGTTGATAATAGTCTTTCACTGGGTTTAGTCGAATGTGGTTGAGGTGGTTGTGGGAGATGGAATCGTGATGATGACAATGCTGTAGGAATACCGTGCCGATGCGTGTGCTGTGTACAGTGGGTTGTGAGAGTGTATTCGAGTCCACCTTTAGTCTTTGGGATGTACATTTTATGCATGTCCAGCTTTAGCCTTTAAATTCAACTTTACCTATTTATATATCAATACCTACCCCTCTCATTTCTTCAAATCACAATTATCCCTCTCTCTGACTTTTTAGAGGAGTCTGTTATGGAATTGGAATCTTTAGATTCATCTGCCTGTAGCACAGCTACGCGAGAAGGATTAATTATTTACACAAAACAGATAAGTATGAAGCACAATGTATATTAAAAAAAAAACAATCTCTACATACATTAGAGACATTTATGATTGGGTAATTGTACACAGATTAATTATATATTGTAGATGCATGAAGGAGCTGTTGAGGAAAACTCGTTTACGATTCATCATTAATTGAACCACAGCACATAGTTGACGTCGCATCTCCATAATACATCATATATTGTGCCTTATTGGCTGAGGGACCGCCATAACATTGACAGGGGGGGTGAAAGGAGATGTAATTATGACAATACTGTAGGAATACCACACTGATGTGAGCGACCGCCGACTGACTTGTGATCTTTCGGAAGTCAAACCATCCGAGTATGCCATTATTTAGCAACTGTGAACAGATTTCAAAATCTCTCATCAAACAGAAGAAAAAAATGTTTTGCTTTCGTTGTTACTAATCTTGGGAAAGAAAAATTCAAAAATAATTTTTCATTGCAACTACTTGAACTAATGTTTAAATCTCCCTCCTGAAGCTTGGTTTGAGTTGTTCAAACTTCCTTCCCTGAAGGTTCTTATCTTCTCATTACCAGCAGAGATTACATATTCCAGGTAGCATCGAACTTTGAACTTTTATAATGCCACATGTGTTTGTATATGTCACATGTTTGTGTGTACACACACATATACACGCTCAGACACGCACCTTTAATGATCCACTTTTGCTTATTCTCCCTATCAACCCTTAATATGTCTATGATTGTGAAGAGAAAGTAAAAGTAATAAGAATGTAATATTTACTCGACTTAGCAGAAGGCTGCAGGCAGGTCCGCCAATAACTCGGAAGCTTTATCGCAGCCAGAAATGAAATCCTTTGTAACGATCTTACCATTTATCACGAGCTGAGCTGATGCAATGATTTTGTTGTTAAATAATTAAGTTGTTTTTTTTCTTTCTCAAAACACCAAAAGCCAAGTCTCACTTTTGTTGTTCAGAAACATCCCTTTCAGCCTTTCACTCACCATATTTTGCACGCAGGTTTAGCAATTGTGTGCTCACGAGTCACTGGAGTAGTAGTACATAGTCGGATGAAGTTTCAGACAATTGAAAATGGCCCGCTTGACGTGGCAAATTGTGAGCTGTTTTATCGGAATCTCAGGAGCCCATTCTGTAGAAAGGCACTGAATTTTGTTGCGATACACTTACAAGACCACCAGTGATTACTGCATTGGAAATTTCTTGATGAGGCAGAGGGACATTGGACATTTGTAATATGTTGCCTCTCAAGCTATACTGAAATATAAAACGTATGGTTATATACTTTGACATTGTTTGGGGTGCATTTGGCTGCAAACATGCCACCTCGTTGTCAAATCTGTGTTACCTGCAGCATGGAATTCCCACTCTTGGAGATGGGAGCTAAACACGGTGAGATTCCACAAGCAGCACTTTGGGTCAATCTATCTTTCTCAATTCTCGACTTTCTTTCTCTCGGTAATTCAACTGATGTGTTTATATGGATTATAAATGACAAGGAAGTAAAACAAAACTACATTTCATTTTCATGGAATTTGTTGCTTTCGTGCAACTATATGTTATTTTTTATAAAACATGTAGGGACTCTTCAACTTTCCTTGACCACATAGATCATAAAACATTCCACACTGAATGATGTGTGCAAGTCTACTGTACATATACTCACGGCGATTATATAATGACTGATGCTATTTAACAGCGTGGGCCTGTGAGGAGCGCGGTTTAGTATTTTCTTTACCAGCACGTGCCAACTCATATCAGCATCGATACATCCTCGATACATCATTGGATACGTCTCATCCACAAACCAACCATTTGATTCAAGTCTGGCACTCGGATGGATTCTCATTCCACGTGTAAGCCGCGCAAAGAGTGTGCAGACGTGTGTCGGTCGATGCATACGCACAGCAACAGTGCATGTGATGTAAAGAGTGTGTTCATCATACGTGCGGTGCACGTGAGATGAACACATTTCTACAAAGTTTAAAAGGCATCGATTGCAAAATAATCTTCAGACGCAACTGTGAAATGAAAGTTCTACAAATGTTAAGATTGTGCCCGTGATTTTAAGGCCAAGATAAGGCTGCACAAGAGATTTCAGACCGTTTGTTACCCTCGTAATATACATACCATGGGGTTTTTAGGAGAGAGTCCTCTTGTGTAGTTTCATTTCATTTTCACCTCACTCTACTGCCATCATGGTGAGGAGCGTGTTTGTGGTTGACGTTGCACTGCTGAAACAGTTATATTGTATTGAATAAAGATTACATAAATTTATCTTTCTTGGACTCTGTTCTTTTATTTCATGTTATAATCTCAGGAACTCAATCAATGAAGCATGAAAGAAAAGCCAAAGAAGGATAACCAATAAATAATGAGAGTAACAAAAAAAAATAAATGTTTTAGCTCCAGACAGGTGTGTTTAAGTTGTTGCGTCTCAAAGAGAACATTCAATTATATTTGGTTTTATTTGTCAACTGCTGCCTGTAAAGGAAGATAATAGTCTGTGAACATATTTGAACTGGAGAGTTCATCGAACACCTTACCCCGTGCAGTCTTGAGAAGCAAAGGCATTGGCGGGGTCTGCGAGCAGCAAATTTGATTTATCGTGATGACTTGGTTAAAAATAATAATAAAATAATAATAATAATAATAATAATAATAATAATAATAATAATAAAATCTCAGTCCTCTATGCGCAATCGGGACTAATTCAAAGCCACACTACTGCGAAACTGCAGGCTCATTTTGTGATTCATGTTCAAAATATAACACCCAATTGGAATGAACTTGTTGCTCGATCATAAACTGACATTTGCAGACACACAGACAGACAAAGTGAACCAAATGCTAAACCCGGCTTTTTGCTTCACGTGCGCAAGGTAATAGAAGTAATGACAGCAGCAGGTTTGTGCTGATTTTGCATGAAAATGTTGGTTCGAGGTATTATTACTGATTCAAACCAGACTCGGTTGTGTAATGGTTGGAGCTTCTGCTTTGAGTCTGTGAAGTTGGTGGTTTTATCTCCGGCTGAGTCATACAATTCACATCATGTACTGTACCAGTGTACTCCATACATAGCGTTGATTCTGTTACTTGTCTTGGGTTACAATCCTGGGCAGGTCATCAATCTGACACAGGTGAGTCATACCAAAGACTTTTAGAATGGCATGTGCTGCTTCCTTGCTTGAGGCTCAGCATTTCAAAAGGATACAGCATAGACAAAACAATCATAGGTTGGCAATACTAGTGTAGGCTTTGATGGGCCTAATGGCCTCCTCTTGTATCGAAGTACTATTTATCTTCAAGAAAATAATTTTGATGCTCATTCTGAATTTTCCATGGGACGTTGATAGTAATTATAAGAGGTGGATGAGAATCAGATGTAAATCAGACTCTGTAAGGCAGGTAAATCACCCCATCCAAGAGTGTCATTATTGAAGCATCTCTCATGATGATGGAATAATTCTCCTGAGATTGGTTTTTGAAGCTTGGGAATTCATTCTGTTATGCTGTTACCTTGAGGTAGATTTGAACCCCTAATCTCTGGAATAGCAGTGTCCTAACTACCAGAACATCCCTGTGTACTGTACAACGAAAGCATCACTGTGTCAACCTTTGCAGGAAAGGGAGGTGCCAGTTTATCGACATGCAAGGCCTTCAACCACAGCTTGATGGAATACTGATCTCCTGTTTCGGCGTGTACACTTGCCTCACACCTTGCTCAGCTTGATGCTGTGGAGACCAAGGTCTTCAAAATCATTGGCATCTCCCATGATGAAGCTGTCTCTGGCCCTATTGCTTTCACATCACAGACAGGTCGGAGGTCTCTCTGTCTTCTACTGCCTCCTTTCTGGTATTGCACCCTCTGCCCTTTCCATGCTCTGCAACCCAGGCTTATGTAGGATACACACGGTCTGCCAATAACCAACTTCTGCAGAAACTCCCAAACTCCAGGCTCACTGCTCACCTCAACTCATTCGTTCCTCTTTTCACTTACCAATGGAATGAACTTCCTCAATCTGTTCAATGTCATTCCTTCCTCCAATGCTTCAAGACAGCTGAACACCATCTCAAACCATCCCTCCATCCTACACACAATATTTTCTACTCTCTTGAATCCACCCCAAGCCACCTCTTTCCGTGTTTCAGGTATCGGATTCCCCCCCCCCCCGCCCCCTTCAGAGTGTGTGCACGGTCAGCATGGACCATGAGGAGGTTGGAGGGATGCGTGGGGGGAGGGGCATGCAATGCAGACAGGGCTTTACCAGGTAAGATGGGCATGGGTTTTAAATTTTAAATGCTCCCACCTGGTTTCATATAGAACATGGTGGTTAAAAAGAAAACGTTCCTGTTTGGGCACATTTTATTGCCCCAGTAACGCGCTAGTATGTTGCCTACCTGAGGCTTATGCTGCCTGCTCTCCCCCTCCCCTCATGCTTCCTTCCCTTCCCCTCACGCAGCCTTCCCCTCCCCTCCGGCTGCCTCCCTTCCACTCATGCTGCTTCCCTTCCACTCACGCTGCCCTCCCTTCCGCTCATACTGCCTTCCCTTCCCCTCGCGCTTCCTCCCCTTCCCCTCGCGCTTCCTCCCCTTCCCTCGCGCTGCCTTCCTCCCTCGCACTGCCTCCCCTTCCTATGCTGCCTTCCCTCCCCTCATGCTGCCTTCCCTTTCCCTCATGCTGCCTTCCCTTCCTCTCCCATGCTGCCTTCCCTTCCCATGCTGCCTTCCCTTCCCCTCATGCTGCCTTCCCTTTCCCTCATGCTGCCTTCCCTTCCCCTCATGCTGCTTTTCCTCCCAACACGCTTGCCCTTCCCTTCCCTTCGTGCTGCCTTCCCTTCCCCTCGTGCTGCCCTCCCTTCCCCTCATGCTGCCTCCCTTTCCCCTCCCCTCATGTTGGCTTCCCTTCCATTCACACTGCCTTCCCTTCCCCTCCCATCTTGCATCCTTCCCTTCCCTCCCATCTCACCATCCTCCGCCCAAACCCCCTCCACCACCATATAACTCTCTGAATGTTGGCAGGGGGTGTCAAAAAAATGTGTGAATTGGAAAAGGAAAGGTTTTTTTGTCTTTTTTTTAGAACTTGGAACTGCTGCTCAGCTCAATTCAGCAATTCATCTCAGGTTAAGAGATTCTGGAGCTTATCATATGTGTGGAAGTTAAATAAAGGTAGGAACTCTGGCACGGCTTTTTCGACGGTTGAAGGAAAACGTCTTTCCTTCCCTTCCCCTTCCCTTGTGTTTTCCTCCTCCCAAGGCCCCTCCACCCCCCCCCCCCCCCCACGGCGGGCTGTCTGGGCAGTGGCTGGGTGTTGTTTCGTATGACCTGTTTGATTGTGCTATTTTAACGTACCCAATTGCGTTCAATCATGTCCTCATGTCGACATAAGGGGACCATTCCACACCCCACCCCGTACTTTCCCTCAAGTCTCCCTAACAAACACATGCCCACAACACCCCCTTCTCTCCCCCATCTCCTCGCTCCCTCCCCCTTCCCAGAGGTGTAGCGACGTGTGGTGAGACCTCACTCTCTCCACCTCCTTGATCTCTCCCCTTCCTCGCTCTCCCCAACTTCCTCCCTCCCATTCCTCACCCCTCGTAGCCTCTTCCACCCCTCCTCGCTGCCCCCCTCGCTGCCCCCCCTTTACCCTCTCCCACCCTAGTGAAGCGACGGGTTGTATTTCTTAGTTGTAAAAAAACACCTTACTTCTAAACAGCTGTGTGCTGTTATAGACTACTTCTGTGTCGATCTGAATTTTGCAATGATTCCCCAAATGGGGGCCCACAAATTTGTTTGGCGCCAGGCCCAAAAAGGTGAATCTGGCCCTGGCTATAAGTAAATCAAACAGGGTTTTAGGTTGTATTTGTACTAAGGGGGATAAAATTATAAATCAAAAGAGGTAGTGATTAACACTGTGTAATAATTTATTGAGGCCTCAACTGGAATACTATGTGCAGTTTTGATCACCACATCTGAGGAAGGAGATAGCTGCCATCCAGAGGGTTCAGCAAAGGGTTACTAGATCGATTGCGGGGTTATCTAGAGCTAAACTAAGCTATGAGGAGCAGCTGAAGGAGACAGGACTTCATATCCATGAGAAAGAAGGCTGATTGATTTATTTACACAAGGGGATTCTATTGAGATGTTTAAGCTAATGAAGGGGAAAAGACAAAATAAATGCAGAATAGACAGTGTCAGGACCAGGGGCCATAGCTTGAGAGTTCGGACAGAGAGATAGTTAATGCATGGAATGCAGAATGAGTATATAGGTTTTAAATTGGAATGGGATAGGTCACTAGAAGCATTGGAGATGAAGGGGCACAAGGGACAGTGAGTCACCTGTGTGTGGATGAGTGATAGTATACAAGTGTGTAGTGATTGTTATGTCTGTGGGAGGCTCTCATTGAAGGTTGAGTGTGTGGTCAATGTTTGTGCATCCCTGACCCTACAACTGCCTTCATCCAAAAACAGTCCCCCTTCGAAAAAGAAAAAATATATACAAAAATAACGTTATTTAGTGTGATGACAATAGACTTTGTTTAAATATTTTTTGCCATATATGGCACCTCCATCCCTCCCCCCATTGAGATTGGGTCTGTGAGTTGAGACGGTTGTGTTTGGTCTGATGTTGGTGGAGCGCATGCATGATGGGCTGAATGGCCTCCTGCGTCAAAGTTCCCTGTTATTCCTTAAGTTATAAAAGATTGAGAGAACATATTAAAATTCGACACAAATATCCAGATTTCAAGCATCTGAAAGAGAATTATTATAACAATGGTATTGTATGGAAAAGAGACAAATACAACAAAGAAAAACAAAAGAGTGAATGTGAAATGGAGCAAATTGTAAGGATTAAGAATGAATATTGTAAAGGATGTGAATGCATTGGTTGTCATGAAGGTGATTTGGGAGTCGAGCTTTAAAAAGGTGAGTAATTTGTACATTCGGACACAGTGGGGATGGTGGAAGCAATCTTCGTGAGTTGTGACTGTATCCAATGACATGCTTGGTAGAATAATGATTATTAAAGGTTGTGACACTGGACACGACACGATGTGAATAATAAACACCAAAGCAATTTGATTTGCTCATATGGTGCCACAGATGGCTTCCAAGCGAGGTGTGTGTGCGCCGTGTTAGAGGAGGTTATTATCCTACTAATAAAGTCATTCAGGATCACTGCTGATGTCTCATCTAAAATCTACTCATGTTGAGGTCACGAAGAGAAAAACTACAAAGAAACTTTCCTCGGGTCAAGGTGTATAATTCATTCATTTTATGCAACAATTTCATATTTTCGGTATTCTTAGAGCCTCTGAGTTTTTAATAATACTAGCATATACCCGTGCTCCGCACGGAGTTGAATGGGTGGCAAAAGGTGGATGAGGCATAATAGTTGATGTTATGGAAGCTGGGGAGGGTGTCATTAGGGATGTGATGCACTATGGTTACCTGTCCTTAGTTTTCTAAAGGACCTCCCTGTAGATGACATTTTGGGTGAGTGTCTTGTTGCTGAATAGTCCTTGTGAGGAATTATTGTCCACTTTGATAATATATAGGAGTAACCTCTTGCACGTGAAAATGCAACATATAGTTGGCCATGGGAGAACACGCGGGGCTGGAGGTATATTCTGAGTTTGTCAAATGTTTGGCCCTGGGATTTGTTTATGGTCATCGAGTATGCGAGTCTGACTGGAAATTGTATCCTCTGCAGTGACTGGAAGGTTGGCGTCTGATGGGGCAAGTTTAACATGATATAGGCCTCGCCCTAGACTGAACAGGAGCAGTGGAGGGTGACCGAGAATCAGAATGCAAATTTCAATGAACAGCAATTTTGGCGCACATCCGACGATCGAACACCGCTGGACGCTTTAATTTGAAGATACACACGCAAGACACAACACAGGTAATGATGGCGGTTGAGAACGTCAAATTATGCACAGACGTTAACAGAAATAATTTTTTTTTAATAAATCTTTACTTTAAATACAATGTTTCTTGTTACATTTTTTGTGTGAAATTCACCTTCTGAGGTAGTGAGCATGTGCAGAAGAGGGTTTTACATTGCAGACGCTGTTTTCTAGGAGTGGCATTACGCCTCAGCGGTGACGGTCTGTCGACGACAGACGTAATGACGTCAGCGAATGACCGATGATGTCATGATGGAATTACGCCTCTCAGCGTGACGTCACACGTCGCCATGCAAACGAACGTTAAAAATTAGAAAATCGCCCAAAATTCCCAAACCTGTCCGTCTGGCGCGATCTCACATAGCCCATGCTGTTCATTAGACCACAGAGCACCCGCATGCAGAAAGTGGCGACAATCCGTCCGGCAGTTTTGGAGGAGAAACGTCAAATTACACGCAGACGTTAACAGAAATAATATATAGATATTCCCTCCTACAGACAGGGGAGACAATTTTTCTTTTTTAACGTCATTCTCTCTGTCTCTGTCTCTGTCTTCTGTCTCTGTCTCTGTCTGTCTGTCTGTCTCTCTCTCTCTCTCTCCCCCCTCCCCTGCTGGCTGTTGGTGAGTCGAGTGGAGTGTCATGGCGGCTGTGTGGTCTTGGTGAGCTGTGATCCGCCCTGTTTTTCGCCTTCCTATCCCCTTTCGCATCGTTTTTCCTCCTTTCCTTTGTTTCCTTCTATGCATCGTTATTGTGCCCCCACCCTCCCCTCTTCCCTCCCCTCTTCGTTAGACCTCGCGCTTCCGTCTTCCCTCGCGCCGTCGTCACCCCACCCACCCCGTCCATCTGTCCTTGTTATTTCATGGTTTGGCCTTCGGTTCATCCCATCCCATCCCCATCCCCCTGTTTTCTCCTCACATACCTTTCCCCGAGATAGAGAGAGAAAGAGCCCACAGCTTCTTGTGGATAGTTTTTAGTTGGCGGCCCATCCCGGCCCTTCAACTGATCGTTTTTTCCTCACTAAGGCTGTGTTTATTTCCTTTGGAAACCTGTCTCGGCTCGTATTTAATTACTGCACGAGAGTAATCACCCCTCCTCCCCCTTCCTAAACATGACTTCGTATTCCCGTTATTCGGCATTTGAAGCATTAAAACGAAAACATGGCGTCGTCTGCGTCCGCCCGACGACGTCAGCGTCGAGGATCTCGTTATCGCTACGGGAAACGTAGTCGGTACTGACAAAGTTCGTGCAGCCTCACGAATGAACAAACGTGTGGTAATCTTCGTGTCTGAGACAGAACTGGTTCACGAAATCGTATCGACCGGACTATCAACAGATGACGGACATTTCGTGCTCGTCTCCCTCTGGACACACCGGCCGTGAAGGTCATTATCTCGAACGCTCCTCCTTTCCTGAAGAATCAGACGCTGATCTCCGAACTATCTCGTTATGGTTCTGTGGTTTCTCAGATCACCAGTTTACCTTTACGTAGCTAGGACGATCAGACGAAGCATGTGATGTCTTTTCGGAGACAAGCTTATGTGGTGCTTCCTCCCTCTAACGCTGAAAGAACCTTGAACATCGTTTTAAAACTCAAAATTGATTTATCATGATTAGCGAGTCTACGTAACCACTGACACCCTGAAATGTTTCGAATGTGGTAATTTCGGACACTTGAAACGATCTTGCCCAAAGTCAACCTCGTCGAACGATGAAACAAACCTCGTCAACAGGAATACGGCTTCTTCTTCTTCTTCCTCGACTGTGAAGGAAGCGAATCCCGTGTCCGGTAGGAATAGAACGTCCAGGCCTCCCAGCCCTCCCAGTCCGCCCAGGCCTCCAGCCGATAGTCTAAAGAGCAAACGAATGTTTGGGATGGTTTCACCGTCGTTCCATCAAGGAAGAGAAAGACTTTACCTAATGGTCGTTTAACCCAGAAGAAAGGAGCATTTACAAACGAGGAATCTGCGGTAATGTTCCTGCAGTTGTGACTGACGTCACTCTACAAGCCTACCCGGAATGAACCCGGTATGGACCCGGAATGTACCAGAATGGACCCGGAATGGACCCAGAATGGACCCGGTATGGACCCGGAATGGACCCAGAATGAACCCGGTTATGGACCCGGAATGGACCCAGAATGACCCGGTATGGACCCGGAATGGACCCAGAATGGACCCGGTATGGACCCAGAATGGACCGGTATGGACCCGTACCTACGACCAACAAGTTTACCCTTCTTGCCGGTGAGGACATCGACGTCTCCCTGACAGAGACCACTTTACCTGTTATTGCAGTGAAGAAAACTGTTTCACTCGTTAAAAACTCTCCTATTGGAAAGTCATCGACGGTGATACACAGACCACGAGTGATGATCCTGCTGTCACTTCGGTAAATGTTAACCCTGAATCCTTATCAGCAGGAAATAGCGAAACGAATGTTAACCCTGAATCCTTGTCAGTGTGGAATAGTGACACAAATGTTAACCCTGAATCCTTGTCATTGTTGAATAGTGACACAAATGTTAACCCTGTTACTGCTCCCAGTCCATCACGTGGTGAAGCTGGAAACGCAGGAAATGTTAAAATGGATGTTTTACGAGAGACCCCCAAAGTACTGTATACCTCCACGCCGTTGGAGGTCGATAACACCGTGTACGGTCGAGGGAAGCGATATCTCTACATCCGCTGATGGTGTTTCCGTTTTAACAATCCCCCGAATTATTTCCATTACTTCACCAGGATATGTTCCCACAATGGAAGAGCACATAGACGTGGTAACCAGTACAGATCCCTGTTATCAATACTGACGACGGTATCGATAAGCAGGACGGTACAAGCTTGTGTGACTCGGAAACTAAAACCGACTCTGACGAATCTGACCTGGAGGAAGCAAACAGGAACAGTCAGGTGAAACGGTGGGAAGCTCACCAGTCAAAGTCCTACCCCCCCCGAACAAATAAGACTTCTTACAAAATACATACAGGAACGCAATATAAACTTGACGGAATACTTTCCAGATCTACCGTCCTTCTTGAGTGTGCTCAGGCTATCGTACGTAAGCCTGACTTATTCGGTTTCCACCAGACACACTCACCGCTTAAAAAACTGATTGCCAAGGCGAAAAGGGATCCTAATCAATTATATCCGCTTCTGATCTTATTCTTAAAATATTATCTTCCTCAAGCCAGTTTCAAGATTGGAACAATAAATGTTAATGGTGGTGGGAGTCCGCTCCGCAAGATCCAAATTAAACAGTTGGTAGAGGTCAATGGTCTCAACATAGCTTTGTTACAAGAGACCCATGCTGCCGATCTGTTCAGGCTCAGTGGAAACTATTTATGGACAAGGAATGTCTTCCAGTAACAAACTCCACGTCGAAGGCAGGCATCATGTTTGTCTTAGGGAAACATTTCCATCCGTCCTGCCTTAAATTTATGAGTATTATTGATGGACACCTTGCCTCCGTGACCTTCTCTATCAATCAGATCAGTTCACAATTCTCAATGTGTACGCTCCAAGCAAAAATGACGAGCGGATCTCCTTTTTTTGCCGAACTGAGAAAATTCCTGCAAACACTGGATTTGCAGACTTGCCTAATTAGTTGGTTGGCGATTTTTACTGTACTGTTAATGCTTCATTTGACTGGAACGGGCCGGAACCCCAACCATGTACCGCAAAACTTTTTGCAAACATCATTGTGAAATATAATCTTCATGATATTTTGGTGCGTGCAGCACCCTTCTGATCAGTCTTATACATGGTGTCGCTGTTTAAACAACCACATCTCACTTGCGCGAGGCTTGATCGCATCTATGTAAATTATAATTTATTACATTGAGTTTATAAATCCGATATCGTGCCTTCTGGTTTCTCTGACCATTCCCTAGCTCGAGTCTTTATTCAACTCTCTAAACCCATGTTCCAGGGAGCTCTCACTGGAAATTCAAAAACAGTTTACTAGAAAACCTCAACTTCATTCAGGCCTTTGAATCCTTCTGGACGGCTCTCCTAGAAGAGAAGTTAAGCTGTTCTGTTAACCCGTGATATGGTGGGACTTAGTAAAACCCAAATTAAAGGGTTCTGTCAACAGTATCAGTTTTCTCAACAAGGGCTGACCATGAAGTTAAGAAAATATTACAGTTAGAGATTTTACAACTCCAACGAGTCATCGACAAAATATAGTAACATACAAAAAACCTTAACTGAGAAACAGTCCTTATTAAAGGAAATAACCGAGAGGAATGCACGTGGTGCCTTAGTTCGGATGAGGTGCGACACCTGAATGAGGCAGACGTTACCAACCAAGTACTTCTTTTACTTAGAGAAACGTCTTTCCCAGAAAGCAGCTTTCTCAGCTGCGATTAGCAGATTCATCCATTACCTTTACACAATCAGAAATCAAACTTTTCGTGAAGGAATACTTTTTCGAAAATATATTCAATGGAACAAATAAATCCTGTCGGTTGTCGCCTCTATCTCCGTAGGCCTGCCAGTGTTGTGTGAAGATGGGCGTTCCCAACTGGAAAGACCCATCACCTTATCTCTCTCT
>CM068964.1:70877554-70895921 GCA_035128595.1 Eptatretus atami
CTGGGTTTTGCTTTTTCTTTTGTGAAATTTATTTATGGTTACACGATGTCCTCTGTACGTAAACCTGAAACTGTGTTGGTTAATTTTTTGATCACCGAGGCAAAAATGTCAATTTACAAAACCAGAAAAAAGAAGGTGGAAAGTGGTGATCTTTCTGCTTGTAATATAATTTTAACTTATAGAACTTAAATTTTTCTCGAATCCAGATGGAGTACCTACACTGTAACTGGTATGGGAAAGAGCAGGATTTTGCTGATAAATGGTGTGTGTGAAAAAATGTTCTTTGTTGTGTAACAAATGAAGCACTTGTTTTTACCTTTTGATGTATTCATGAATTGCTTTTCATGTTCTGTTTCCTGAAAATGATTTCTTAACATTTGTTTTCTTCGTTTTGTAAATGGTTTGTAAAATTTATTTTATACTTTTGTAAGAGAAGGACATAAAAGTCAATCTCTCTCTCTCTCTCTCTCTCTCTCTCTCTCTCTCTCCATCTCTGTTCTCTGTTCTGTCTTCTTTCTCCGTCTGTCTATCTATCCCTCTTCTCTCGCGTCTCTGTCGTTCTCTCTCTCCACGCTCTCTCTTTGCTCTCTCCGTCTCTTGTCTATCTCCTCTCTCTCTCCGGTTCTGTCTGCTCTCCCGTCTCTCTCTCCGATCTGTCTGTCTCTCTCTCCGTCATCTGTGTGTCTCTTCTCGTTCTGCCTGTCTCTCTCCCGTCTCGTTCTGTCTGTCTCTCTCTCATCCGTCTCTCTCTCTCTCCGTTTCCGTCTCTCTCTCTTCCGTCCGTCTGTCTCTTTCTCTTCCGTCTGTCTCCTCTGTTCTTCCTTTGTCTCTTTCACGTTCTGTCTCGTTCCTCCTGGTCTCTGTCTCTA
The DNA here is from genome assembly GCA_035128595.1 of Eptatretus atami. Lineage (NCBI taxonomy): Eukaryota > Metazoa > Chordata > Myxini > Myxiniformes > Myxinidae > Eptatretus > Eptatretus atami. Next base: position 70,878,424 of record CM068964.1, read on the forward strand.
TCTCTATCTCTTAATCTCTATCTCTATCTCTATCTCTCTCTCCTTCTCCCCCCCCCCCTGGTGGCCAGTGCTCTGGTGTGTAAAGGTCATGACAGCGTGTTGGGCGTGTATGTTAACTCTGTGTTGTTCCCTTGTGCTTCTTGTCCTACCTTACCCAGACTGCACGCCTTTCTTTCTTCCCACCCTCCTCTCTGTACCTCCATTTCCTGAGTTAGAGCGAGGGAGAGAAGAGCATTTTACGGTGAGTATTCCGGTTACGTTCTTGTACTTCTGGGCGGTGCCCGTGCCCGATCTCCTGTTGTGCATTATTAGTTACGCAGTTTATTTTTTATTTACCTTATTTCTGTATTCATTATACCTTTTTCCTTTCATTTAAAATTTATCTGTTTTTCGTGACCCGTCGAGTTTGAACGGTGTTCGCCGATTTATTTTTATACATCCAGCCATTGAAGAGTCATTGCGGGTGAAAGTTCGCGGTATGCTTCCTTTGAAGCGCTAACCAGGAAAATGGCTTTGTTTGTCCTCCGTCGGAGATCGACATGGAGAAGTTAATTGTTGGTGTAGGTGAGATTCATCGGGATGATGGATTTTAAGGAGGTTCCCGTCAATGAACAAAAAGATAGTTTTTTTCATATTCTTCTCAATGCCGATGGTTGTTACAAGTATCGGTGCGGTCTTTTCTTTGATCCCGATTTATGTTCCGTTTTCCCACCTTTGGATTACTCCCACAAAAAAAAGTTGTGATTTCAAATTTACTCACCTCTTTTTAAAATTGTGATCAGACTGTATTCTCAGTTAAAATGATATGGTAGGTTGTATCCCCAATTGCAATGATTCCGTTTCGTAGTTCAGAATGATAATATATAAACACATCATGTCAGTTTCATCGATGTTTTTAATGATTTTAACCACCAGGTGTTCAAAGGTTCCAGGCATCTCTTCCTTTAAAATCGAAGGACATACATTATATGGGATTATGCAACACAGAAACACCTTGTGTTTATAGTTGTGGTGAATTCGGCCATGTTTAAACGATGCGTTGCCCCCAAAGCCGATGCCGATAAAACTAGTAATGAAAGGCTCCTCATCCCAACAACTGCCCGTCCCAGATAATGTCTCCATTACAGAAGCAGAATCTTCCCATGAAGCACCTCTCCTACCTACTCTAAATAAAGCCACAAAAAGATCTCTTTCAACCCTTCTCAAAGCCCGCTGAGGCCCGGATAAAAATGGCTCGCATGCTTCAGCGGCTCCTTCGGCTCTTTGCACAAGTTGCTGTGTGGGGTCGCCTCACAACACAGGCCCATGTGCTTCAGTTTACCAGTTGCGTTCCTCTTCTGAATCACCTGGTACCTCTAAAATGTTACTGTGAACGAGCTAAATGCTAGCCCTCCCCCCTCCACCTCTTTCTTCCCTTCCTCTCTCCTACCCCCCTTTGCTCTTCTCTCCTCCCCTCCCCTTGCCTCTCCTCTGTTCTTTTCTTCTTCACTGCTCCTCCCCTCCATCCTCCTCCTCCTCCTCCTCCTCTCCTCCTTCCCTCCTCCTCCTCCTCCTCTCTTCACCCATCCCCTCCCTGCGTTTGATCCTCCAACATTAACCAGTCCTCCCAGACTGGACTTACCCCTCCATAATCTGAGTCATCTCCCTTGGTCGTGCCCTGTTAAAGATAGAAACAATTGCCAAATCACTATCGGTTATGACACACCAGGATGTAACCGCTTGAAAAGTGTTCCTCTTACATCTTTGGTCCATCCTCCTGATATAACCATTGAGATTGAGCAAATGGGTGAAGCGCCTGAGGAAAACGAGGAATTGATTCAACGGTTGCTCCTCTCTGACGTTGAGTGCTTTTGGTGGAAGCCCTCCCGAGATAGTCGTCTTCGATGATACTGTAATTATATTTCCGATATCTTGGATTTTTTACAATAAACTACTTGTGTAAGAAGCGCAAGTAGATCGGAAGTTATTTTCCCAACTTGCGTGCCTTTGCGCCAGTAAGGCAAATATTTGTTAAAGAACCCGAATTTGCTGCCATTTCCAGCGCTCTTAGTAAGAGACTGGAAAAAACATATTCTGTAAATGCAAGAAACACTTGAATGATAAGGAACTTCTTGATTATGATTATAGCCAAGTTTAAAATTAAAACGGAGGACGTAATCCTTTACGTAAGGTCCAAACGATGCAGCTAATTAATAATGTAGTAGATATTCTTCTTTTTACAAGAAACTCGAGCAACTGCAAGTTGCAATAGCAGACTGAGGCTGAAGTTGTACAGAGCACTTGGTTTTTTAGTAACAGCCCTCCGTGAGTGAAGTATATGCTCTTTATATATCTGCACGTCCCTCCCATCCCTCTCTTGGTTTATAAATAATTGTTCCTAGGCATATTTAGTCTGTAATTGATTTTATAATATTATACACCGCCAGCCGGCATTTTAATTTGTCAATGTTTAATGCCCAAAGTGACGCACAGTCAGGACAGCTTTCTTCACTGAATCTTCACTTTCCTTAATCATCTCACCCCGATTACCTATTGTGTTAGGTGGTGATTTAATTGTACATTTAGACCTCAGTCAGAGATCGGAAACAGCCCACTCATGCAGCTTGGCTCGGCCTTTGTCACAACTTTTGTAACACATGATCTTGGTGATGTTTGGCGATCTACAGCATGGGAATGTCCAACATTTACTTCCCCCCGGTGTGATTGCTTGTTAAATAACATGTCGCTTGCCGAAGGCTTGATAAATTTTACATATGGTCTCTCTTATTTTAAACCGTGATAAAGTTTTACTGACATCACTCCCTCGGCTTTCTTGATCATTTTTTTATTTAAATGCGTCCTTTCTTTCCTAGTCCTCAGAGGAATACATTCTCATTGGTCTTTTAACAACCTCTCTTTAAATAAGATTCCTTTTTTATAATATGTATTTCATAAATTTTGGCTTCAAATTCTAGAATCACGGACGATTTTAACAAATCTATTGTCAATAAGTGGGATTATAAAAAGGCAAAAATCCAGTAATTTCTGTCAGAATTATAGGAATGACCCATGAACTGTAACAAACTAGGAATAAGTATTTTAAAGAAGAAATCTCATTTTACAAGATAGCACGATTCAATTTGATACAGGGAATGTTCGATCCAAGCAGCTTTAAATGAGAAACAACCTATGAATTGTTTTAATAAAAGAAGATGCTCCTCGGAGTCTGAAACGACTTAGAGTGGAAGGCTGTCGATTACAGAAACTTTCTCGCAAAGACTTTTTTAACTTTGAAAAAATCACAAAGTCTAATCGTTCACTGTTTAAGCTTTACGTCAAAGTGATGACAAAAATATTGAAGACAATGCTAGTTTGGACAGTGTTTTATTGGATTTTTTTACAGAATGTTTTTGCCACAAAAGAAAAGTAATGCGAGCAAGGTCTGATTTTTAACCCAAATCTCCACAAATTGGAAGAATCACAGCAACACTCTTTGACAAGTTTTACTGCGAAGATGAACTTTTAATCTACTCTTAAATGACCTTTAGATCATAATAAGAATTTTATTTTCACAAATATAAATATCATACGAACTGTTTCAGCAGAAATGATGTCACAGGAATGCATTGGTGATAAATAGACGCCTAATTATGTTATTATTTCTTTTTAGCTGTGTACTGACTTTTATTAAGCCTCCGCCATCGTCGAAGATGGATGGAGGTTACTCGTTTTCACGCCCTTTCTCTGTTTGTTGTTTGTTTGTTTGTTCGTTTGTGAAACAGTAATTAAACGGAAAACTCATCGACGGAATTCGACGAACTTGGTGGGGGGGGGGGGGTTAGGTATGGTTCAAGATCATGCCATTAAATTTTAGGACTTGGTCCCAACCCCCCCCCAAAAAAAAATTGTTAGAAGGAAAATTTTGTTTATTTTTTTTTTTGCATTTCTACATGTTTATAGTGATTTCCCAACCCCCCCAAAAATGTTGCTCCCACCTCCAAAAAATTGTAGAGAAATTTTTTTTTTTTGCATTTGTACATGTTTTAAGTGGATATTCCAACCCCCCAAAAAAAATTCCCACCCCCTTAAAAAAATAGAGAATTTTTCTTCTTTTTGCATTTCCTACATGTTTTAAGTGATTTCCAACCCCCAAAAAAATTGTTTGAGAAAATTTTTTTTTTGCATTTATTTACATGTTTTTAAAGTGATTTCCACCCCCCACAAAAAATTGTTACCACCCCAAAAAAGAATATTTTTTTACATTTACATGTTTAAGTGATTTCAACCCCCCCCCAAAAAAAATTGTAAGAAAAAATTTTTTGCAACTTTTTTTTCACATAAATTCGATTTTATATTTTTTGCATTTCCTACATGTTATCAATTGATTCCAAACAAAAAAACATTGCCAAAATTATATGCGGCTGATGTTTGGAACTTCAGGTGGATATACCCGTAAAATCATTTCTGTCTCAAAGGATCTGTTATGACGATGAATTGATATGGCTAAAGTTAAAAGTAAAAGGAAAGTTGCAAACTATACAACTGTAAGCCTGTTGCGTCAAAATTGAATGAATAGGCATATCAGGTTCACTTGAGTGACTCAGTATTGGCGGCGGAGAGTTTCACTCTAACTGAGTGATCCACCCCTCTAGTTTTGTATTTACGTGTTACTGTTTATTTTTTACAGCTTGTATAATTATGGAATAATAAAGTCAAAAGTCTGGTCTTGTCTTGTCCTCTTCTCTGTCTCTCTCTCTCACTCTCTGTCTCTCTCTGCTCTGTCTTGTCTCTGTCTTCTCCGTCTACCTATTGTCTCCGTCTCGTCTCGTCCTCCGTCTCGTCTCCGTCTCCGCTCCTGTCCCGTCCCGTTCCGTCTCGTCTCCGTCTCCGTCTCCGTCTTCCGTCTCGTTCTCGCTCCGTCTCCGTCTCCGTCTCCGTCTCCCGTCTCCGTCTCGTCTTCCTTCGTCTCCGTGCTCGTCTCCGTCTCCGCTCCGTCTCCGTCTCGTTCCGTCTCCGTTCGTCTCCGTCTCCGTCTCCGTCTCGTCTCCGTCTCCGTCTCCGTCTCACGTCCAGTCTCCGTCTCGATTCTCTCATCTCCTCTCTCTCGGTCTCTTCTATATCTTCTCTATCCTTCATCTTCTCTATCCTCTCTAATCTCTCACCCGTCTCTCATCTCTCCGTCTCTCCCATATCTCTCCATTTATTCTCTCATCTCTACATTCTACATGGGTTCTCTATTGTGCATCATGAGTCTATCAAACACATGTTAATTTGGGTTTTCCCTGTTTCCATGGTGGATTTCTTTGAAAAGTTTATTTTTCCTTCTTTCAGGTTTGCTGTGAAGATTCCAAAATGCACAAGCTCGTTGGAACAAACGTGGAGTTTGTGTGATGAGCAGGATGAACACGTGTTTGTGATTAATTCAGGATGTCACGGACTCTCGTGCCATCTCCGTTCATGATCAATAATATACTGTGTAGGTGGAATTTTTCACAAGTACTTGAACTAAGCATTATCCTCATTGTGAAGACAGTTTTCTCCAGTATCACACGATGATTGAACTATGGAAAAACTTAGACATAGAGGTGGTATACTACATGTATCCAGTACCAGATTTGACAGGATGGTACAAGAGGTAACGCACAGAATTATACATTCTCGTCTTGTTGGAATTACCGACGGCCGACTTAAATTGGTGATTTTTTAGGCAGGACATGTTCATATCTAGAAAATGCCCATCATCAGGATGGACTTTAAGATTGGTCCGCTCTGTTAGATGGGTATTAAAGGTTCCAGAGTCTCTATTTGTGAAGTTCTGCGGGGTTATCTTGAACTAAGCCGAACCAAGCTAAAATGAAACGCACAAGAAGGAGGATGGGGAAAGGGGGGTAAACAGAAAGGAACAAACCAACCAAACCAAGAACTAAACAAACGAATCGAGGTGAAGAAGGGGAAAAAATCACAAATAACTGGAAAAAGGAGTGTTGGGAAAATGCGAGTTATTTGGGGTAGAAGAAGATCATGATTATGGATGAGGGGTGACTGAAGTAGGGAGGGGTGAACAGCTGTCTTAAGCTCTCGACCGGGACAGATTGGGAATGGAACAGCAGGGGAAAGGCAACAGAAAAAGAGGAACATAATAAGTGGAGGTGAAGGAGTGAGCCTGAATTATTTGAGACTTTAACAGGGGAGGATCAAGTGTTAGGGGAAAGATTGTGCACCCTGCAGATAACCAGAGACAGAGCAAGAGGGGCAGAGGGGTAAAGGACCAAAAGTGGAGGTGGTGAATACAGATGAGGCCACCAAGCTGTCTGAGATGTGAGAGTTACAAGCTGAGACACTCAGCTTCGTCACAGGAGATCCCAATTGGTTTGAGGACTTCCTTTCCACGGAATAAAAGGGGAAAGGTGTGAGATCAGGGACCAGCATAAAAGAGAGATGCATATCTCTAGAAAGCTGTGTATAAACACCTTGTAGGTTTAAACACAAATGTTTAGAATTGGCCAGGAAAGACTTAGCACACAAAGGATGGTCCAATCAATGGCTGGCTTTGTAGGCTATCTTGGAAATATAGTCTGCCCAAGAAAGATCCCAATGGCTGATGGATAGGCCCAATTTTGAGTGACTTTACCTCTTCAGGTGGTTTTTTGTTTTCGGGTAGATGGGGGGTTTTACAAGGCAGTCCTTTCAGCGAGACATGGCGAGTGTGTTGGATTGTCGGGGTTGAGAGAAGACCCAGATACTGATTCTATCTCTTGTCGAGAGGAGAGGCGCTTCCTTGCTGTCTGCAAGGACGAGGGATGATGTGACAGAGGATGCGAGTCAGTAAAAGAGATAGAAGAATTTTCATGGAATCAGAAAATGGATTGATGAAGATGAGGAACAAGATTGGCTGAAGACACTGCCCTTGGGAACTGCAGCCGCGCAGGGATGGAGATGAGAGGATCCAGGAAGAGCTACAAAACACTAAACACAGGAATGGAGAATCTTGATCGAATAAGAGGAGAAGGGCCTTGGATGCCGTAAGCAGAGAGTTTTAGATATCAGGTGGGTGGGCCAGACTGATATTAAATTCCAACTGTAATGAAGATTGCGGAACAAATTATGAGTTTTCCTCCAAATAAAGGAGGAAGTGTTTGCCCGTTGCTAGATTACATTTTTTTGTGCTGTTTGTTACAGTTTTTGAAGAAGCATCGAGTTTGCTGATTCCTACAGTCACATCAGGTATCATACGTGTGAATTCATGGATTTCATCTATACTAATAAAAGCGTGTGTGTGTGTGTGTGTCGTGTGTTGTGATGTGTGGTGTGTGTGTGTGTGTGTATGTTGTCCATCAACATAACATCCTTCTTTCTGCAAACTCCCTCTCCTCTCTCTCTCCCTCTCCCTCTCCTTCATCCCTCTCTTTCTGTCTCTAGGACTTGTCCGGGCAGATGTTTGTCTCGGACACTCTGGGCGGTGGTTCATGTCTGGAACGGGAGTATGTCTCGGGCGTATTTTTTATAGTATGACTGTAGAAAATGGATTTCAAGACATTATTTTGTTTCCATCTTCCTGTTGTTCTTTGCAGAATCATTTGAGAGACGGTATGAATGTATTAACGCTACCACCGACACTCTGCTTCCCTGACTCTCAATCTCACCGTCCTCCTTGCCCCACCGCCTCCTCGCTCTGCCTCCCATCTCACCTCTCTCACTTTCCATCCTCTTCACTCTTCTTTCCCCTCTCTTTCACTCTCCATGCTCTCCTCCCACGGCTCTCTTCCTCTTCCCCTCTTTTCTCCTTCCCCCTTTAGTATTACAGCAGCAAAGCGACAAGGGGTTTTGTCGAGTTACAATATCATTTGGTTTGGCTTTTTTGACATTCCCCATCTGTGAAACAATTCATAGTGCTGGAATCCCAGATTCAAACCCCATATGGTCTCACTCGATTTGACACATTTCCTTGTCATATTCCGATAGACATTCTTCCGACAGAATACACTTTCTCTGGCATGGGAGTTCAATTCCCAACCCCGACGTAGAAACTATCAGATTATTCTTCGTTGGCTAACGTTACAACAATTCAAAGTGTGGTCGTCTCTTGAATTAACGTTAAGCTGAGTGTTCCATCTGCAGCTCTATCTCGATGGAATATATAAGATCCATGATGTCATATGTGAAGTGAACTTATCACTGGCTCCCGAAACAAATTGCAAATCCTGCTATAACGAATCTTAGTATCCTGTTCGATGAAAGACTAAATAAATGCCCACTCTCAAAGAACAATTTCCTCATAAGGTTTACTCACCTGTTATCAAAATACAACTGATGAACATATCGGATAGAGGACATCTGTAAATAGTTAATTATCCCCCTTATTGATATTAATATCCACCATGAGGTTAACTAACCACGACTCAACTTCTTTTAACAGTTCTCCAATTCACCATCTTGTGTGGTCAGCTCGGGAAAATTTTGGCCAAGTTTTCACCAAGCCAAGCTGTAGACTTGAATGGACGGTTACGTGTGCAGGAATTTTTGACTTGGTTCACGGTGGCAGTGACTATACTCTTACTCTTGCTGTGGGGGTCCTCTGGCTTGATGCTGTGGGATCTTTCGTCCACCCAACGGCCATGCTGGCAAGACAGATCTTGGCTGTGTCCTTTCGATGAGGTGCACATATTACAACATCAAGCCAGCCATAATTACAAGGTAGCAGTTTATAGCTTGGGTCGAAGGTATGAAACCACCAGCAAAGGCAGCTACAAAGGAACTGCGCATCCCTGTCATAACGTCATGCCAGCCCTCATCTCTGTGATCTTCCCTCTTGGTTAACTCGAACATACAAGCAGACACGTGGTTTTTTTTGTTTTCTGGGCCTTGTTTGAAACCATGTTTTGAAGTTTGTCATTTTGTTTTATCACCATACTCCACAGAATATTCAAGTTTATTTAGGCCTACTCGAATAATGAAAGAATAGTTTATGATTGTGTCATTATTCAACATGCTTTCTGTAGCTAAGGATGAGAAATATGAAACATTCATTGAGAAACACCATTTCTGAAACTTTAAGCCTGTATATCTATGTAATTCAACAATTAATCATACACGTAAGCGATTAACACTTCGGGGCAAGATAAAAGCCTGTGGCTGCTGGTTGCATCATTTTCGGAAGCAAATGGTAATGCCTGCTCTTGCCGTGCCCCTGTTTGTCAGTAAAACTGGCTATTCATAATTGCCGACCTTGGAAGGGCGACAGGCTGAGATTAACCCCAACTGGTTGTTATTCAAACCAACAAGACAAAACAGGAGCCTCAACTAAAATCAAGATCATGAGGCCGCCAGCTACAAAACGTTAAGCCAACCCAGATTTAGTAATTAAGGACAAGTGGGATAAAGATAATTTAGGAATGATTTCTAATAGTTATTATCTTATTTTCACTCCACTAATCCCAATACGTTCAAAGCAGCTTGGCATAACACTCTCCAAAGATCAAATGTTTCCCATGGTTACAGAGTTATTCGAAGCAAGGTGATTTCTCCTTTATTCATTGTTCTTTGTTGACGTCCATTATTCTGTTAGTATTAAACCCTGTGGTAATACGCATGTAACTATAATCATTTGCCTTTCTTTGTTTGAGGCTTAATTTGTACCCAATCTGCTCATAAATTCATCAAATATCATATTGATCACTGTAACTCCTGAATATATATTGAGTGCAATGTGTAACAAATGTATTTTGATTTGTCAGCTGAATTTGGAACTATTGTTACTCGACACCAAGGATGGACGGGAAAGTTATCGTTTTCACCCGTCTGCTTGATGTCCTGTCTGTTTGTTTTTTCTGTGAGCAGGATATTTAAAAGTTCGGGATGATCCGATGAAATTTGGTGGCAGCTTTGTGTGGTTGACAAGGACGAAATGATTAGATTTTGGATTAAGTCCGGGATCGGATCCGACTGACTTAATTTTGAAGTGATTTCTTCACATTTTGAATGGGGCAAAATATGACTTATAAAGAACGATATATCAAAATGTATTGGCCGATATGATTCTCAGTGGTTCAAGGCAGTGCGTGGCGGAGGTACTGCCTTAGCGGTGCCTTCTAGTTGTTGTTGTTTTTTTGAACAAGGCTCACTGGCTTGTCGAGATGGGTTTTTGGGTTGGAGGAAGTAGCAGACTGAAATGGAATCATTATCAGGTTGCTCCATGAAATGAATATCATCTTTCTTTTTGCATGTTTGGGTTCCTTCTGATTATCCACATGCAGGACAAGGAACTATTTTATCTCCATCGATCTGAATGAATTTATTTTAATCCCATTCTAAATTCAATTGAATAATGATTTAGAAAAACATCACGGAGTCTGGCTCGGTCGTCCGATCACAGCAGAGTTAGCATCAAAAGCGGACTCATGACCGGTCATCACTGCAGCAGTTATAAGTGACAGTTCTAAATGAAGTGAATAACAGTGCACAAACCCACAGAAAAACACCACACAAACGATACAACCACACAAAACGATAACAAAACCACTTACACAAACAAGATCCTGGCAATGGTCTTGCAATCTCTGAAATGCGCTTTTCTCCTTGACCTTTAATTTGGAGGGGGTAATGATTAATATACATGCAATCTCTCGCTGACGATACTCAAAGTTTAAAGTTTCTGGGTCGTTATTTGTCCTGTTTTACTGTTATTCTCACCTCCAATGTTACTGGTGGTTCCTAGTTCGGTATTTTTGTTTTCAAAAATGGCATATTTTGGATGGATTTTGTCGCTTGTCTACCGGGTGCTTGAGGCTACCCTTGAGGCTTGACCTAACGGTTCCCCTCGGTGTACCGATGTGTTTTGTTTTCTCTCCATTACTTCAATTTTCTATCTCCCACTTTCCTAACGTCCCCATCCCTCCAATGATCATATTTATTATCTTAATCAAAAAAAAAGAAACAAACAAAAAACCTACTTTTCTCCTGCAGCACTCCTGAGTCTTCTTCTTTTCTTCTTCTCGATTTTTTCTACCAACACTACCATGACTATCTGTGAACACTCTCTCAAACATTATAATAATAATAAAACGATCTCTTTATAACGCCTTCATCTCCCTCTTTCAACACGTTGTGGTACTCTTTACGTATATATTGCAACACTCTTCTGCCTATTTAAACAGATAGTTCTCATCCGCCTCCCTTATAATTTCCTAATCCAACTGTTATACAAGCGTTTCTTCTCTCTCATTCTCTGAATTCCCTTTATTGCATAATGAAGAAATGTGTTTAATCGCATCTCTAAACCCTAAAACTTAAAAACCCCCAGTTTGCTATGAATGTTCGCTTTCCATCAACCATTCTTTTTTTTCGCAACTTCAGGCCAACCACCCTCTCACTCTAGCTCTCACCAGCACATCCACTCTTTCTCCTCCAAGCCTCCTCTCACACAAAACTCTCCCTCAACCTTTCTCCCCATTCTCCCACTCAACCTTCTCAAGTTGCTCCCCTCTCATCACAAGTGCCTCCCTCCACTGCATCTCACCTCCATCTCTTCACTCCACCTCCTCAAATCCTCAATCTGCCTTTCCCCTCTCTGTTCCCCCTCTCCTCCAGACCTAAACAGAGCCTTTTTTCTCCTCCTCATCCGGCCCTCCCCTAGCTATTTCTGCAATCGCCACCTCTTCAACAACCTCCTTCCCCCCTCTCCCTTGTCCACCTCCCCTCCCCCACCCCTGCCCAGCCTCTCCCCTCCTCTTCATTAAAGGTGTGGACCTCAAATATCCGGGCCTTCGCTCAAAGATATAGCTGATACTCAAATTGTAGACTTTTCAGATCTTATCCAATAAAGGTGCACTGACAACCAGAACATAATCTGCCTAAACAGAAACTTTCTCCCCAAGCGTGCTGAACCCCAAGTATTCTCTGTTACCTCTCACTGACAACTGAGCCTCGTCTGGTGGAAGGATTGCTCTCTTATCAATACACTCTATTCCTCACTCCATGCCTGCCCTCACTCCCCACACCCCCGGATACCTCTGGCACGGCTCCCCTCCTCCCACCACTGTTTATATTGTACTTTACAATCCACCTAACAGTCGATGACTCCATCAACATCACTATCGAAAACATGGACCAACTTCTATCTTTCATCAAACTTTCTTTCCTCTAGTGGTGACTTCAAATTGTCATCATGCCAGTTGGATATGTGTGGTACTCTTCACTGTCATGGCACCTCGCAAAAGCTTTTCTTGCGACTATTGGGACTGACCTCAATGTCAACTTCCGACCCGGATCTCAACCAATGGTATGCATCTCTCTGGATCTGATTTGACAAATTCCCTGAAAAATATCTGCTCTCTTCCCTCAACGCTCAATCGGCTTTCTGACCACGTCTTGTCACAATGGACATCTCTCTGGTATTATAGAGAACCACCTCACCGTGTCTAGTCTGGCATTTCACATCAAGCTGACTGGCAGGTTCAGTTGGCCATCAAACTATAGATGGTCTCCTATACGTACTTTCTCCAACATCAACTCATCCTGGGGAATTTTCAAGAAACTTACTCTCCTACATGCACAGATTTATCCCCTCTCGTCTTCATTGTCCTAATCCTTCCCCCGAACTTGGTTATGAGCTTGTGTGAAGGCAAGTTGTCCTGAAACGCTTGCCTTTGCCTCTGGACAACCCAACTGAGGAATCTCAGTTCCTTCATAAAGCTCGAAAAGTGTTGTTTCTACCACTCCAGGTAGCCAGAAACAATCTTTCTAATCTCAATTCTGACTTCTCATACCTCTCTCCCTCTCAAATCCTGCGTGGCATCTTAATCAAAATTCATGTTCGGTGTTGTTCCCCTCCATCCTCCATTACTCAAATGGCCTCATGCGCTGATCCCGCACGTGAAAAGCTGATGCCTAAACTCAGGTGGTATTGCGCAAATCTTGTGTCCAAAACTCATCCTTTCTCTTACCCACCTTACCCAGTCCACCCAACTGTTCCCGGACTCTGTGTCCTTTCTCCTGACCAGGTGAGAGCTTGCTGTCAACCTCGACTCAGATTCAACCGGTCCAGATGATCAGCCACGTGTCCTCCAAAGCCTGCTCTTCTGCTCTTCTCACCTCTCTTGTTGTACCTCCTCATTGCTCAAGGTCTTGCATCTGCTTGGATGCACAAACATCATTTGCCTGATAAAAGGTGCAAAAAATCTGCACACAGACTCATCGCCTTCCAATCATCAGCAAGTTGTGATCCATCACGCTAGAATTAAATCTTCCTCTTCTCCAATCGGGTTGATTTTCCGATGCATATTTGTTTCAGACCAGCGTCACTCTACCCTGGATAGCTGCATATGCCTCCCATAATGGATCAGAGGTCCTCAATTGCCAGATCATGATAATCCCGAGCCTGTATCCTGGACATATCACGTGCTTTTAACACAGATCCGGCACCACTGCCTGCCACCAAACTCTTCTATGGTATCCAAGGCCTCTCCACCTCACTGGTCACGACTCTCCCTGTCGCAGTCAACGTGTGGCCCTAAATTGAGTTCTGTTCATCTGCCTTATCCTGCCAGGCTGGAGTTCCCTCACAGGTAGTTATTCTGAGCCCTGTTCTTTTTCTGGTTTCAACAATCAAAATGAATCCTCCGATACCTGGAAAATCCTCTATATCTCTTGCTGATCAACTCCACCATCTTGCGTACATTGGTCCCATCCCTCAGACTGGCAAGCAGCAGCTTCTTTCGCTCACTGCAGATACGGATAACACACATACTGGTCCAACACGTAGGAAATGTCTTTCATCCGGACAAATCTACACACTCTTTACTATGTCTCTGAATAGGACCGTTAGAAAAAAACCTCCACTTTCTTCGACAATCCTCTGAGAAGTCCTTCTTCAAGCTCTGGGTCTCATATTGCATGACTTCCTGAACGCCACATTTCAAACTCGCCTCCAAAGCCCAGTCCGCGACTGGGATCCTCGTCGTGCCAAAGTCCTTCTCGGCCCCTGAGCTCCCCGAACCACTTACAAAGCTTTGTCGCAGCCTGATGGAGTACTCGCTCTCGCCCTCTGGGCTGGTGCTCTCCTCTCCCACCTTTTCGGCTTCACGCTGTAGACCAAGGCATTTCGGATCATGGATCTCCACAATGATGCATCCCCCTTCTAGGGGGAATTTATGTCTGATGTCAACCTTTTGTAAAGTTATTGTGAAAAAATGTTTAAATTCTGTAATTAGGTCATGACCTCACAAAACATAGGTCAAATGTCAAAACAATTGTCAACCCCATATACTTTTTTATTCCCATTTTAATTGACGAAATTATTCTGAAGTACAGCCGGCTCCGAAGTAAGAGCTCATAAATCGGCAGAAAACCCTACAATGTGGTTTAGTCATCACCTCAGGTGTAAGAACTCTGGGTTACATTATTGTGGGCTATCTCCAGAAACAACACTACAACAACATATGCCTCCTGCCATGCGAAAAGGGGGTGGAGGGGTTATTAATCAATAAAAAATGATGTGCACAATAATAAACAAGAAAGCAGCTGATACAGAATTATGGAAGAAAAGTGATGGACGTGCTATACCTGACGTCCTTTGGCAACGGCTATTCTTGACTTGGAGAAATGGACACAGGAACAAACGCAGGAGAGTATACAGAATGGTTGTCCGTGTACGGTGGTGGTCTTCCTTGGTTATGGAGCATACTGGATGTCATAACGCAGAGCTGGTGCTGGCAGGTTGGAGCATGTCAATCAGCAGGCTCACACCTTCAGAGCTTCCACATGGGTTTGGGTGCATGTTCTGTGTCGTTGGCATTTCTCCTTGTGCATCAGGCCACTTCTTGAAAGTCCAAATCCCAAACCCCATGGTGGTCTCTCAGCTGCCCACAAGTGTCCAATAAACGCGGTCTGTAATGCTGAAGTAGCACACAGTGGATATGCACACATTTTCAGAGATGTGTGAGGGTCACACCGAGCCACGTGGCACGACCGTGTTGAATAATGGAGTTGTATGATGATTAAAGGACAAATTGGGGGGTTGGGGGGATTTTATAGTGATAAGAACAAAAGGAATAGGGGGAGAAAGAACAGACACGAGGGTGAGGGTGAATGGTGACTTCCTGTTTTTGAAGCGTCTGGAAGTTCACATTTAAGTGTCCCATCCCAGCTGTCCCAACGGGGGATACAAACACTTCTGTTAAGTGATCATAACATACTAATTGATAATCAACCCACTCATTTTGTAACAGTATTCTCTCCCGTAGAGCAAGTTATAACAGGAAAGTGACCTTAAACCGCCTGCCAAATATTGTGGTGAACTGAAATCTGTCTAGGTCATAGTCTGTCTGTGCTGATTGATAATAATGCTCAATGGCTTTTATCAACAAAAGGGTTGGAGTAACCGTATGTCCCAACCATAGACAAGGCAACTGATTTTTTGAGAGTGAGTTGAGAATTAGATACCTTTGTCAGAGCCTCTTATACAGTCATATCTCACATACATTTCATATTCTTAAGGGGTCTCAACGGCCTATCTTTGTTTTTGCAGATAACCTCAGCGGCAATGCGCGTATCAAGGTAAATTTTCAGAGAGCTTGTACAAGACCATCATTCTTCAGGTAGCATAATCGCATGATGATTCACTACCTCAACCAAATAATTGTTTCGAAAACTCATCCGCAGATTGACAGTGTGGATTATGACATTATCAGATTGCTTAACAGGATTTAACCCAAAATCCATCATAACCATTCTGTTTTGGATATATTCTCCAGGCTGCATTATGCCATTTGGTTACATGCCAACAACCTGAACATGACGCATGGGGACATAAAGGTAAAAAATCTGCGCAAATCACTGGAAACTAAAATAGTATTTATTTATGAAGAGTTTTTTCTTTGTCATTGGGAACTGTATTCAACAATTTGAAAAATGTCATCACCGAAACAACAGCATGTATAAAAAAGATGTGGATTGAAAATGACTAAACCATAGAAAGAAATAATTGTAATATTGCGATCTTCACTCAATTGCTTTTGTGCGTAGGAATAATCAATTGTTTCCTTAAATTCGTTACAGTTGAGTAATATACCTGAAGGGGATGGAACCATTTTAAAGATGATAAGTGTTGAATCACTTTGATGGTAAAGATACTGGTGACCTTGAAGCTGAAATCAACACACCGCTCAATGTGATAGACGTTGAAGATAAATGCATTAGACAAGTGAACCGCATATCAATCAAATATCGGCTGACAGGATAAGCCAGGCCTATGCACACTCTAGCTAAGGCTCAGCTCTCTGTCTGAGTTTGAATCCAACCCGCTCGAACTGTCATCCGCTGTGTTTCACAGGCAAGGTGATTTCATCATATGTGGTGCTGTACCTTCGATGGATGTTAAACAGGACGATTCTGTTGCCAGCATTCCTTGGTAAGACTTAAGATTTCCGACGTTTCTTCACGACAAGTCCGGCGAGCATTGCGCACCCTGAATAAACTTACCAATTTCTGTCCTCACCAGCGAAGAGCATTGCATCAGCTGCACCTCAGCCAGTGATCGCTATCGAGCCTGTGCTGCACAAAATAAGAAAAAGACTTCAAAATTAAAGCGAGCATTGTTTGGAGCAACTCAACGGAACGTTTTTCAATATGCAAAATAACTGATTGTGTTGCTGAAGATCAACTTTTTTGAAATGAGAAACAAGCAAATGTGTGGTATATTAAACATATCCATGACATAAGAAGAAGTCAGAATACTTCAGGTAGTACGCACTTTTCCTTTGATGGTCCCCTGGGTTTATTCCCAACTGGAATATAACTGTCAATTCGTACTTTGCAGCCACTCTTCATCAAAGTGCCCGTCATCCCTAGATGGACAGTAAGCTGGATGTCCGTCTGTTGGTTTTGTGACTGGAAGATATTATTCACGAAGGGGGGGGGGGGGGGTGTCTTTTGATGAGTAAGGGAATGTTGTTGTCAACATGAGACAATTCCAACTTCTGGCACCATCAGTAGAACTTTCAGACTAGCCAGCGTTATGAAAATATTATGCCAGAATAACTGACTGGCGCCCCGGCCTCTCCCCCAAGGTTTAATTAAAATTAGGGTCCTTAAAGAAGTAGTAGTTGTGAATGAAATAACAAGAGCCTTAATGCTTCCATTGTTCCAATTTTAGGTCATCTCTACATTCAGTAGAGATACTAATAAAGCCATCTCGAAGTCTTCGCCGTTCCCGTCCCAATCAAACCGAGTGGAGACAATAACCAAGAGATGGAGATGGATAGAGGTCGATGAGACAATGCAAACGATAATAACTACGTCGACCAAGGTCGAAGTCAACGTCACGAGCTGTCAAAAGTTGCGAAATCGTCGTTTCAAAATCGTATCTCTCCCTCATTTATTCAGGAGAGATAAATGTTATTAGTGGTTAATCTATGACTATATCTAGAACAACCGAGCCATTATTAATTTTGAACATTTGTCTCGTTCACGCTTTTAATAGTTTTTGCCGCCTGTGGAGAAGAAAAGAGCTATAGCGATACCCG
>CM068964.1:70895946-70909733 GCA_035128595.1 Eptatretus atami
GAAACAGATACCATGGGCGCCGACATGACAGATTACTTGTGTAAACCAGGAATCGGGGATTCTGGTTTCAGAAACAAGCATTAGTCCATCTTGGCTTTCTGATCATCATATGATTGCAATGAATGTATGTTTACCCTTTAATTGTTGTACAGTGCCATACTGGACTTTCAATGGTAAATTATTACAGATTACAGTTTTGAAAAATGCCTTCCGATGGTATGGAGAATTATAAAACAAAAGTGTTTCCTTTCTTAATACCCAAACAGTGGTGGGCTGTAAAAATATCCCAAATTCGGATTTTCTGTCAACAATATTTGCCTCACATACCACAGTAATTGCATCTGGTTTATAAGTGCTCCAAAGAAGATTACTTAATATGAGCAAGAAGCCTGGGAGCATCCAGAAGAAGCAATCACCTCAGCAGTTTGGTGAAAAAACAATGACCTACTGGCTGAACTAGTCAAGGAGTGTCACGGAGCAATGGTTCATTCGATGAGCAAGAATTCAACTGGAGACCCAAATAAGGATCTTCAAACCTTGAGAAGGCCGTCAAGACTCTCGGCAGAATTCACAGTTTACCATGTCTCTAACGTGTGTTCTGACTTGCCAGAGTGAATTTAAACATTCGATATCAAGGTTTTCTACTCAAATCTGTTTACAGATCCGAGAACTGTGGAACAAAACAATATAAATGAGGTGATTTAACCCTTCTTCCATCCTTTGCTCCAAGAAACAGCACACAATCGATGTGACATTTCGTTTGAGGAGCTACTGTTGGTCGTCAAAAACTGCTTGAGGACGTCGCAAAGCCCCCGGGCTTTGGATGGACTTCCTTCTGAATTACAAAGCTTTTCTGGGAACTTTTTGGGTCCTGCTCTAATGGAGACCCTGCTTGAAAGCTTTAGATCAGGGTGGAATTTCCCCTGAGCTGCAGGAGAGCAGTTTTGTGTCTCCTCCCAAAGAAAGGGGATTTGAGCAATTACAAACTGGCGGCCTGTTTCATTGCTAAACACTGATTTACAAGATTTGTATCAAAAGTGCTAGCAATGCGTCTTAAAAATGTCATTTCTCTCCTGATTGGAAAAGAACAAACGTATTTGCATACCTGATTCGATCCATCTATGACAGTATTTTTTTAGTTCGAGATTTTAATTTGCCATCGGTCCAAAACGTGCCTCAGGATTTGGTTGTTACTTCCTGGATCAGTGAAAAAGGCCTGACAGTTGTGGATCATTCTTTTCTTATTTGCGGTCCTTAATTAGAGCAGGGGTTGGGAGAAATTATATCTGCATAAAACTTTTGTTATGCAGAATGCCATCATATGCCTGCTAAAAGTAAATAATAGCTTGTGCCATCCCTTTTACTTCTTCAGCGTGGTATCCGTCAGGGTTGTCCACTGTCAGGCATGTTGACACACTTTCCGTGTAACCTCTACTGGCTATCCTTCGCACCTCACTGCTGGGTTATCCTTGTCAAACAGTCCGAACCATTTTTATCTCTGTTATGCAGATGCCTGGTGTGTTGTGGTCAAAAAAACCCAAAAGATGTCCAGTGAGCTATCCCGTTGTCTTGCAAATTTGAACTTTGCCTCATCAGCAAGAGTAAACATTGGATACAAAGAGCGTAGCCTCTTGCTACCACCCAAATAACTCCCCTCATCACACTCCGTCATGTGCACCATCTCCAACTTCTTCCAGGAGGAGTGTTATGGAGAAACACAGATGGGTTTAAATACTTAGGAATCCATTGGAACTACGAGCTATATCGCAAAGGAATTGGGATGGTTCCTCGACAACATTGAGCAAAACTACAAGATGGAAAATGGAATGCTCCAGTTCTTGTCCACTAAGGCGCGGGCGTAACGATCATTAATAACCTGATATTCAACCGTATGCCATAAGATTATATCGCAACTCACAGCCTCCTCAAGCTGTGATTCACAAGCATTCAGAAAAGTCGGATTGATTTTTCTGGGGGGCCACCACCGGCTCAAGCCAGATGTATTGTGCAGAGCCACGAATGTCTGGTGGCCAAAAACTTTGTGCACATCCCGGTCGAATAATGGGCTTTCGACTAATGACAATAAACGCTACTTTTGGTAAGTAGTGTCCTGGCGTCCTCTCACCATAACTCTTTCTTCGGCAAATGGGTGGTTTGGATTTGACCGGGAATCTTCCTTATAGACTAAACGCAGGTTGAAAGAGCACGGCTCCCTGCGTTTTCATCAATCTATTCTAAATTAGCTTGGCAAGCTCTTGAGTGCAGCGGCTCGAGATCTCCTATTAGGGGTGATGCCAGGAAATTTGTGCATGAGCCACTTATTCCAAAACTTATTATTTGCTGAATAACTACCGCCGATCCTTCATAAAGTAACTTTACAAATAGTGGAATAGATAAAGTGCGTAGACTTATGAGGCCTTCCTTGAAACGCTGGTTGCCTACTGGCTCAATTTCTAAAAAAATTTTGGATTGCCATTTCAATGAGAGTAGAGTAGGGTGAGGTCATTGAGGTAGTACCCAGTCTTTCCTACATTTAATTATTGGGTGGAAATGGGTAGTGAAGAAGTTGATTTTCGCCAAAATTTTCCTGAACTTTCAATCACTGCCCCAAAAAACACCATACGTGTTCTCATCTCAAACAGTGACGAGTCTGGTGTGCTTCCACGTCAGGGGAAAAATTAAACATTATAGTGTTTGTCCGAGAAGTGTGTTTACGGGCTGTGGACACCGTTGAGAAACCACTGGAAAGAGACCTTACCTGCAGGAGCTTTTCTACTCCCAATTGAAGGTGATGTACAAATTTCGACCGTTGGTCCGACGGGAGACTTAAATTGGAGATGGTCCATCAAGCCCTGGCCACCACAGGTTCTCCTACAGAAATTTAACCCCTCTGTGTCTAATTATGCCCTTTCTGTGTGAGCATGCGAAAATTTGAATCATGCGGTTCATTGAGTTGCAAGAGGTTGACACCTGTTTTCTGTACCGTGAGTCGGATTTTTTGTAAAAATTTAAAAATTGTTTTTTTCCTTTCCAATCTTTATATTATGGGCTCGCTTTACACAGGAAACAAATTGTTGTTTTTTGCTTTGAATTTTTTTACTTGGAATTGCTAAGCTTGCAATTTATAAACCAGGAAAGCCAGATTGGTAAATAGAAAAAATGATAAATGCACTTTTTTTTGTTTCAAAGGCATGGTGTCTGCGCGTATAAAACTAGAACATGCATATCAATGTAACATGGAAGTCTTCTTGGTATTTGAAGACTTATGGTGCGCAGTGGTGGTGTCTTGTGTAATGTGTTGAGAATGAAGTTCACATTTTTTGTGGTTGTAACAATATCTGACTCTTGAACTTTCATTGTTTTCTGACTCTGTGAGCACCTGTACTTAAGAATGGCACTTTGACTCAATGTGGTTGATGCTTTTATGAACCTCAGGAAAATGGTGCCTAAGATTTCTTTCTTTGTTTAAATTTGCCTTGTGAAATGTTTTATACATTTATCATTAAAGTCAAAAAAAAAGTGTCTCTGTCTCTGTCTCCTGTCTCTGGTCCTGCTCTGTCTGTCTCTGTCCTTGTCTCTTTCTCTCTCACTCTCTCTCTCACCCTCTTCCTCTCTCCTCTCTCTCGCCCCCTGCCCTGGCCGTTGGTACGTTGTCAGTGTTATGTTATGGCGGTGCTTGCTTCGTTGTCGGAGTACCTGTCCTCGCATTGTGCTGGTTTGTGTCCCGCACATGCCCATTTCACTCCCTGTGCTGGTGTTTTTTTATGTTTGAGAGGTTTTCCCGTGTTTCCCCTGTGTTGTTCGTGTGTTTTTGTTTGTGAGGTTTTCCCGCTGGTGTTCACCCTGTGTGTTCGTGTGTTTTTGTTTGTGAGGTTTTCCCGTGTTCCCTGTGATGTTCGTGTGTTGTTTTGTTTGTGAGGTTTTCCCGTGTTTCCGCCTGTGTGTTCGATGTGTGGTTTGTTTGTGGGTTTTCCCCGTGTTTTTCCCCTGTGTTATCGGTTTTTGTGTGTGAGGTTTTCTCCGTGTTTCCCCTGTGGTGTTTGTTTGTGAGGGTTTTCCCGTGTTTTTTCCCCTGTGTATTCGTGTGGTTTTTGTTTGTGAGGTTTCCCCTGTTTCCCACTCTGTGTTCCGTGTGTTGTTTGTGAAGGTTTTCCCGTGTTTCCCCTCTGTGTTCGTGTGTGTTTGTTTGAGTTTTCCGTGTTTTCCCCTCTGTGTTCGGGTTTTGTTTGTGAGGTTCCCGTGTTTCCCCTGTGTGTTCGCCTTGTGTTTTTGTTTGTGAGGTTTTCCCGTGTTTCCCTCTGTGTTTCGTGGTGTGTTTGTTGTGAGGTTGTCCCATGTTCCCCTCGGTGTTTGTTGTTTTGTTGGTTGAGGTTTCCCCTGTTTCCCCTCTGTGTCGTGTGTTGTTTGTTTGTGAGTTCATCGCGTGTTTCCACCCTCCGTGTAGAGAAGAATGAGAGAGAGCACGTCGCGGCGCTAGTGCAGGGTATCGTCAGGTTCCTGGTCGGTGCCCCTGTTAGTCATTTCAAAAATTCAAAAAACTTTTCGCTTAAACCTTTATTTTCCTTTTTATTTCGCTTATCTTTTCCTTTATTTTGTCTTGGTTAGCGCTCCCCTTTCCCAAAAGTTCGGGGAAAAAGTGGGGGTGTTTTGTGACTTCCCTCTTCCTGAGTTAGGAAAGACGTCGAGAACGTCGCTGTGGTGAAACATGGCGGACCCGCTCGTTCGCCAAGCGATATTCTGCGTTCGAACGTTATCGCGGCAAAGAATGGCGTCGCATTGCGTCCCACCGAGGGTGTTTCAGCGGAAGCGATCGGGAACATTATTGGGTTCGGTGAGGTACGAGCTCCGCGTCCGCGGATGGAGATAAACGGGTTATCGTGTTGGTCCGAAACGAAGAGCACGTTTGCCTCTCATCGTGCCAAACAAGGCTGCCCGCTCGGACTCTGACACTTGTGTGATGACCTGACTCCTTTAGATACTTCCTGCTCAGAAAGTGGTTATCTCAAACGTACCGCCATTTCCCTGAGCGGTGATTTAATCCCTGAAAGCGCTGCAAGCGCTCATGGACACTGCTGTGTCCCCCTCTAATATATGCTCCTTTGGGCGCAAAGTAGAACTGTGCCAGTTCACGTGATGTGTTTTCCGTAGACAAGTATTATGTACTTAAAATGGATTATCCCTCTCTGAACGTCATTTTAACAAGTTCACTGTAATATAGTTCACGCAGTATACCAAAGTATTGTAAACACTGAACCTGATAGCTGGCTTTGGTTGTGTGCCGTGGGACACATGAAACAGTCTTTGCCCCTCTTCGGAAATCGCAGCTTTCCAACGGCCCGAACCGGCTGAATACAACGGGCTATCACAGATTAATGTTAACGTTCTCTTTCAACGAACGGACGCGGATAAACCGGCTGAAACAAGTGGACACGCCCCCTCCCAAATGACGTACCAGGATAAACTCGTTCAACAAGTTGGAACGCCCCCTCCCAATGACGTACAGGGACAAAATCCGTTCAACAAGTGGACAGCCCGCCCTGCCAATGGACGTACGGGACAAACTCGTTCAACAAAGTGGACACCGTCCCTCCGCCAATGACGGACGGGACGGACTCGCTCAACAAGTTGGACACGCCCCTCCATATGAACGTACAGGACAAACTCGTTCAACAAGTGGACCAGCCCCTCCCCAATGACGTACGGGACAAACTCGTTCAACAAGTGGACACGCCCCCTGCCAAATGACGTACGGGACAAACTCGTTCAACAAGTGGACACGCCCCCCTCCCACATGACGGACGGGCGGACTCGCTCAACAAGTGCCGACACGCCCCCTCCAAATGACGGACGGGGACGGACTCGCTCAACAAGTGGACACGCCCCCTCCAATGACGAGACGGGAACGGACTCGCTCAACAAGTGGAACACGCGCCCATCCCAATGACGTACGGGAAAACTCGTCAACAAGTGGACACGCCCCCATCCCAATGACGTACGGGACAAACTCGCTTCAACAAGGGATCACGCCCCTCCCAATGACGTGACGGGACGGACTCGCTCAACAAGTGGACCGCCCCCTTCCAAATGACGGACGGACGGACTCGCTCAAGAAGTTGACACGCCCCCTCCAAAATGCACCGTTACGGACAACTCCGTTCAAACAAGTGGACCACGCCCCCTCCCAATGACGGAACGGGACCGGACTCGCTCAACAGTGGACACGCCCCTCCAAATGACGTACGGGACAATCGTTATCAACAATGGGACACCGCCCCCTCCCAGTGACGACGGGACGGTACTCGTTCAACAAGTGGACACCCCCTTCCAATACGTACGGGACCAACTTCGTTCAACAAGTGGGAACACGCCCCCTCCCAATGACGGACGGGAAGGACTCGCTCAACCAGTGGACACCCCCCTCCAAATGACGTCGGGACGGACTCGTTCAACAAGTGGACACGCCCCCTCCCAGTGACGGACGGGACGGATTCGTTCAACAGTGGACACGCCCCCTCCAATGAGCCAATGGACAGTGGCAAGTGATGGGTTCATCACCGTCTCAAAAGTAAAAAAACGTAAATCCTTGCACCACGTGTGTCACCTTCTGGAAAAGGCAAATCAGTGAAAATGTAATTACTGGAATTCCATGTAAATAACAGATTTTGCCTTTCTGGAAGAAGAAAGTAATCCAGAAACGTGCCGTTGTAACAAACGTTACCAATGAAACAATCGTATCGACTTGCCAATCCCAACGAGTGTTTCCAACCCCACAGAGAGCGTCTCTCGCTCCCCCTCCCCCAGGTGGTTACTGCACGCGTGTAATCACGAGGGTTTTGCTGCACGGCGGTCCATCGGTGTTGCTTTCTCCCCTTTTCCTATTCTCCCCTTGCTATCTCTTCACTCTCCTTTGAACTATGTTACGAGAGTGAGTGAGAGAGCCCACCCGTTTCCACGGTGTTTGTTGTTCGAGGTATGGAGTGTTTTATTTTCCGCCGTGACCATGGCGACCGTCGAGATGGTTCGGGTTGAGAACGTGTTGACCCGAAAATCCCTTGCCGTGCCATCAGCCGCCCGTCATCTCGGTGGAGCGAATCATCGCGTGTGTATCGATAATCCCTCGTGTGTCACAATGTAATCGCTGCGCGAGGATGAATCATCGCGTCGTCGTTTTCGTCTTCGAAAGAGAAAATGGTGACGCAGCTCGTTGAGACCGGTCTGACGATAAGCCGGAATTATTATGTTTGTTTCCCCGTTCGACGCACCAATCGGAAGGTAATCATCATCTCAAATGTCCTCCTTTCTCCCGAGTAAGCAGATCATGAGTGCTGTGTTACAGTGTGGTAATATTGTGTTTAAATAACCTTCCTTCTGTTCGTGTTTTAAGGATAAGGACGCAAAACATGTCCCGTCTTTTCGGCGTCAATTATTTATTATTTTAAAACCGAACATGCATTTTTAAGTTATAGTGAAAATAAACCATAGTAAACTATAATACTGTGTGTTTTGCTACTTCACAGACCTCGGAATGTTTTAACTGTGGTCAGTAACGGACATGTTAAAAAACGGTTGTTCCAGTCGTGGCCGAACAGCCAATCGAGAGAATCGACTAATCAACACGAACCCGTCCCAAGGGCGATGAAACTCCCTCAGAGCCGAGGCGATGAAACTCCCTCAGAGCCGGGATGACTCCCCTCAGAGCGGGCGATGAAACTCCCTCAGAGCCGGTCGAGAACTCCCCGAGCCGGGCGATGAAACCTCCCTCAGAGCCAGGCGATGAAAACCCTCAGAGCGGGATAACTCAGAGCCAGGCGATGAAACCCCTCAGAGCCAGGCGATGAAACCCCCTCAGAGCCAGGCGATGAAACTCCCTCAGAAGCCAGGCGATGAAACCCCTCAGAGCCAGGCGATGAACCCCCTAGGCAGGATGAACCCTCAGAGCCAGGCGATGAAACTCCTCAGAGCCAGGCGATGAAACTCCCTCAGAAGCCAGGCGATGAAAACTCCCTCAGAGCCAGGCGATGAAACTCCCTCAGAGCGCAGGCGATGAAATCCCTCAGAGCCAGGCGATGAAACTCCCTCAGAGCCAGGCGATGAAACCCCTCAGAAGCCGGGCATGAAACCCCTCAGAGCCGGCGATGAAACCCCCTCAGGCGGCGATAAACCCCTCAAGCCGGCGATGAAACCCCTAGATCCGGGCGATGAAACTCCCCAGAGCCGGGCGATGAAACTCCCTCAGAGCGGGCGATGAAACTCCCTCAGAGCCGGGCGATGAAACTCCCTCAGCCGGGCGATGAAACCCCCCTCAGAGCCAGGCGATGAAACTCCCCAGAGCCAGGCGATGAAACTCCCTCAGAGCAGGCGAAGTCCGAAAATCGAATGGAGGATACGAATTGAGCCTTGTGTGGTTGCACGTGGAAACGACAGCACCAAGGTCAAGTACAAATGTTTTCATACGCTGAGGCAGTCGCCTGTGCAAAGGTTTCACGCGGTCGGAGTGAAACTCAACCGAAACCTTCCGGTGTTAAATCTGTCTAGTGTTGAGGAGGAGCTATGGAGCATCAACAGGCTTCATTAGCTGAGACTACAAGAGAGATGAATCGTCTACAGGCGGTGCATCAGTGCATGGTGAACCTCAATAGGATGTTCACAGTAGGTGTGCCAAGTACACCAGAACCCCTTGAGGACCCCCCCCCTCAAAAACGGACACCGATCCTTTGCTGAAGAATTGGTCTTCATTCAGCCGAGACCAGTATCTCCTGCACCCGGAAAGGTGAAAGCATTGTATCGAGCACGCCGTGCGTTTCGGGCTTTCAGTGATTCGATATCAGATTTAGTGAGACAGAAGGTGCAGTTGGGGATTCACAGGATGGTGGGGACTTGACCCCTCTCTCGACTGAAATAATCAAATTTCTCCATAACACTTATCGAAAAAAATCGGCTTATTATTTTCCGCATTTGGACAAATTTAATATTACTGCTCTCGTACATAAAAATCCATCAGCCTATGATGCGAACGAGTCCCAGGTGTAAGGCTGATAAATTTGTATCTATAGCAAGGAAGAACTTGAATGATATCTTTAAAATAACTCATTATGTGTCATCAACATAAATGAGGCCAAGCCCCTATACGAAAACTCATGTCAAACTATTATTAGAGCAAAGGCACGTGGAGGTAGCTTTTCTCCAGGATGTACATTGTGGTGACACCTGTTTAGCGGAATGGCAAAATACAATAAGAGGCTCGTGGTTCTTCAGTCGTTTGATTGTCCTATGAGCAGGAGTCGCTTTCTGGCTTAGTTCAAAAATCCCATCTGTACCAAATAGCATTTCACGAAGTAATGAAAGGTCATTTGGCTTTTGTGTTTATTCCGTTATGGAGGTCATAAGGTCACATTTCTGATGCTTATGTCCCAAGCGAACCTTCTAGAAGAAAAGATTCTTTTTCCTTGCTCATAATTGTTTAGCTTTGATTTGGGGTCTTGTCTATCTAGCCGGTGATTTTAATTGTACCTTGAGAGCATCTCTAGACGTAACGGTGTTGAACTCACCCGGAGAGTGCAAAATATTTGGCAGCTGTTCTCATAAAATATCACCTGATTGATGCATGGAGGTTGCAGCACCCTCAGGTCAAGCAATTCTTCATGGTGTCAAGCTCTAATAACAGGTATCCTTTGCACGTTTAGATAAATTGTATGTTAACAATGGTTTCCGGAATTTCATTTTGTCAACGGCGATTTCGCCCTCTGGTTTTTCAGATCATCATCTGGTATCTTTAAAATTGACTTTTTCTATACTCCACGTAAGAGTGCCTATTGGACCCTAAATGTTTGGTTTGTTGAAAGAGGTGCATTTTTTGTAATTCATTTAGAGCCTTCTGGTGTTCTCTCTGGCCAGAAAAAACACTTTCCAGAGTAGAAGCAATGGTGGGACGTCGCAAAAACCACATCAAAAGTTTTTTGCCAACAATAAAAATGTGTATTATTCAAAGGATAATTCTTTAAGATCTCCCAACTTGAAAAGGAGATTCTGGAACTACAATCCAAACCTACTACATTGATCGGTAAACACAAGAGAGCACAAAGACTTATGAGTAAGAAAGAGTTGCTTTGTACCTTGTAGAGGAATGTGCAAAAGGGCTTTAGTGCGGCTGAGAATAAAAAACTTGAATCTGCTTGACTCTCCTTCTAAGTACGTCTTCTCCTTAAGAATAAAACTAAAACTCGACAGCAAATGCTATCTTTGCAATCACCTGATGGTGGCATTGTAAGTGACCTAAGATGATTAGAAAGTTTGGTAAATGACTTTCTTTTCCTCTCTTATATGTGCTAAGAAAGTTGATTTGAATGTTGCAGATACCTTTATTGAACCTTTGCCAAAGTTGTCTGAGTCACAAACGGTCTCGATGGAGAACCCTATTATTCTGGAAGACTTGAGGCTTGCGCTTTCTGGTATGGCATCTGGGAAACCTCCAGGACTGGACGGCATTCCTCGTGAATTATATGAACATTTTGGGACATTATTGGTCCTGAGCTCTTGGAAATGTTTCAAGAAAGTCTTCAGGTTGGGGAGCTTCCCCTAAGTTGTAGACGACGTTGTCTCCTTGCTGCCGAGAAGAAGACACCAGCTACTTCCGCAAATGGTGTCCAGTTTCTCTAACTATGCATTGATTATAAAAATTTTTCCAAGGTTCTTGCCTCGATTAAGATCAGTTGTTAATTTATAGTCCACACTGATCAAACTTGTGTGCCTGGATGGTCAATATATGATAACATCGGTGCTGTTTGTAATATTGCTGACTGTGTGCGACTTTTTGCATAAAAGCACAGGTCTATTGTTTATAGATCAAGAGCATGCCTTCGATAGCATAGATCATAAAATACTGTTTGCAGTTTTGAAGGTGGTTTGGATTTGGTACTACTTTATATCGTACATCAGTTATTGCTATCACAATATATATAGTTTGGTTAAAGTAAACAATGGTTTGATTTCTCCCTTTTCTGTATCGAGGGGTATGAGGCAGGGTTGTCCCTTGTCTGGTCTTCTTATACTTGCCATTAGGCCCTTTTAGTTCGGTTGCGGGGAAACTGCAGGGTTCTCTGCTTCCCCAAATGAACTCCCATAATAAAGTTATTGCATACGCAGATGATGTCTGTGCTGTAATCCAGACCCAAGATGATGTTATATGAGCTACTTAAAGCTCTTCAAAACTTTATTGTTTCTTGTTCAGCTAAGGTGATACTGTTCAAAGAGTTCTTGCCTCTTTTTTGGACTATCATCAAAGTATTCTCTTCCCGTCACTCCCTGGAATTTGCCTGGAAGAATGATGGAGTGTCATTTGGGGCGTACATCTCGGTGATTCCGCGATATATCCAAAAACTGGGATGGTTTTAACCACTAAAGTGTTTTCCAAACTCCAAAAATGGAGAGGCTGCTTTGTAAACTGTCTTACCATGGTAGAGTATTGGTGGCAAACATTGATCACTTCCACTCTGGCACAGGTTTATGGTGCTACAGCACCAGAGTGGCTCATCAAAAACATCCAGAAACAATTGATTGATTTTGTTTGGGTGCTAAACACTGGCTCCGACCAGGTGTCTCAGCCTCTTGTAATGAGGGGGCCAGGGGCTTGTTGACATCACACAGCAGGCTCATGACTTTCCATCTTCTCTTTGTAAAGAAGCTTCTTTACAGCCCATGCCTTGGGAGAGTTTAAACCCTGTGTTTGCTGAAGCAAGCAGGTCGGTTGGGATATGGTTGTGAGTTTTTTTTTGCTCGACCTCCCTAAGATTGATGTGCATCGCTTCCTCTGTACTTGCAGAGTGTCATCAATGCCTGGCAAGCTTTGTCACTGCGTCGTGAGACAGTTCCTTTACCACCTCAATGTTTCTGAATGAACCAATTTTTTAACAACCCCCTCTTTGCAGCCATTCCTTCTTCCAGGACCTTTGTCCAGCACTTTGTAGGGTCAGACATCCTTTCAGTCATAATTTGTTGGACTTTTAAAGAGAAAGGTGGAAGTCCAGTTGCGAATTTCTGGCCTTTTTGGCTTTAGGTCAATTCGTATTATTGGTCAGATTTTTCTTGCAATTTTTAAGAGTATTAAAAAAATGTGGGAGTAGATTTCAAGAACCTGTTTGAATCTGGTGGCTTGTTTAACCGATATGCTTTCCTGTGTTGCTTTGATTATAATGGCAAATCTGTACCTTTTAACTCGATTGAGAAGAGACTTTACATAACTTTGTGTTAATTTTATTTTTGCTGATTTAGTGAAGGCCCTTTTGGTGTTCAAGTGAAAGAGCACCTGTCAACCCTTTCTTCGCTTATCCCTGCATGGGGAAGTCGATACATGGCTCCAATTTCAAATATGTTCAGGCGACTTGCAATGGAGATTAGTACATTGGATTCTTCCTTGTAATGTTTAGTTCACACATTTTCCAATGAAATTTTGGAAGTGTGCCTCTCTGTGAGAAACGTGAAACGTTGTATCATGCATATGTTGGGTGCACAAGACTTGTTCCCTTGTTTAATTTTTTACATGATTTTTTTTTGAAACTGGGTTTTGCTTTTTCTTTTGTGAATTTATTTATGGTTACACGATGTCCTCTGTACGTAAACTGAAACTGTGTTGGTTAATTTTTTGAATCACCGAGGCAAAAATGTCAATTTACAAACGAAAAAAGAAGGTGGAAGTGGTGATCTTTCTGCTTGTAATATAATTTTAACTTATAGAAACTTAAATTTTTCTCGAATCCAGATGGAGTACCTACACTGTAACTGGTATGGGAAAGACAGGATTTTCTGATAAATGGTGTGGTGAAAAAAGTTCTTTGTTGTGTAACAAATGAAGCACTTGTTTTTACCTTTTGATGTATTCATGAATGCTTTTCATGTTCTGTTTCCTGAAAATGATTCTTTAACATTTGTTTTCTTTCGTTTTGTAAATGGTTTGTAAAATTTATTTATACTTTGTAAGAAAGGACATAAAAGTCAATCTCTCTCTCTCTCTCTCTCTCTTCTCTCTCTCTCTCTCTCTCTCTCTCTCTCTCTCTCTCTCTCTCTCTCGCGCTCTCTCTCGCTCTCTCTCGCGCTCTCTCGCACGACGCTTGCCTCTCTCTCGTTGTCGCTCTCTCTCTCTCCTCTCATCTGCGCTCCTCTCAGGCGTCTCTTCTCTCCTCATAGCGCTTCTCGCGCTCTCTCTCTCTCGCGCTCTCTCTCTTTTTCGCTCTCTCTCACTCTGGAAATACCACACACTCTGGAAAGGACGTTGGTGCCACTTACGAAGTTCGTGAGCAAGGGTTATGCTGGGTGGCTTTATTATATGCTGGATGGTTTGGGTTATGCTGGATAGTTAAAGTTATGTTGGGTGGTTTGGGTTATGCTGGACTATTTGGGTTCTGCCAGGCAAATGCTGGGTGGTTTTGATTATGCCAGGTGGTTTTGGTTATGCTGGGCAGTTTGGATTATTCTGCAAATACTGTACTTGCTCTGAAGAAGTTTTACTGCTGAAGGTTGTCTGCCTACCTGTGCAGCCCAAATGGTCTCCGCCCACTACCTTACGTGGATGTTCTGGCTATGAGCACCTCATGATCCATCTTAAGGGTAAACTGCCATATATGCAGTTTACATGTACCAGTGCTTACACACCCAGATGCATGCCAAGCTGACTCTCTCTCTCCTTCTCCAATTGAGAGAGTATTGTTACGGTGCCGGGGTCGGCCCGCCAACCGACCGCGCTGAACGGAGCCGCAAGTCGAGTCGGCCCGACCGATCGCCCGGAATATAGATCG
>CM068964.1:70909758-70921052 GCA_035128595.1 Eptatretus atami
CCGCGCCGGATAAGTCCGAGTCGACGCGGTCCTTGTACAAAGAACCGAATACGCCAATGGGCCAGATCACGTGGGTAGGGTCGATTGCCAATCTTCAATGTACCTAAATACCCACGTGATCCAACTACCGGGGTATTCCACCCTCGACGGAACTCGTACGGAACAAACCGCCGAGGCGAGCCCTGTCCCGTGCGTAATTCCGAGCGGCTTAATCGCCGAGAAACCGTCGGTCCAAATGTCCCCCTTTTACGGCAAACCAACGGCTCTTCTAACTCCCAACACACGAAAATGCTCAGTCAATGAAAGAATCGACGCGACGAGCTGAAAACATTTAACAATTGGGTATTTATTAATAATAATGGAACTAGGGAAGCACGTTAGAGTCCCAGGGCAGCAGACTATTCTGACTATACACACATGAATGCAGAGCCAATACGTCAACAACACTTAGACAATTAACTAGAGAAAACACCATAGAGACATCCTTATATCAAGGACGAAACATACAATTTATCTCCTACTTATTAAGTACCACGGGCCCACGGAATCACCACCGTTATCTCGGTCGCATCACACAACTACACAGCACCTAGATACAATTGCCGGATTGAGCCATCGCGTAGCGCGGCGCTGATTAATATTAACATTCATAATGACAGGCCCTAAACCCAATGAGCCCTTGCTGTGAGACAGTTTGACCCAGCCTGACAGCCCTTATATACCTAATCCTCGAACCTCCATCATTCTGTATTCAAGCGAGTTGTGCGCAATTATACTGCTGTTCGAGATGCTTCGGGGCACACCGTTGCGTCAAACACCAACTGACCGTACCACTCCGACAATTGATAACACGCCATGACATCCGGTGGAGGCCATACATGTGCGATGAGCGAGCTGCAACCCAAATGACGCCGTCTCACGTGTCCCACCAACTGGCCAGAATACCACGTTCCAGACGATCGCTGCGCGAGCGAAATCCATTCCACTCGCCTAGCTTACACACTCGAACCTACAGCCGTGCTCCATAGGTGCAGACAAATAAACAGTCCGCCAGTAGTACTATCCATCTGTGAGCACACTTTCGATATAGCACCGTATCACCGCTTATCTCCCCACGAGAGAGATCCAACCCTCCCATCTAAGGATCCGTTGGAAGCATCGCTACATTCTGTAGTTCCCGCCACCTGACCGTACACTCCACAATGATAACACGCCATTAGACATCCGTGGCAGACCATACTTCTATACACTCATGACCGTACGCCACCCACGAGGAGTCGAATCACAACCACAAACGCGGAGAGCAACAGCTCCCACGAACAGATAAGAGCGATATGCGCGGATAGAGAGAACCACACATTCTACTTATATCACGACGACCGCTACTCTCCCACAATCAGCATACGCGCACGCGATGACATCACATAGAGCCATAAACATTCCTGAGGTGACATACTCAATGACACTGTTACTGCTCCCACACACTAATAGGACAATACACATCGCCCTACAACAGTGACCAGAGGACATACATTTCCTATCACACAAGACCGTACACTCCACAATGGATAACACGCCATGACATTACCCGCGCAGAGGGCATTACCCAAGTCAGCGACCCGAAGCTTGTACACATGCTGCACATCTAACGACTCTCTACAATTGCTAACATGCTATCCGCACATATCCGGTCGAAAGAACGCTACATTCTTTACCCGAGACATTACCGTACGGCGTGCCCTAAAACATATATGCGCTCAAAGCCACGCCCAAATCTTATGGACTACTCCGAGTGAGGAGAGATCATACATCTGTATACTGCACACGAACAGTTGACCCGGTACTCAACATCCCACTAACTCTCTATGCTATAACACCTGCCAGCAGAGGTGATATACACACATAGAGAAGAACGAGTATCCTTCTCTCTTTATATCACCATGACTCGTCATGCGCCCTCACACCCGAGCCTGCCCGGTGACAACACTGCCATATATCCGATTGAGACTCCATACTATGCCCTCCTAAGTATGCATCACAGCCACGTCCCGCATCTTGCATCGAACTCACAGCGGCGTGTGAACTGGTGGCATTAGAGTCATTGAGGCTCAGCAAATTATCCTGGGACGGATAACCGCGAGTACCCTTTTAAAAGTTCATCACGTGTTTAAACTCTTTCTCTCCTCCTGGGCGGAGCGAAGAGAGATCGGGGCACCATTGTGATGCTGACGTCGATTCCACGATTTCGCTATCGCTCCCCTCTCGAACACTATTCACATATCAAATCCGCAGCGGCACAATACTAATTCCAGATTCATTCTAAGAGCCATGAAAGGGCTGTAGACGACAATGGCACAAGGTCGGAGCTTATTCCTCTCATGTGGACGACTAGAAGCTGTGAGTCGAGAACACAATGGAGAACTGAACATACAGAGTGTCAGAGCCTAAGAGAGATATGTGTTGTGCGCAACTCCGAATTGGCGCAAAGTGCCTACGCTTCCAACACAACCGTGAGTTGATACTCTCAGTTTCCTTTTGCGCGCATATCCGTACGCAAACGAAACAACATCCAACCTATTATTCATCGAGAGAACGCTACAAAGAGTGTTCTTGTTGCCTAAACGTATTTTTGTCACTCAATTGCGACTAGCTACCACGTCTCACGCATGGCAGACCTGAACGCTTCGACATCGAGAGTCATATCTTACCCACCCGGTTAGACATACGATACAGGTGAGCGTGATTATGTGCGCACGCTGAAGGAGAATCGCATGCTCAGTACGAGACAAGTGACTCGGTCTTGTTGCTATGACAGCTAGTCTTTCTACAGATTCGAACGTGAATTTTTGCCTTTGCTGGCCACATATTGAGGCTAATAGGATAGTCCAATTTTCTAACTACAAATGGGAAGAAGCTATTATTATTTATCATAACAAAAGAAAAGACACAGCTCAGAGAGATTCAGCATGTCGTATGGATGGGCGAGAAGGCGTGAGCTGGAAAATAGATATACTGAGATAATGGCCAAAAATCCCCGAGAATAAATAATAATAATAATTTTGTAAATTGGACCTGAAGGGGTGCAGCACGATGAGAGTTGCGGTTTGAGAGCGAGACCAAATAACTTGAAGCACCGCGCAGAGTTGCTTCAAAATCCCCATGCAAAAACACTGGTACCAGTTAGGTGACAGCCACACTAGGCACCAATCAAATCCGCCAGAGCCAAGAATTAGGTTCATCGAAATAGACCAGAAATGCCTCCTCGCAAATTAACCAGACAACATCAACTAATCCTCGTTCTGGAACAAATGGGTGCAGCGTCTACCCATAACTCTCTCACAAGAGCGATATCTTGAATAGATAAGCTGCTCATGAGAGACAAGAAAAAACAGTGAGTGATGCCAACGAATGCAGTGCAGGTACCTGTTTAGCTGGCATCAAGCAGGAATATGGAGAAAGCCTGTCGCGGTTTAAGGAAAGTCAGCAGCATAGGCAGAAAGGCACATTAGAGAAATTTGTGCGTAAAATGACCATATCCTCAAACAACAAGAACGAGAGCGATAGAAAGGTTAGAAGGAGGAGCTACAAGTAAATAATAAAATGAGGCGCACCTCTTTCATGGCTCATCTCGCAGATGCGAGCACCCCGGTAAAGTGCGGGTCCAATTTTTTTATGGCTTTACATACCCATGCTCTTGCAATTACCGAGTTGAAACAACGCATGATTACTCGTAACCTTCATGGCTCTCTTCTAGTGGCGAGGCGTATCCACAAGCGAGACAGGCGCTTTCATGCTCTCTTCGTCGTAATTCCTACGGTGATTTGCTCCTTCAGCAAAGTGGCAATGTGCGTACAAACGGTTGTATAACACGAGTCAACCTTTAGGTTGATTCTCACTTAATTTGGCAAGAAGACCCACACGTGGGCATCACACAAGAGGCTGCAAGCCATTTTCGCATGCCCAGGCAGGAGAACTGTAGTCAGATACAGAAGCAGCACTGGGCTGAGAAAGCCGAGAGAATTGAGAGAAGGACAAAGTATATTGAGAGGAACCCAGCCGACATTCAGGAGAGTATTGTGGCG
The DNA here is from genome assembly GCA_035128595.1 of Eptatretus atami. Classification (NCBI taxonomy): domain Eukaryota; kingdom Metazoa; phylum Chordata; class Myxini; order Myxiniformes; family Myxinidae; genus Eptatretus; species Eptatretus atami. The sequence continues at coordinate 70,913,841 of CM068964.1, forward strand.
ACCGATCATGATTTGTGAAGGACATGAGGAACGAGAAAAGATGGGATAGGGAAACGGCGAGCGAAACCCCGAGGACTGCACGGAGGACGGTCAGGCGACATGATGGTGATGGAAGCGTGAGCCAGCAGAGGAGAGATGTCCGAATTCAAGCCAGATGCGGGCGAGGCAGGACTATTTGAGAGAATGAAACATGGACGCCCTAAAGACGAGGATGGTGAGAAACACAAGTGGTATGGAGTTGCTGGCATGTGGCGTTTAACGCTGAGAGTTGAGATAGAGAAGCACTGCTTGCGAAGTTATCCAAGTTAAGGAGGATGATTCTGTGGGATCCATAGTGTTATACCCAACCAAAGCAAGGGCGATGTACATGCTATTGTTCAGAAGTGATACATCTGCACAAGTCTGTACAACGAAAGAGAGATGAAGGAGGCAGCAGACACAGGAGAGCACTACAGAGACGAACACAATTGCTGCAAATGAGAGTAGGAGAAGAGCAGATGGTGGAGGAACTCGACGAGAGGACTGAGAAGAGAGGTGGTAGATCGCTGAGGGAGGGAGGTGTGATGATGAGAAGTGCAACGGACGAGCACACCGTGGATTGAGAGAGGTAGAATATTCCGTTGACATTTATGCAAGGAATGATCCTGTGACGGAACCAGAACGATTAACCCCTGTAGCGGAGCCAGCACGAGGCAGTAACGAAGCTTTTGACCCATTCGCGATGATGCCGTACGGACCCTACAATTCATAAAACGTAAGCATATAGAATGTACATGGAGCGCATTGCTAGACTTACCGAGCAGTACAGAGAGGCAACGATGGGTACTTCTTATGAGTCTTTTTAGTTTAACAAAATCAATCTAGATAAAAGAAAAAGCCCTATTTACTACAGGTACACAATTCCATAGGAGATCAGAGGTAGTACATAGAGGATTTCAACTAGCTCGTACAAGAATGTAAAGAAGGTGTGTAAAACCAAGTAAAACATATTTTACTGAGCTGGGACAAGTGAAATGTAATACTGCACCAGTGGTATTAGCCTTGTTTATTTATCAACAATACTGTTGCACATAAAGGGATTAACTACTTACTCTCATCTCCGGAAATAACTTTGTGAGCCACACCTACTTGAACATCCTCCCTTAATTGTCAAATTGGTGACACCTGAGCTTTGAAGATTTTGAAACTGCACATGCACGGTGTGAGACTGCCGTCTCCAGTGTCTACTCTATGAAAAGAAAGCAACACAATTGTAAATTTGCTATCGTTCTAACAACGAATCCTGCTTATTGTGACTGAGCTTCTCGTCAAGGTTGATCAAGTCTGGTGATCAAACAAAAAACAAACATTCATCTCAAATATCCATCAAGGAAAGATCCTTGATAATATTACAGAAACCATACACTCTATCTCTCTCTTAGACGGGCCCACGGACACACGTTCGCACACACACACACACCCAAGTAATGGTGGCTGAGGCCTTTAATAATTAATGGGCTCCAGCTCGGAGGACAGGTGAGCTGAAACCCAGAACCTATCTCGAACCTCTCCACTTCGTGTGGTCTTTCCAAGTTGTTCGTACCCGGCTTCCAGCGAGAGCGAGCTGTTACCCAATCGCCTGAGCCGCGATCCTTCCCGAGCTCCAGCGAATCTCCCGCGCTTCTCAACACGTGCTGGTGAGACAAGGCGCCGATCCTTCCCGTCGATGCGTCGCTTCCCCGAGGAACCACCTCCAAGATGAGGTCGATGAGTCGCACCAAGCCGGGAACCAACGCGAGAACAAAGAGCTCCACGACCAAGAAGAAGAAGAAGCCACCATTCGCAGCTCGAGCCGAGCAACCGCTCAACTTTCTTCCAAACAAAGCAGCTCTCAAAAAAGCCTACCGAGCCAAGCAGGACCCGAAGCTCTGCTGAACAACTCCTCTGCAGAAGCAAAAAGCCTTCGAAGGCCTCAACCCTAACCCAAGCCAAACAGGACCCGAAGGTCTGCTGAACGACGCCCCTCAACTCCCACTTTGAGCAGGAACAAAGAAAGGATCTCCTCTTTATCCTTCTCTGCCCCCTCCCCCGCTCCCGGCGTGACTCAGCCTCGGATCCTCCCCCGCTCAACCACGGGTGGGAGGGAGTTGTTGACGTCATGAATCACGGGACGGAAGGGCTCATTTTTCCTCTTCGCAGAAGAGGGGGAGGGACGTCTCCATTGTTCGCTCCTAACTATTAATCGATCCGCAGCGCATCTAATCGATTTCTAAACATTTAAACAATGGAAGGTGAGCTATTAGGGAACCATGAACTTATCGGCATAACTGACTAAAGGAACCTGTATGTTGTGTGCAATCGAATTCCAAATTAGTAACAGCATTATTGTTCCTTTTGGCTTGAAGCACGAAATACAAAAACGAATTGTCTGTCCACATCTTCCTGCATTTGGGACAGAACATCTCCAAGTGCAGTGGCTGAAGCATCGCAAGTAACATAGATAATACTATTGTGGTGAAAATGAGCCAGAGCAGGTGCTGTGATGAGCTGTCTTTCAAGATTGTGAATTGCTGCTGGCATGATGGTTCCTCGTTCAATGGAGCATATTTTTTAAGAAGCCGTCAGAGAGATGATGTGGTGGCTTAGTACTGTGGCAAAAACCCGATGTAATGCTAGGTGAGCCGTGAGAATACTTGGCACAGGCCAGCATCATGAACTGACTTATGACAGCCATGCACAACAATGCCAACCAGATATTAGGCCATACCAGAAATGCCTGTGAATACAGACAACATAATATTTTTGGAAACAAATGGGTGCAGGTCACACAATCCCAAAGACATTTGTGTGTCATGGAAAACTATATGCAACGAATGCAGTGAGGTACCTGTTAGCTGGATCAAGAGGAATATGGAGAAAGCCTTGGTTCAAGTCGAGCTAATAGCAGAGCTAGAGAAATTGGTGGTGAGCTCCTCAGCTGAAGGTAATGGGTACAAGTTAAATATAATGGCCCTCTTCATGGCTCGCAGGATCACACCCCGGTGAAGTCGTCCATTTTTTTTCTTTGCCATTACCGAGTTGAAATCAAGAGATTTGTAACTATGGGCTCTCTCATGTCACTATCCAGCAGGAGTTTATGCTCTGTAGATACTTAGTTCCTTCAGCAAAGTGGAATGTGGTACAAAGGTTGTATAACACGAGTCAACCTTTAGTTGATTTATTAATTTGGCAAGAAGACCCAACCCATCAAAGAGTGAAGGCCATTTTTGCTGCCAGGAGGAGAACTGTAGTCAGTGAGGAGAAAACCAAGATTGACAAATATATTAAGACCCAGCCATCAGGTTGGCCTCATGATTTGTGACATAGAATGTGGAAACGGGAGGAAACCCCACTCACCGTAGCACTTTGTAGCTGCCAGGTGTCCATCACATCGATATTTGAATGAACATAACCCCTAAAGATGGTTGAGATACATTTGGACTTGCTGCTTGGGTTACGCTGAGCTTGATAGAGAAGCACTGCTTGCAGTTATCCAAGTTAAGGAGGATGATCTTGGTCCTAGTTGTCAACAAGAGGGGTGTACATGTATTGTTCAGATGTATTGCACAAGTCTAAAACGAAGAGATGAGAGCACTGAGCGAATTGTGATGAGTAAAGAGCATTGGACTCGAGACTGGGTTAGTGCTTGTGATGGAGTGCAACGACACCACCTTTGTAGAATGATTCCGTTGCTTTTGCAATGTCTGCACCATTACCCCTGGGCAGGGCAGTAAGAAGCTTTTGACCCATTCCTTGTGGACCTACAATTCATAAAAGAAGATATAGAATGTACATGGAGTTGCTGAACTTCCTGTACAGCAGAGTCTGATGGGATACAATCCTTAAAAAAAATATTTATAGGTCACATCATAAAGTCAAGAGAAGAGGAAAGGACAATGTTTTATTTTTATGCTGAGTAAGTAAAAATCCTTGTGTCTTCATTTGGCTATACAACTACCAATAATGTTGAACATCTTGGATTGCATTGTCAAATGGATGAGTGGGCCCTGCCTTATAAGACACAATTGTATTGTTCGTCAAATCCTGTGATGTTTGTTTGATCAAGCTGTCAAGATATCTCAAAACCATCAAGGAAAGACTTGATAAATACAGAAATAACTTCGAAGGCAATTCTGAAAATATGATGGACAATAAGTACAAGTGATTGTGAAGCCAAAACGTATCAGGTATTGGGATTTTGTCAAAAGCTTGCTGCAGTAAGTGATTTTCTTTTCTGTGAAGATGCTTTTAGGAAGACTAACATGAATCAAATGTTGATTTATAAATTTTAAAATTTTTACTGCATAAGAATATATAATTTGGATGCTTTTCAGAATGAAATGCTAAAGCTACAACCTGAATCCCAAATTGCATCAAAGACCTGGATTTGGAGAATTGAACAGAAAATAATGAGTTCAGTGATTCACAGGTTAAGGTTCATCAAAACTACGTTATAAAAAAGTGGGGATTGTTTGCGCATTATGCTTTTCCATGAGCGGTATTAAATCTGAGATGATTAATGCAAACCCTATATCTCACAATATTACTGAGTGATAAACTATTCAAACAAAAATAAGTGTTGCGAAAACACCCATAAACGGAGTAAAGCTCGAAGGACCCGCTGTGTGTGATGAGGTGCAAATTAAAATTTTATTTTCGGGTGATGACTCCTGGATATACTGATAATCCTGTGTCCCAGTGTAACTTAATGAGAATTTTGACAGAATGGTGCAGAGGGTTATGATTCTGAACCTGATTATAAAGGTTGGACTTGTCCTCCGCAGGCAGGGCACCGTCCATTGAATGGGAAGTTAAGCTCGGGACTTGTCTGTTGGTGGATGTTAAAGATCTCATAATGACTTGTGCAAAGAGTTGCCAATTTTCACTAACACTGGTTAAAGTTCTTCCTGAACAAGATCTACAAAGTACAACCCAAAAATGGAGCTCTGGCACCCCTTACTCAGTATGAACCAATTGTCCATCCCAGAGCCTGAAACATGGCCAGGATAAGTAACAAAAACAAAACAATTGAATGATTAAATACAATAACACAATGGTAGCATATTGGGACACGTGTACAAAACATGCTGTCCAGTATACATGGGATAGAGGCTCATGGAATGTCCAGATATCATGGGAAAAGGGTCAACAGATAAGATGTGGTTTGAGAAAACAGGATGGAACATCTACAGGTTGATCTATTATAATTAAGTCCCTTTTTAAATATACAGTATAAATACCCGGTTGATGTAAATAAAATACCAAAATATTTTTTCCCTGAAAGGACATTTATTACCGTTTTAATTTGTGAATATCAAATTTCAACATAAGCTCCTGCGTTCTCAGCCCATTTTTTTCAATCATTCGACATTTTCCACTGAATGCCCTAAGAAACTCCTATGACTAATTAGCAAAAACATTGCAGATATAACTTTCTAATTTGTCCAAATTAGTAGGTTTGCTGGCATACCCTCTTACTTAAGCCCATCTCCACAAAAACATAGTATGAGTTAAATCGTGACGTCCTGGATGGCCACTCTGTTGGTGCTCATCACCCAATCTATCTGTGTGGAAAGTGGGTATCCAACCAATTACGAACTTCAACCAAGAAGTGCTGATGGATATCATCTTACATAAAAATGGTTTCATCTGTACAGTGTCCCATCGCTGAATTTTTGGAAGAAGAAGGTTTTGAAGCATTTCCGAGTATCGCTCTCCGTTTATTGTATTGTGGAGGATAATAATATCCAATGAGATGGGTTGAAGTCATTCCACAACAAACAAACAGTTTTGGCTGACTTTGGCGGCATTTGACTATCGTTTCTGGATCATTTCCTGCCCAGTAGTGGCACTTATACCTGCTGACAAAACCACCAACATGGAAAACAGCCTTGTCAGACCAGATAATATGATGTAACACACCTGGGCAGTCATCAATCCACTGAAGGAAACGTTCACAAAACTTCATTCTCTTGTCACAATCATCAGGAAACAACCACTGAACATGATGAGGTTCATATAGTTTCCATCCTAAGTCCTTCTTCAAAATGGCCTGAATTGCACAATAACTTATTCCACTCTCCTTCACCACTTGTTTGATATAAGGCTGGCCTTCCAAACTGGTTGACCAAGTCAAGAGACTTGATCAGAGAGGCCACCAAGAGGCCAATGGCAACTTTGAAAGAGCTACATGCCTTTATGGCAAAGTCCCATCACTGTGTGCATGTGACAATATTCTACAAATCTGGCATGTACGGTGTGGTCACAAAAAGGAATCCATTACTTTAAAAAATCCCACCTTGCATCCTGTTTGAGGTATGAAAAAAAACACAACAGAGATTTTGAAGCCATGTGGCAAAAAGTTTTGTGGTCTGATGAAACAAAGATGGAACTTTTTGGCCTAAAATGCAAAATGTTACATTTGGCACAAACCCAACACAACACATTACCCAAAGAACACCATTCCTACTGGCAGCATCATGTTATGGGGATGTTTCTCATCAGCAGGGACTGAGGCAATTATCAGGATAGAAGGGAAAATGGATGGAGCAAAATACATAAAAGTTCTAAAGGAAAACCTGTTGCCCTCAACAAGAAAACTGACATTGGGATGGATTTTCACCTTTCAGCATGACAGCAACCTGAAGCACACAGCCAAAGCTACACTGGATTGACTAAGGAACAAAAAGGATAAATGTCCTTGAGTGGCCCAGACAAAGCCCTGACCTAAATCCAATCGAAAATCTGTGGCATGACTTGAAGATTTCTGTCCATCACTCTCCATGCAACTTGACTGCACTTGAGCAGTTTTGTCCAGAATAATGAGCAAATATTCCCCAATCAAGGTGTGCAAAGTTGGTGGAGACCTATCCCAACAGACTCGCAGCAGTAATTGTTGTTAAAGGTTTCAATCAAATTACTTCAACCAAGTATTAACTCAGGGGAGTAGACACTTATCCGACCGAGATATTCTCGTTTTGTATTTTTCATTAATGTTCTGAAATTTGTAGAATTTGTTTTTCATTTGGAAGTTGTGGGTTACGACGCATAAATAAAGATGGAAAACGTCTGATTTAATGCAATTTAATTCCAGGCAATAAGGCAACAAAAGGTGAAAAATTTGAACGGGGTTGTAGACTTTCTAAATGCAATATATATATGGTCCAAAAACAGCAAAAAAAAAATAAAAAATTC
>CM068964.1:70967040-70990834 GCA_035128595.1 Eptatretus atami
AATTTGACACTTGCCTTAAATCTGGGCCTTAAAACTTAAAATTACAACAGATCCCAGTTGTAAACTGTTTTATTCTTTTTATTTGGCAGATTCTCTAGTAGAGTACTACATAGGAAAGTTTTTTTTAAAATTATTTGAAGAAAAAAAACATGTTTTTAACCCCCTCAGGCCCAGACGAAAATATTGGAAAATCAGCAAAAATTCTTTGTATAGCATTTTATCGCTAACAATTTGATATAATGCATTGTTCAAATAACCAAGACAGATCAGTTGCCGGTGACACAGGGCTATCATGCAAAACGCCACAGGAGTAAAACTAAACGCAGTAATAAAACATCCTCATTGCTGTTTCCTGAAGTTTCACAACCTCGGAAAGTTTCTTAATGAAAGTGGGCGCTGAATTCAAAACCACCGTAGAAATCTGATTGAATTATTCTGCATGATGATCTATCCTACATTCTGCACCCCTTGCCTGAAGCTTGGCATTGACAGTAAGGGCAGCACCTGATGCCAGCTTCCGCAGGAACAACTTTTTTGTTGCACATGAAGTGCATGTGCATGGCATTGGAAAGTGTCTGGCAAGCAAAATTAATCCCGCACTGGACGGCAGTAGGCCCATCCTGTTCAAAAAAACCGAGAGTCTTTGGGGATCAAGATTGTGGGATTATCCAAACAGTGTGTTGCATGTACGACACATAGACAGCCCTCTGAATATGCCTCTGATGCAATCTGCTGGTTTGGTGGAAGGTCTAGGATTGTTTTGGAACTGTGGTGAATTGTGGTATCTGAGGTGGTCCATTGTTTGACATCCACTTGGAGCTTTCAATGGATAGACCTGCCACCAAAATTCTTCCCACTAGGTTGAAATCTGTATCATATGGATTCCTTGCAAAGTTCTGGAGAAATTTCTCAGGCTTGGCTTCCAACCCCCGCTTCGTTCCGAATTTACTTGTCGAGTCACATCCAGTCAGGTGATGAAGTGGGATGATAACTTGCACTTCTCTGGGCCCATTCTAGTTGCCAACCGTATGGAGGGGAATATATCTTGTGGTGGTTTGCAATGCCCAGCCTTTTCACAATTCCTTAACCCATGTGCCTTCATAAATACTCCAGTGATGCAATCCAGAACTCCACATTGTGTCATAGAAGCAAGAACAACTCGTTCTGCCCCCGCATGTTATTGGTGATTTTAAAGTGAATGTGGGATTGTTCTCTCACATCGGCTTTTCAGATGTCGAATCCACTCTGCACGGGGTTGGGTCCCTGCCATTGAAAATGCCCAACTGAATGGGTCAATTTGGGTGGAGAATCCAATTCCACTCAAAACGATATCAGTCATTGGCCTTGGGTGTGCTAGTCACATAGTTTCTCTAAGAGTCCCTGGAGCTTTGACTTGTTCAGCAGATGATGCCAGAAAGCGTCCATAGAAACTGGCAGTAGTTGTCTCTTCACAAAATGACTATTCAAATCAATATGGACTGCACCTTTGTCTTCTCTGACGTTCAGTCTTTACGGAGCCTTCACGTATGTATTGAAGACGAAGTCAATACGATTGGAATCTTTACTCAGTCCATATGCCATCGTTAGCCGTGCACAAAGATTCTGCAAACGTCTTCAAAGGATGATGTGTTCATTTTGGCGGTGTAAACAACAACATCACATCAACGATGCCTAGCGAGTTGTTCACTTTTGTCATTCAATCTGGGGGCGAGATAGTCTTTTTGACTTGTCTAATGCTCATCCTCCAGCCTTTGCAAATTCACTTATTGTGGGCTTCGAATAAGGTCCTTTGGCTCATCAAAAGTAGCTGTTTCTTATTAAGTCTGGCCTCAGCAGTTCCTTCATATCATAATTTCTCAACTCTAGCAATGTCAAATATCTTTTAGGCTTTAGCAAAAGTTTTTTGCTTTCCTGTTCCTCCAACCTGCTGACTTTCCTTTCTGCTGGTTTTCATTGATTTGAATGTCTTCAAGTTGATTCCTGTGGATTGGTCAAACAGTGATTTTTCTTTTGACCAACGGAATCACGGCGGAAATTGTCATAGAGATCGCTGGATTCGTCTTTGCAATTTCTAGAAGGTATCACGGATTTCACTTGACACAATTTCTTGGGTAAGAAATTTGTGCACTTTAGGCTGCTCACCTGAATGTCTTGCTTCAGACACCATGCTGGTTTCATTCTGTTATGATTATTCTATTACATTCACGAGCCTAACTTTTGCAGAGTTCAACGTAGCCGAGACATTGAACTCGGACCAACTGTAAGTTCAGTACTTGGGAGGAAACCCACTGATCTGCCGTTGAATATGACCACTGCCAACATTTCATGATATCATTAGCTCCACGGCACGAAATTTCTTCTCTTGGTGCTCCTGATTTCAACACTGGCTCCTTCTGTGACCTATTGATGGTCTGTTTGAGGCACGATGGTCCGCCTCCAATCGCATTGAATTTGGCCGCAGTCCTCTCTTTATGCTTGAACTTTCCGGCAGCAAGTTCCATTACACGTCTGGTGCTCCTTCTGCAGTCTCCCGCCTATCCTCCAAGTAGACTGATGCCCACCGTCAATGGTTGATGGTGATGGTCTTGATCTCCTCAAGCGCTTTAGTTGCGTAAACTAGCCCATCTCACACTGCCAGTGACCTGAAATACAGAGGAAATTTTCTACTTCTGACCTCCGCATTCATTTCAATGTGTACGCAATCTAATCTGTGAAAGTGTACAAGTACTTACAGATACTCATTCTGACATGCATGCACATTTCTCATCTCTTCACATCAAATGCCCAATACTTTAAATTACATAAGAGAGTACCCACTCATGAGGCTACATGATGTATTTTAATCTAATCTATCCATCTACTCACCTAGAAATGCATGATTTTCATGAAAAGAACTTTGGAACTCTGATGAGTGGCTCACGGACACAACCAAATGTACAGTGTAGAAAGTGGGATTCCCCATAAAGGTGCTGACTCACTGATTCTCAGGCCCCAATGGCCCAATGCACAGGGAGTAAGGTCAGGTCACAGGCAGTAGGATAAAAACCTGTGAATGAATAAGCTGAAATACGTTCAACACCATTCATTCAGCGCCTACCTCCTACCCCCTACCCCTGGCCACTTACCCCCAGGGACCCCCTGTTCCCCTCTAAACAGACATTATGATAAGTTTCTTACTATTTAATCCTGTGTTTTATAAAGATTTAGGGGGTTTATCTCTTTTGATACACTTTCAAACAGCCCACATAAACTTGCCTAAAATCTTGAAAAATTGCATTTTTGGCATTTTTCGATATTTTGACTTGAAATAAAAGGTTAAAGTGTGGTTTTTTTTCTTCAAATATTTTTAAAAACTTTCCTATGTAGTACTCTACTAGAATCTGCAAATAAAAGAATAAAACAGTTTACAACTGGATCTGGTGTAATGTTAAAGTTTTTAAAGGCCCAGATTAAGCAAGTTTCTAAATTAGTCATTGCTTGACCTCTGGTGACCTTGACTTGACCCAATTTTATCTTTCTTACTTTCATCTTGTAGCATACCCTATAAGCTACATTTTGAGGGTATTTCATGCAAATAGCTCATTTTCCTTACTGAGTTATGAAGATTTGAATTTCCCCTACCCCCAAATTTTTGCAGAACTTTCAGTATGGTCGATAGCTACAAAACCATCCCTAGCAAGATTACTGCGGGTTACAGAATGTCTACCCTCGCTAAAATGATGCCCCAGGTGATGCTCTTTCAGAAAATAGTGGGTAACTTAGGGGCCCTTTTTAGCATGCGAACACCCCTTGGCTCCTGGAGTAAATATATAAGATAAGATTTCATATGACACAAGAAAATTTACTGTTTACTCGTCTATTAAAACATGACGATGGTGAATAAAGTAAACAGAGAATAGCCGACAGTATCCAAATAGTACAGTTGAATGTTTCAGAAGTTTAGTCCGAATGACACATTTAGATATATCAGTGCAGAAGGATGAGGCTGTTTTTCAGAAACCAACTTCTCTATTCGTGGAGAAGTAGATGACAATGCCAGATTCATATCATGCTCCATTTTCTAGGTATTTCTGTACTTTGTTTTAATCACCCCATGGTGGAGAAGATGCTCAACAAAAGGTATGATGAAGGTGTGTATGGCATGAGACCCTTAATGGCGCCGCCCGTGACAGGTCGGGTACGACGGCAGCATTTTGCACCAGAATGTCGACAACGAATTTCGTCCGCGCAAGAGCACTGCGCTCCTGAATCCTTGCTTGGACGTTGTTACAAAGCTCTTCCTGTGCTGTATCAATCTTCATCAGCAATCGAGTCCAGTGGAGCCGTGGAAGGGTCCCGAACCACAGAAAAAGGACTGCCACATCCAGCTAGGAAATAGTGCTCGAACTGTTCAGTGATGACGACCGAAGCGAGAGCGGTGCTATTCCCCCAGAAAGACTGTCAGCCAGTATCATCGTACTGGCAGGTGTTAGATGCTCCACAGACTGGAGAAAAAAAGGCTGAAGCGCTGAACAGCGCTTTGTCTGCCAGTAAATTTTAGAGTCGCAGAAATCTGCCTCATTTTGTCGTACGAAAAATCATGAGGTTGCGTCTTTTGCCTTGGAGGGAGGTTGAGGAACTGAGCGTTCAAAGATTGTCAACGAGACAAGCACAGTTCGACAGCCAAAGTCCGACTCAAGCCAACCGCTAACCCCATGCCGTTTTCCCTTTGTTGCGTAGAAACTCCTTCAGTTCATCTTTGAGCTCGTAAGCACGCAGAAGAAGGTTTCCTCGAGATTAACCATCTGACTTCGAGTTGTTTAGAATAGTAAATTCTTATGGTCGAGTCCATCTTCCTGGCAGAATACCTGAGATAACCTAGTGTTGAGGGCCGCTTCGATTTGATGTGATTCACATCTTTTACGACTTCTGAGAGCACGCTCTGCAGGTTTCTGGCAAAGACGAGAGGCGACGGCTTCTCGGTTGAATCATGCAGTGTACCATGGATCTGAGGAGCCAACCCTCAAGCAATTTAGCCTTGAACCAGAACACACTCCTAAACGATTGCTGCGCGCCGTCTGTTGTAGAAACCGAGCAACTTTCCGAAGTCCAGATTCATGGTCACGATAAAACTGCTCTACTTTTCCAAAAATGTCTCGCCTTTGGTGGTGCCCTCCAATGGTTTGATGAGCAGAGGCTCATTCGAACAAGTTATCAGCCTTGATTGAAGCGGACCCAGACGATGAGTTTGGTGTACGATGCGATATATGGAACTCGTCCAACTGTATGGCGTGCCACGGGCGATTTCCTTGATCTTCTGTACGACCTGAGCGTTACGTCCAGACTCATATGTTTCAAATTCTGTGTTTGGATGGTGTTGTCAGAGAGGGTATAACTGCCCAGTGTCTCCTCTTTGCTGCTTCCTCCCCAAAACCATCCGAAGTACCATTGTCCTTTTGCCACGATGCAGCACGAGTCTTCCGCCAATGGACGTGAGGCTTTTTAGTCTTGAGGCAACATGGAGAGACACTCGATAGGAGCCTCTAATGCCCGAGAGATTGGTCTGATGGCATGTACCCCTCTGCCAAGACGCGTATTCTGCGTCGCAAGCAGAAGTTTCCTCTCAAAGAACGCTCTTTCTTATCCTGATAAGGCGCATGTTTGTAGTCAAATGCCTCTGCAACTTATTTGTTTTCATAGACTCCGTAGAAAGCCACTTCGAAACCAAATCACACACTAGGCGTTCTCTGCCCCCTTTATCCCCACGTAGCTAAAATCCCAAGGTCCAGAAATTATCCTGGTAAGGACGTTCTCGCCAATTGCTGGGTGGCCGGTGCTGCCATCACAAATAAGGTTTCGAGTCGTACGGTGGAGACGTGTGAATACAGGTTAGTCGTCGACTTAGACGTTCCACTTTACGGACCACTACAAAACCACGTTTTTTTTGTTTTTTTGTTTTCTTTTAGATGTAAAAAAAATATTTGTTTTTTTTTGTATGTAAAAATACGTTGTCGACTTACCGACCGATTGGTCAGAACCAATTGGCGGTCGTAAGTCGACGGAACACTGTAGACGTTAATGATAGAGTCAGAGTCATGGTATTCTGAGAGGCCGTGGATCAAACCACTAATTTCCCGCCAAAATGAACCGCCCTTCAGCGAGCCCGCGCATCGGCCGGGATTCCCATTCCAAGTGTATGTTGCGCCGGTTCCCATACTTTGAACGACCTTTAGATTACATCCCGTAAAACGAACACCGATCGAAAATAGACAATTTTTTTTCGCTGCAAGCGGACGCCCGCGAACCCACGAAATTTGCTTCGGCGACCCCACTCGCGGTCGCGGCCCCCGGTTTGAAAAAACCAAGGTTTAAGGGGACTATATTTCTCTGGAATGTGTAGATAAATTCTGTTACTTGGTGATTTGATTGTGCAGGTGATGGTGCGGAAGCAGCAGTGAATGAAAAAATTAGAGTTTTCAGGAGTGTTACCCCTATTGACATCAAAAGGGAACTCTCTCTAATTAAAGGAAAGTGTATGCAGCTTGCATTGGAAAGCGTGATTGATGCTAGGGCAGTGAAACATGATGATCAAAAAAGAGGATTGAACGGAGGAGGTGCCTGTGAACGAAAGGAAACGGAATGGTGAGTTGGATGTGTAATGTGACACTGGAGGTAGAACCAAATGTGGAATTAAGAGAGAGTTAGATAGAAAGCATTGTGAGGTTAGTGTAGGGGTAGGTGAGATGTTTCCCGGACATGTGGAAAGGATGGGGTGGGCAGATGTGTAACAGGTGTGTACAAGTATTAATGTGAATGAAGGAGGACAAAGGCGTCCCAAGGAAAAACGGATGTGTTGCTGAGGAGACGATCTTAGAGTTAAAGGGCCTAACAAGAGACTTAGGCAAGGGATCCGTTGCACCTGGGAAAGCAAGCCCATTAGGTGAATCAAGGTTACTGCATGCAAAACGGCTGTAAAACGATGCCGATGATCATGATGATGGATGATGATGATGATTATATGACGTAGAATGTTGTGCTCCATTGGTTATTGACAGCAAGGAAACAATTGGTGGTGATATGTATATTAAAATAGCAGTGTAATGAACACAAGAGATGCCCCTTGGTTAGAAGCCATTGTTAGGCTTTGTGTATAGCTTCTTCATTTCAAGCTAAATGAAAAAGCTCTTTACACTCCCTAATTGTTTAACTTACCACCATCACCACTTTCCACCAATACCGAGATCTTGGAGGCTACTGTTCTGTGATGTGATTGAGCTAGTACAACTATTTGCTTGTTGAACTGGAGGTGTGTTTTTTTGGCCGTTGCCAATAGACACTAATCATGACTTTGGTGCTTCATGTTAAGCTTTCTACTCTGGGTCGACACATACTGACATTCCTGGGACTGCTAAAAACTGAGAAGACCATTCCATCATTGTACAGTATTGGGGAAAAAAATGCTTTTCCTTTGCATTGATTTGATTGCAATATTCAACAGCACGTTAAGTGAACATCATGGTGGTCACAACTATGTCATCTCAAACTTTTAATCAAAAGTTAAATAAACAAGTCATGTCACCTAATACGTCAACATGTAAACACTTGAACTGCACTTGCTTCATCCATGAGTGTACTGGCTGAATGGAAATAAACTTTACTTTATGATTTTGTCTTAGATTAAATGAATGTATATTCTTATTCAGCATCTTATCAAGGGCATTTATATCTCTACATATAAATGTTAATTGATTTTTAAAAGACGTACGAATGTGTTGTATAATAAGCTCACTTTATATTATGATTATATGTAAGTTCGCTTGAATCACCTATATTATATCAGAGAATATGGTGACGTCAATCTGACAAGTTGGAGCAGCAACAAAGGGGCCAGAGTGAGACCAATAATTGTAGGTTTCATAAAAACTAACAACTTTAAAAGTTAGGGGTTTTGAAGCTGACAAAACACATTGCCTTCATTGTGTTGTAACTTGACTCTTTCGCTCTTTGTGCAGCAATAACGAGCATTAAAAAATAGCATGATTGACATCTACTAATCAACGATACATTAGCTTGTTTATATCCCTTCCCAGTTTCACCGGAGGGGACTATAGTTATGCTCTCTGTCTGCCGCTGTCCATTTGCCATCTTGTCCTTCCATCTGTCCGTCCCACCTGTGGTTTTCAGACTTTCCTCAATTCCCTTATCCACATATTTCAACTGAACTTGGACTGCCTTTATTATGATGAGTTACAGAACAATTTTGAGTTTTCAGGCATTTCAATCAATTCTTCACAGAGTTCTGCCTTTTAATCTTAGAAAAATCAGCTATTATCATGGGTAAAAGTGATCAAGCTGCCTGACTCCACCCCGATATAATCATGCGCCTCCATTCCAATTTGAGCAGCAAAGATCAGCAGGCCTCAGGCCTTAGGCCTGATTTAGTCCATGGACCCAGTGCCAGTGAATGATCCCAGTATGTTACCACAATGCATTATATACTGGCAAAGATCACTGGTCGCTCTGCCTGACGGGAATACTAAGAGTGGGGGAGAGGGGAGAGGAAAGGTGGAGAGAGATGCGGGAGAAGAGTGAGGAAGGGGAAGGGGCTAATCAAATCACTGACAAAAACATCACTGGAGTATCAGGAGGAACAAAAGACCATAGAGGTTAACAGGAGAACCTGGATAGGATGGCGGTTTCGGCTGCTATCCTCTACCCTCAAATTCAAAGAGGGATGGGGAGGGGGAGCCAAGGGCAAATGACGGTGGGTAGAGGAGTGAGGAAGGAGGAGAATGAGGTGGGGTAGGGAGCGAGGAAGGAGAGCGTGAGCGAGAGAGGTGGAGAAGGGAAGCAGCATTGGAGGGGAGGAAGGATCAGATAGGTGGTGGAGTGTTAAACGATTCATCCTGGTCTTCATCCAAAATGATTTTGCATAGAAAACAGTGAAGATGGAAACAAAATAAGTCTGAAATACATTTTCTACCAGTCATACTCTAAACACCGCCCGGGGATTAAACATTGTCGGAGATAAACACCGCCCGGACACATCCTTAGACAAACACCACCTGGAGCATGAACACTATTTGGGGGGGCGGAATGTCTGGAAACAAACACCACCCAGAGATAAAACACCGCCGGACCACATCCTTAGACAAACACCACCTGGAGATAAAAACCTATGCGGACAATGTCTGGAGACAAACACCACCCCGAGAAACACTGCCTGGACACGTCTGAGACAAAAAACTGTGAGAGACGAAACACCACCCGACATGTCTGGAAGACAAAACACCGCCCGATAGATAAACCACCACTCAATTACGTCCGGAGACAAACATCGTCCGTAGACAAACACCCCCGGACATGTCCTGAGACAAACACAGTCCGGACACTTTCGGAGAACATCCACCATTCCCAGACACATCCGCAATAACCACCGTCTGGATAGAACCACTGTCCGACACGGTCCGAAGATGGGACAACCGTCCGGAACATGTTAGAGATAACACCATCCAGATACGTCCGAGATAACCACATCAAGATACGGTTCTAGAGATAACCACTGTCCGGAGTATCAAATGATGTGCAAATTTAACAAACTCTCTGGATGTTTAATGAGTATGACAGCTGAATGTGGTAAGCTCTAGAATATCTTCACCTGAGCTGAATTTCAAATTTAAGAATGCAGAATTGACCTTCGCAGCAGTTACGACTGCTAAAAAAGTGTCGTTTGTCCAACTTCGCACATTGTGTTTGACACTCCGGGTCATCTCCAGTTGTCCAGGACTGAATATGACCGCGCTGGCTGGCAACATAAGCAAACAAACATCGCCCGGAGACGCTCGGAAAGTTTTTTGTTATCTCCCTACTCCGAAACCGCCCTTCCCATGCGAAAAAAATTGGAACTTTGCACCTGTGCCAAGTACTCCCCATTGGGAATAAGTGTGATTTTTTTAATGTCATAGGTGCCTTGTTATGATATCATTATGTGGCCATCTGAGATGCACATCCGATCAGCCATGAAAATTTTGGAGTGTCATCTCGGGATACATTAGTCAACAGAAAACCAATTTGATGTCATCGATAGTTGCCGTCAGCAGCCATTATTCTTTTCTGTTTTCTTTTTTTAAACTTCAAAAATCTTCGTTCTCCGCCCAAGGCTGAACGAACCGAGGTGAAATTACAGGTATGACCGCCTAGCATGAGGAACAAAATGTTTCCCTACCTATGACATCATAGTTCACAAGTTTTGCAGCCATATGACTTACCCCTAAAACCTTTAAAAAAATCCTTTTCTCAGAAAGACCGGACTAGATCGAGGGGGAACTTCACACACGTTCCCCATGCTTGAGATACCAGGTGTTCACGAATAATTAATATGTCAGATGTTTGGCAGCCATTATTGGATTGGAGGAAAATATTTTTTAAATGCTCTCTATTGAAAACGGCTTCATCGATCAATGTGAAACTTCACAAATATCATCTCACACTATTGCTGCATAAAATGTAAAACTGATGACATCATAGGTCACGTGGTTTGGCAGCCATCTTGGATAGGAAAAAACGTACCTTAACCGAGTTAACACGAAACTTCACAAACGTGATCCCTACCCATTTAGAGGCAGGGTGTAAAATGTATGATGTCACTAGGTCAGGTGGTTTGGCAACCATTTTGCGATTGGAAAATAAAAACCTTTAAAAATCTTCTCCAGCGAACCCAGCTTACCAGGTCGATCCAAAACCGGCCAACACATTAATCTCCTAGCCTTGAGAAATATAGTGTCATTTTAATGTTCATAGGTCACATTGGTCTGCGTAAGCTATGATTTTCTGAAGAATAGACCGTTAAAACCTTCTCCAGAATGCTGACAGATGGAGGAAACTTCACCCACATGTTCCCCAAATTCTTGGGGATGCCAGCATGTTCACGAATAATGATAGGTCACTGGTCTTGCAGCCATATGGATTGAACGAAAATCTTTAAAAAAAAAATTCCTCTTGAACCACGCATCAATCCAATGTGAAACTTCAAAATGATTATCTAGTAGTGATGATGGGAATCGGGAAAACTAGAACGAATGAAACCTGGTGGGTTAGAGGGGTTCTCTTCGTCATTTATGCCTTGATATCGTCCTCGAGGCACGTTAGTGTTAATTTTTTTGGTCTCCCGGTTTGTTTTCTTCATTGTCTTATTGATTTATTTTCTACAAAAAACATTGTACATGAAAATTGCCTTTTCCTTTTATTTTGCTGAATAGACCCCCAAACCACCCGGTGCATTAGAGGTTTTTCTTTCTTCTTCATTTGGGTTCGGTTTATCGCTCTGAGTTGTGCTTAACACAAACAAATTTTATCTCTCTGAACATTCATTGGCGACCCTTGGGGAAAATTTATTGCAAAGCAATTCCTTTTCTATTGTTTATCATAATTCTCGGCTGGCAGGTTTCTAGGAGGCTATGCACACTTCTCCTCTAAGCAGTAGCCTTTGAATGAAGGTTTCAAATCTCAGCCGAAGGCCTATAAACTGTCATCCGGTGGGCGGGTGATTAACTTCAATCGTAGTTGTGCATCCCTTGGAGGGTGTTAAACTGAGGTGTCCCATCTGCCAGCATGCGTTGGTGGATGTTATAAATCCCTTGGTATTTTTTCTTTTTTGTTTCTAATTGTCAAGGTTCGTATGAGAGCTAGCACACACAACACATAGCAAGGGAGGGGGCATGAGACAAGAGTGGCGGGAGAGGAAGGACAAACAGTGTGGAACAGAGACATTCAGAGATCTCTGGAAGGGAGAGCGATGCGGGTGGGGAACACGGGTATGCAAGATGGGGACATTACAGGACTTCAGGAAGTAAAGCTGAATTTGAAGGAAGTGAGTTTGGGAGTGGATTAATGAGGGCTAGAAAAGATCGAGGGTTTTGGCATGGGAAGATAAGAGGGGTGTGTGAACAGCTGTGTTGAAGGCCTGGAGGAAGAATGGGATGAGAGAGTGTGGAGTTTATTCCAAAGGCCAGGGAAAAAAAGAGGAAGTGAAAGACGTGAAGTGAGCAGTGATCTGATGTTGGTAGTTTACCAAGAAGGGGGTTGTTGGCGGACCTTGGGCACCCTGCCGGAATGTGATGGAGACCAAATCGCAGAGAGAGCAGGGGGGGGGCGAGGCTGGAGAGAGACTGTAGAAGACAGAAAGGTCCACGACCAGCCCTGCGGTGAGAGTGAGAGCCCAAAGACTCAGCCTCATCACGGGAGATACCAGATGATCCAAATTGGTTCTTGGTTTCCACAGCGTGAGACGAGAAAGGTGAGAAGCAGGAGCCACCAGCCTAGACGGGAAGCAGTATTCTATCAGGTGCGGACGAAAGCTTTGTATGTGGTCAGGAGGCTCAGGTGGGCCAAGGAATGACTGCACGACGGAGGATTCCCAGTCGGTGACTTGGCCTTTGAAGGTTTCAGCTTGAAAATGTGGCTTTCCCAGAAAGGTTATGCAAATAGTGTAGATCCAGAAGCTTGAATAAACTCCTTTCGGAGAGACATGGTTGGGAGTGTGAGATTTGTCAGGATTTGAAGACAATGTTCCACGTTTGACCAGTTTGTAATGTTTGTCCAGATTTGCACGAAGCGCAAGAAGCTGCGGCTTTTGCTGGTCTGAGGGTTTGACAGATGGTACGACAGGAGGGTGGAGTCATCAGCAAAGAGATAAAGAAGATTTTCAGAGAGTCTGAGAGCATCATTGATGAAAACAGCATAAAGAACAGGCGCCCAGAACGCTACCTTCAAAAACTCCAGCCTGGACAGGAAGAGGGGATGAGAGAACTCCATTCTTATGCAACGTTGGCTGCGACAGAGAGGAAGTCTGCCGAGCCATGAGGTGAGATGGCCTTGGATACCATAGAAGAGAGTTTGTGTGAGCATGCGCAGGGTGCAGACTGTGGCCACCCTGTGTTCTTTCTGAAGAGTAGAACATGACTTCTTGCCAGCCACCTGTCGAATTCCTAATTGCTGTTCTGCCCTAACCTACAGAGGGCATGATCAGCAGCATAACCATACCCTCAGCAATGATGCTACCCCGCAGCCTTGTGCTGCATATAAAGAAGATAATAATGCTTCATTGTACCAATATTATTATTTACACTTTTTCATTGGTTCAGCCGGGGTGTAGTGATAGGCAGGAAGCTGTTCAATGCAACTCATTTTCACTGTGGCCATCCAGTAAACACATATTTGTCAATCCTCGGTGCAGCATATATATGTATTACAGTTATAGGTCTTCATCTATTACACAATTTTTCCATTGATAACACATTTATACAGATTGCAGAGAACTCAGAGCATGGGTTACTTGCACTTAAGCTGTCTACTCGGTTTTTGATTCCAGACCGTCTATTACTGTTATCTAGTGCTTTTCCAGTCAAGGTATTGTATCACGGGACTATGCCATCCATCAGAGTTGACGTTAAGCGCGCCATTCCATTTTCTAGGCATTTACCTACTTGGTGGTTAAGGATTCCATGGTGCTTCTTGAAAACTTGTAAATTCATTTGAGCGACATCAGATCAATTTCAAAGTGGCCTCCCTGTTGGTGAGCTGATTGGAGTACGATGTATGGACCTGTAATCTGACATGGTAAATTCTCAGCAATTGGAATATTAATGAGCAGCCTTGGGCAACCCTGATTTCCCAGCCAGAGTATGAATATGAAGTTTTTATTTAATTAATTGTCTAGCATTATTTATCATTATTAGATTCATGAAACTTTTACTTAACCTTTAATGATCACTGTTAAAATGTGTGTTGTAATGATCACACATTAACATTGTAACATGAGCCAGGTGGAACACGGTCAAATCTCCCACACAGACAGGCACCAATCTAAGGACGGGTCATCCTTGGAACGTATGTCTCCCCTGAGAAAGCCCCAAATATCTTTACTTCCAGTTTCTGACATACAGAAGCTCCAACCTGCTGCCGCTGATAATGCATTAGATCTATTTAAAAGATTGCGCTCAAGTGGAGACGTTCGATAAAACCATCGCACATTTGTGCCCTCCGGACGGGGATTTTTGCCCCAATTCTCAATGTCACGGTGTTACTCGTTGCCATGATTTACCGTGCCAATACCGACCATCACTAAACCAACCCCTCCAATGTTGAAAATACAGGAGGTTTATTAAAGAAAAGGGACCGGAGGCACAAAGAAGCAAATGTTACAACAAATGGAAATCCCACATGGAGCTACCCATACCCACACCACAAAATAATCCCCTTCAGCTTACGTGATAACTTAATGGCCCACACACTCACAAATATTGCGGACAGATAAAGGCTAGATGAAACTTGAAAAAAACCTTCCACACGCTATGTTTATGTGTGGTGGTTGTGGTTGCAAATGGGAGTGGTGAGCTCTGTGCGGAAAAGAGACACACTGCTGGTCCTGGTCTGGGCTCCGCTGGCTTTTTGCCAGGTTATGCGATGTCTCTCTGTCGCTGTTTCAGGACACACAAGCTGGTCCTCACTCCGCTGCTCACTCTGTCTGGTTTTCACCATTGCAGTGCTTGGACGCTTCGTTGTCTCATTGTCCGGTGTCTCTGAGAACCACTCACCATAACCAATCCTGAGTGAGCCAAACTGCTCTCATATGAGCCTGAAGGTAGCTCCGATCTGCACTGCACTCCACTTTTTTAAACGCAGAGAGCAGGTTGTGGCTTGAGATGCGCTTCTCATCTCTTTTTCTCGTCGCGTAGGCGGGGTGCATTTTTCGCCATACATTCCCTTTGCACACCCCTCGGGCTGTTTGCCTGCACCAGTCCTGCTGGAGAGGGCGAAGAAGGTTAAAAGCACATGGTAGACAGATTCCACCCCCCCTAAGGGAATCGATTTGGAGAATTAAGGTCGGGATGGGTCAGGTTTAGACACATACATAATGTTGGGCACATTGCGTTTCTGCAAAACACTTTCGACACGTGATCTATCATTTCACACAGAAACCAAACATTTGTATGCATATATGCTATTCATGAAATATCGATGCTATTCTTACCCCCTTCACTTATCTACCCCCTTCAGTCCCTTTGGCCATTCCCCACAATAATATGAATGCAATCAGCCAAGTCAATCATAAAGTGATATCTCTATTCTTTTGGATTAAAAAAAGTTAATAATGTTTAAGAATCATACATGATGTTCTATCACGGCCCAAAATATCATAGCTGTGTTATCGCTACTTCAGTGCTATTGTACTTGGGATGGCATACTGCCACATTTTCTCCTGATATGAATGATTTTTCTGCTTTCAAGTTTCTCCTCTTTTTATTTATGGTTTTTAAAGCATATTTTCAGGCTTGTTAGATTAGCATAGACGTTCTTCTTTTTCGTTCTATACAGTATCGTACAGGGCAGTCATTGTGGATGCAGTACACCTCACTCCAGACATTCATTTCTTCCCCATTGTGCAACTCCTATCCATGTTCCCACTCTTTCAACTCTTTCCTTTTTCCTGTTTCCTTCTCGTATCTCAACCAACAAACTCTACGAAATGGCAAAAATATGCTCAGTGAGGTTCACCATTGGCACGCGTGCAGGCTCGCCAAAAAGTCTTGATCATCAACATTGCTGTTGATTGGCCCGATTGTTATTTTTTACCATTTATGGCACGCACGTAAACATGCTACTCTTTTGCGTAAAAATCTCACATGATCAACAAATTCATTAATCGCAGCAATAGAAACATTTCCAGAATATGGCACATTTGTACTTTTTTTTTCTATGCCAACCCGCCACTGTACCACCCCAGCACCTCTATATTTGTCTTCCTCCTGCTCCTACAAACCATTTTCTAAAAGTGAAGATTATTAGTGGGATGTAAAGTTTCACCATGATGTTAAACTTTTCTCCACAGGAGTCCGGAAAAAATTGACATAAATGAATTGTTAAGTCACAACCAATGCACAAAACTCGATATTACATTGGACTAGATATGGTATTTCCTATATGCTCTTATTTCTGTGCTTTTATCGGAGATGATTTTAAAGTAAAACAAGTTCAACTGTGAAACCAATGGTGGAGGCTTGCTGACTTAAATGGCAGCAGCCCTTGTCTGTAAATCTAGTCGTACAACCCGCTAAAAGCTGATATTATCAAAACGTAATTGTATTGTATTTGGGAGACCAATAATAACCAAAATACGAACAAATAGGTTGGTTTTTGTAAGTCACATGATCTGGGAAACAAAATGGCCACCAACATTGTTAAAGCATATAAAAAAAATATTCTTTTTATAATTAAAATTTTTAAAATAATTTTTTTTTTTTTTTTTTTTTTTATTTTTTTATTTTTTTAAAAATTTTTATTTTTTTTTTAATATTTATTTTAAAAAATAAAATTTTTTTTTTTTATTTATTTTTTTTATATAAAATGTTTAAAAAATAAATTAATTATTTTTTTTTTTACGGGAAATAAGCTCATATCACGGGAAACGGAGAACTGCACAAAATCCCAGTAGAGTGCATACCTTTGCCGGGCGGATAGTTTACGTTTGATCAACACTGACTAGGCCGGATCTGCATTCCGGACCTTAAATAAAATCGAATCGCTTGTTATTGTCACCTACCCAATTCACTCCACCTAGTTTTGTCATAATCCACCACAAACATTTTTGAAATATCCTGCTTATATGGCTTTTTGGCCCCATCTCTCCAAGGTGAAGAATCACTTAAAAAATTTAAACATTTTTGGATTCCAGATCCAAATCTTCAACCAAAATCGAATCAATTCATCATTGTCACACACCCAACCTTGTCCACCAAATTTTTCGAATCGGTCAATAACTTTTGAGATATCCTGCTCACAGACAGAACAAATAAACAGATGACGTCGTGCAGAGCTTGTCTGCAAAATCCCTAAAACAAATTTGACGCTTAAAAAATCATTGCGTGGGGTAATTTAAATGAACCAAATATACAAATCCGTGTTAAATTTCAAGTTTCAAATTGATAAAATACGATTTTAGCAAATAGGGCCCTATGGTTTGACCTTTTGACTTATGACCACAAAAATAACTGGTGTTGAATCAGTGACCTTGATATGCAAATCCTTTTCAAATTGTCAGTCAAATCAGATGAAAATTGAGGGTATTAGAAATAAACACCTGAAGCATGTTGACTTTGCGCCATATTAACCTTTTAGCGCTATGTTGACTCAAAAATAATTGGCAGTTGACAATAAATGCACCAAATATGCAAATCCCGTTCAACTTTCAAGTGAATCAGATGAAAATTGACAATTTTAGAAATCCGGCCTATTGTTGACCTTTTGCCTATGTTGACTTAAAAAATAGTTGGTGTTGAATTCAGTGACCTGATATGCAAATTCTTTCAAATTCAAGGTCTGTCGGATAAAAAAATTAGGATTTAGAACTTTCCACCTTCAGTGTTGACCCTTGCCCTATTTGACATTTTGGCCGAAGTTGACCCTCAAAATAATTAGTGCTGAATTCAGTGACTGATATGCATATCCTCTGAAATTTCAACTCAAACGGAATGAAATTGAGGAATTTTAGACATTGCACCTAATCGTTGACCTTTGCCGATATTGACTCAAAAAAACAATGGCGATTGAATTCACTGACCTTTGAGTGCAATCCTCTTCGAATTCAAGTCAAATTCAGATGCAAAATGATGATTTAGAAATTGGACAAAGTTGCTGACCTTTGGCCTATGTTGACCTTTTGTTACCTCAAAATCAATAGGGCTCTTGCTTATGACAACTCCACCCACTTTCTTGAAGTTCAGAAAGTTTGGTTTAAATAGCGACCTGTAGGTGATTACTTACAGAAAAAACAAAACAGATAGAATCAGAATGCAACACACCAGACCAACCAATATACTGCGGATCTTCAAATTTCGCAAGTAACAAACTAACCTCCATCCACCTTCGGTGGCAGAGCGTAATTAATTACATTGTTACACGTGCAATTGACTGGCTGTCCATCTCAACACCTACAAGGAACCGTTGTACAGTATCAATTGCGTTAATTTACCTCATTGGAGTCATCAAAAATTTTCATTTGAGAAGCTCATTAGTAAGCCAATTTGATTCCATGTGGAAAAGAGGAAACATCGTTAACGTTTATTAATATTCATATCTCCATTCTTCATCCCTTCTGCTTATATGCAGTTGCTGAAAAAGAATCTGCTCTTCACGTGGTGTTGCGTTTAACTGTGCTTACATTGACATGCTGTGATGGGAAGCTTTGTGAAAATGGTTACCATGAGTTGAAGAGGCCAGATCTGAGACGTGTTGCTGGGTCTGTGCCGTCAGCTGTGGCGAAGCTGTGATGATGATTACGAAGCACCTGACTATAAACAAGACCTGCGACTCTGGCCGCCAAAAGTGTATGACAGTGATGTCACAAACATCCTCAACATCTGCTCGATAATATTCACAGGCAAGCTGAGGCCTGAATTGGGCGGTAAGTATCTCCATCAGATGCGAGCTGCGCGTCTCCAAAATTAAAAAAAATGGATAATTAGTTTTTTTGGATTTATAGAAAGAGCTCTTTACATTGCTATTAACAAGTCTGTTGGTCACTTAAAAGGAACAATGTTCTAACATGTACAATTGTGTTTTCCAACATGGGAAGCTCCACTGCGTTACGTCACCTGTTCAGAAATGCTTGCAGCCATTAAAATGGAAGACTTTCAAAAATGACATGATCCTCCCCAGAATGCTCAGCACGCATACCTGCGCAGAACCCATTTAGCATCAAAGTTGATCGGGCTGTTTACAATAATCCTCATTTCATGTTGCCGAGATAAGAATGTTACCAAAATGGCTCGCAAAAGCTTTCTAAAAGAAGCCTGAAAATGCTTGGAAAAAGTATCTGAGAGAAATGGGTGTGCCTCGACACAATTGAAAGAGTTGGAGAACGTCTCAGCTCCACAAACAGGGCTGAGATCTTGCAGCGTCCATTACTGAAAAACTCCCCGACGATGGATGTGGGCCGGTGCAGTCCAGAACTGTGCGGCGTGTTCTACCAAACCTTGACAATTGCCTACCAATGAATGGGACTTTGAACCTTCGGAGAGTGCCTCCTGTGGCAGGCTTAGTATTTAGTTCATGCGACGTCTGCAATGTGGAAAGACGATGCCGATGCATCATCACCACAAAAGTAATGGCTACAACTCTTCGGACAAAGTTGTCCGTTCGCGAATTCGGAAAATTACACAAATCTTGTGCCAAGATATTTTTCACGTCAGGAACCACATGTATCAAGCAGATTTCCCCTGAGGAGGACGCTGTATCTGGTTTTTGTGCTCTTCAACAGTGTGGGAAGCGTCTATCTCGGGACTCTGTGAATCCACAGTCATTTTAAGCTTTTAAAATGCATGATATTGTTCAATGGAAGAGGTGGGGGAGGGCCAGCGGGAGGGTGCATCCATCAGCTAGACTTGTGGAAGTGTAACAAGACCGTGTGTTTTGAGAGTAGGTTGATTGCCTATTATAACAAGACCTGTTGGAGGAGTGGTACTGCACAGTGGAGGCCCAGTGAGTGTTTTACTTTTAAGAGGGTCCAGCGTATGGTGTTGTAGCGTAAAATCTCCTATTTTGAAAGTGACAAGATGCGCTGTAAAAGCCCGGAATGGCGTCAAAAAACCTTCCCATAACTTTATGAGAACAACAAGAGCATGGCAGCTGCGCCCAATGACAGACCTGCCGCTCTGGGTGTGGGGAGGGGGGGGTGGGCGCCAGTCTCAAATGCGGAGGATCGGACTGAGGCATAAGACATGAGGAGTGTGATTTGGTGCTGCACAGAAGAGCAGACACCCAGGCCCTGACCTTGCAGATCATCGTTTGAATCTGTGCCATCTTGCGTCTCCTTATCGATCCCTCGTCTTCACATTGCCCTTGCTTACATCGCTCATTGCAATTGAGCTGAATACGTTTAGCTGAAACACAGTTCCCACGGGATAGTATCTGTATCCTGCTGCCGTCTCTTAAAACCGCAGTTTTTTTCTTAAACCCAATTAAATCTCCCCGGGGTTTAAAAAGTGTTGAACGAGTGATAAGGTGGGAATCACCGAAGACGGTGAAGTATTGCCTAAGGAAAAAAAGCAGCTTATGAAAGATCACACAGGACCGAAAAACAACAGAATCTTTGGATGAAGGTAGACTGAAATCGACCACAGACATGAATAAAGAGACGAAGTAATATAACAATGATACAGCCTACCAGAAAATCTAAGTTGCCACGAGCACAAAATTTATTTACACAATGGGGGGGGGGGGGGGCAGGCAAGATCTTAAAAAGGATCTTAAAGGGTGGAATCAGGCCTCACAGTCATGGACATGCCACGGGAGGTTATCCAGGCGAGGCAAGAATTGGCTTTCCGCCGGCCAGCTTCGAAGAGCTAGCTCACTGCACCTCGACGCTGCAGAGACGCGAGCCCTCAACATCACTGCCCGACTCCTCCAACTCTAAAATTCCTCCCTCAAAAACTAGCTGGCTCACCTGCCCCCGACTCCAAACTGACTCTGCTCACCTGACTGCCAGAGAGTTTGACTCCCAACTCCAAGCTCGAACTGGCTTGACTCACTGGCCCCAACCTCCAACTGACTCACCAGTGCTGGTGTGCGGCCCTTTTATTACCCCCCGCAGCCACACCCACAGCACATCGGCATCCCTCGCTCTCTCAGTCGTCCCACCCAATCAAGCGACGCCACACACCAGTTGCGCTGCCACAGTGGCCCTGACCGTCGAAACCATCGCGGGCTAGCGGGTAAGTTTTTTTCCCAAACACAGGACACCGACACGTCAATATCCACCTGTCTCCTTACATTGCTTGTCACCTCACCTGGTTTTTACAGAGAGGACATGTATTATTACACCTTCCTCTCTCAATCCCCTGTGTCCAACTTATACCCTCCTTCCACAGTGTACATAAAAACAGGCCACCCGCCTTCACCTCTAACAGTCCCTCGTTTATTAGAAAAATGTTCGAACCTCACAAGACACATGGGGACCATGCTAACTTAACATACGAGCTAATTCGTAAACACCCTCCAACTAACAATACACCCCCTGTATAATTGAAATACTTTATATCTGTCTGCCTATATCCTTTTTAGTGCTGTGCTAATTGCGATAGACCAAATAGCTTTTTTTTAGATTAGAATACGTTTGTGGTGAAAAATAAACGTTGAGACAACTGTGATAAGATATTGAAGGAAGTTGCTTTTTCTGCATTACCATCGATGTGCAGGAGTCCTGTTTCAGAGGTGCTAGTTAATGGACCTTTTATTAATCATCCGGTATCAGAGCCTGTACAGCGGCCCATGATTTGTTTGGAGTGGGGTTCCTTCTGTGGATTGTCACATATGCTGTCCCCCTTCTGTGGGTCTTCTCAATCCCTCAGCCATGTGACATCTACAGCCAGTGCTTTTGCACTTAATGTATTCTAAACGGTGACAGTATAACTGCAGGAGCGCCATCCAAAGAGGAGCCGATTCCATTGAATGCTATATGAATGCCTTGTAAATGGATAACGATTTTGTCTATATATAAGATACACCCAAGGATTTCACACTGATAAAGAACAGTCATTTGTCAATATATATTTGTTAATGGTGTTTTTTTTTTTAAAAAAGCCCCTAGGTTTCAGAGTACCGGAGTAACTTACTTCGAAATAATTTCCTGACCATAAGAGGAAATTAAATACATTATTTATGTGAAACGTTTATCTTAAATGAAGTATTTTGTTCTTGTTGTTTCAAATTTGGCCAGATCAGACAGAATGATGTCCCATAAACTTAATAAATCACCATACTGGTATTATTTAAAGTTATTAGTTCTTTTGCACTTGGATTTTTGTTATGCGCATGCAATAATGACTGCCCCCAGATCCTTGGCCATTTTGAAATGCCTTTTAGTATGAATGAAAATAATTTAAAAATAAGTGGACCCTGTATTGGTTTGTTGAAGTTTTTGTATATCAGAGTTGTATTGTGTTTGATAGGATTAAAATGTAACACAATAAAACAAGATACGGCCACTTGTAGAGCGGCATTAGTTCTCGCCTCGCATGCTCATTCTGCAACAAAAATACCATCGTAACTGAACACGTTAGCTATTACGCCCACTGTACTTATGCCCATATACCTGTATCATCCGTGCACACGTACTATGTCACATACATTGCCATTATCCATGCTTATTGACTCTGATTGATTATTAGATACTTTAATGACCACTTTTGTGCACATTAAGGCTAAATTGTGTCAATGAAAGATTAATATGAATTTTTTATCAACCCTATATTCTCCATGGCTCGTCAATTCGTATGTATGAAGTGTCGCATCGATCTGTTAAGCGGTTCTGGAGAAGATGCCTTTTTACATTTTTTTTTAAATCAAATATGGCCACCAGATCACGTGATCGATAAAACATCATAAATTAATTCTTCACTCACATTGGTCGTAGATCAGATCTATGTGAAATTTCTAATTGCTTTCAGATAAGGATTTCAATTCAACTAACTTATGGCTTGGAATACTTACCTTCACCCAATGACATTTCATAATGTATCACACTATGTACGCCCCATAGGGAGTTTGATGACGTTTGCCAAGTTTCCATTTTTATTGTTGAGCGTTTCAGAGAAAATTATGTCCATTTTTTCCCTTTAATTCCAATATGGCTACCCTTATCAGAGTTAGCATAGAAATATTCCCCATGTGGAGTCCCTCCTGTGTTTTAAGTTTCGCATCAATCAGGACAAGCGTTTCAGAGAAAACCAATTTGGATAAGGATTTCAATTCAACCAATTATGGCTGGAATTACCACGTTCACTGATGATTTGCCATCCTGATCACCCTCCATACCCCATGGGGAGTTGATGACATATGCCCAAGTTTCTATTGTTTCGTTTGAGCCTGTTTTGGGGGAAATTATTGTCCAAATTTCTTCCTTTAATCCATATGGCTGCCATATGCATCGTACCTATATCTAAAGTTAGCCATAAAATATTTCTCTCCATTGGGAGTCCTCCTATGTTTAAGTTTTGCCTACCTTCAGATCGGAGACCAGTGATGCAGAAAAAAACATTTTTAAAGCAAAAATATATAGACGCGGCCACACACACGACACACAACAAGGGTCTGCATCCCCTTCGGGGACGAGACTTAATAATCTCTATTCTTGCTTTCCAATACACCTCTACTTCTATGATAAACCAAAAACAATAAAACGTACTTCACAGAGCCCACACCCCTTTAGGCTTGTAATATTGGATATTTGACCTTTTAAAAACATTGAATAATGGCAGCAGCGCTGCTTTTGCACTCATGTTAAAATCTTGGAGACAAAGTTCCAATACCTTCAAACCACTTTGCACTGCATTGTTGTATGTCAATCGTTTCATTTATGTACTGTATTTAGTACTATGTCTCCAAATTAGTTGATGCCTGGAAGAGTGATTGGAGGACACAAAAGTTCCTCCATATTTGTGAAGTAATGAACGCAGGATTGCCTTCAAATGTTATCCTGTCTATTGTTTAAACATGACTCGTAACTAACAGTGGCCTTCAAAATATTCACCCCCCTCCAAGGTTTTCACATTTTGATACCACCTGCAGCTGACTTTCATGATGGCTTTCAAATCTAAACTAATATATAGATTATTAGATCTTCACAAACTAGTCCAAAGTTATAAAGCTTAAAAAAAAAATGCAGATAAAATGATGAATAAGTTCGATTAACAGAGAAAATCAGATTGATTCTCTGTTGCATAAGTATACAAACCCTTTGCCCAATTAATCTCTCTCTCGT
>CM068964.1:70990859-71011285 GCA_035128595.1 Eptatretus atami
GCTATCTCCCCAGAAAGACTGTCGAGCTCAGTATCATCGTACTGGCAGGTTGTTAGATGCTCCACCAGACTGGAGAAAAAGGCTGAAGCGCTTAACAGCTGCTTTGTCTGCCAGTAATTTTAGAGTCGCCAGAAATCTGCTCATTTCATTGTCGTGAAAATCATGAGGTTGCGTCTTTGCCTTGGAGGGAGGGTTGAGGACATTGAGACGTTCAAAGATGTCAACGAAAGCACAGTTCTGACAGCCAAGAGTCCGACTCAAGCAACGCTACCCATGCCGTTTTCCCTTGTGTGCGTAGAACTCCTTCAGTTCATCTTTGAGCTCGTAAGCACGCAGAAGAAGGTTTCTCGAGATAACCATCTGACTTGAGTGTAGAATAGTAAATTCTTATGGTCGACGTCCATCTCCTGGCAGAATAGCCTGAAATAACCTAGTGTTGAGGGCGCTCGATTTGATGTGATTCACCATTTTTACGACTTCTGAGAGCACGCTCTGCAAGGTTTCTGGCAAAGTACGAGAGGCGAGCGCTTCTCGGTGATCATGCAGTGTACCATGGAGGTCTGAGGAGCCACCTCAAGCAATTTAGCCTTGAATCAGAACACACTCCTAACATTGCTGGCGCGTCTGTTGTAGAACCGAGCAACTTTCCGAAGTCCAGATCATGGTCACGATAAAACTGCTCTACTTTTCCAAAAATGTCTCGCCTTTGGTGGTGGTCCAATGGTTTGATGAGCAGAGGCTCATCGACAAAGTTATCAGCCTTGATGAAGCGGACCCAGACGATGAGTTGCGTGTACGATGCGATATCAGTGGACTCGTCCAACTGTATGGCGTGCCACGGCGATTCCTTGATCTTCTGTACCGACTGAGCCGTTACGTCCAGTCATATGTTCAATTCTGTGTTGGATGTGTTGTCAGAGAGGGTAACTGCCAGGTCTTCGCTGCTTCCTCCCCAACCATCAGAGATACCATGTCCTTTGCACATGGCAGCACGAGTTCTTCCGCAATGGAGTGAGGCTTTTTAGTCTTGGCAACATGGAGCGACACTCGATAGGAGGTCTAATGCCGAGAATTGGTCTGATGGCATGTACCCTCTCTGCCAAGACGCGTATTCTTGAGTGCAAGAAGTTTCCTCTCAAAGAACGCTCTCTCTTATCCTGATAAGCGCATGTTTTGTAGTCAAATGCCTCTGCAACTTATTTGTTTCATAGACTCCGTAGAAAGCACTTCGAAACAAATCACACACTGAGGCGTCTCTGCCCCCTTTATCCACCACGTAGTAAAATCCAAGGTCCAGAAATTTATCCTGGTAAGAACGTTCTCGCAATTTGCTGGTGGGGCTGTCACAAATAAGGTCTCGAGTCGTACGTGGAGCTGAATACAGGTAGTCGTCGACTTACGACTGTTCACTTTACGACCACTTTACAACCACGTTTTTTTTGTTTTTTTTTGTTTCTTTAGATGTAAAAAAAATTTGTTTTTTTTGTATGTAAATATACGTTGTTCGACTTACGACCGATTGGTCAGAACCAATTGCGGTCGTAAGTCGACGACTACCTGTAACGTTAATGATAGAGTCAGAGTCTGAGTCTGAGAGGCCGTGGATCAAACCACTAATTTCCCGCCAAAATGAACCGCCCTTCAGCGAGCCGCGCATCGGCCGGATCCCATTCCAAGTGTCATGTTGCGCCGGTTCCATACTTTGAACGAACCGTTTATATTTACATCGTAAAAGGAACACGATCGAAAATAGACAATTTTTTTTCGCTGCAAGCGGACGCCCGCGACCCACGAAATTGCTCGGCGACCCCACTTGGGGTCGCCCCCGGGTTTGAAAAACCAAGGTTTAAGGGATATATCTCTGGAATGTGTAGATAAATCTGTTATCTGGTGATTTGATTGGTGCAGGTGATGGTGCGGAAGCAGCAGTGAATGAAAAAATAGAGTTCAGGGAGTTGTTACCCCTATTGACATAAAAAGGGAACTCTCTCTAATTAAGGGAAAAGTGTATGCAGCTTGCATTGGAAGCGTGATGATGTATGGCAGTGAAACTGGATGATCAAAAAGGAGATGAACGGAGGTGGAACGAAATGAAACGAGATTGGTGAGTTGGATGTGTAATGTGACACTGGAGGATAGGAAACAAATGTGGAATTAAGAGAGAGGTTAGGTATAGAAAGCATTGGTGAGGTTACGTGTAGGGGTAGGTTGAGATTTTCGGACATGTGGAAAGGATGGGGTGGGCAGATGTGTGAACAGGTGTACAATATTAATGTGAATGAGAGAGCAAGAGGTGTCCAAGGAAAACACGGATGTGTTGCTGAGAGACGATCTTAGAGTAAAGCCTAACAAGAGGACTAGCAAGGGATCGTGCAGTGGAAAGCAGCCATTAGGTGAATCAAGTTTACGCATGCAAACGCTGTAAAACGATGCCGATGATCATGATGAATGATGTATTATGATTATATGACGTTATGAATGTTGTGCTCATTGGTTTATGACAGCAAGGAACAATTGGTGGGGATATGTATATAATAATAAGAGTGTAATGAACACAAGAGATGCCACTGGTTAGAAGCCATTGTTAGGCTTTGTGTATTAGCTTCTTCATTTCCAAGTAAATGAAAAGCTCTTTACACTCCCTAATTGTTTAACTTACACCATCACCACTTTGCCACAATACCGAGATCTTGGAGGCTACTGTTCTGTGATGTGATTGAGCTAGTACAACTATTTGCTTTGTTGAACTGGGAGGTGTGTTTTTTTGGCCGTGCCAATAGACACTAATCCATGACTTTATGGTGCTTCATGTTAAGCTTTCTACTCTGGGTCGACACCATACCTGACATTCCTGACTGCTAAAACTGAGAAGACCATTCCATCATGTACAGTATTGGGGAAAAAATGACTTTTCCTTTGCATTGATGATTGCAATATTCAACAGCACGTTAAGTGAACATCATGGTGGTCACAACTATGTCATCTCAAACTTTTAATCAAAAGTTAAATAAACAAGTCATGTCACCTAATACGTCACATGTAACACTTGAACTGCACTTGCTTCATCCATTGGTACTGGCTGAATGGAATAAACTTACTTATGATATTTGTCTTAATTAAATGAATTGTATGATCTTATCAGGCATCTTATCAAGGGCATTTATATCTCTACATATAAATGTGAATTGATTTTTTTTAACAGACGTACTAATGTGTGTATAATAAGCTCACTTTATATTATGATTATATGTAAGTTCGCTTGAATCACCTATATATATCAGAGATATTGTGACGTCATCTGACAATTGGAGCAGCAACAAGGGCAGAGTGAAGACAATAATGACGGTTTCATAAAACTAAAAACTTAAAAGTATAGGGGTTTTGAAGCTGACAAACACATTGCCTTCTGTGTAATTGACTACTTTCGCTCTTTTGCAGCAATAACGAGCATAAATAAGCATGATTGACATTACTATCAGACGATACATTAGCTTGTTTATTAGTCCCTTCCCAGTTTCACCGGAGGGGACTATAGTTATGCTCTCTGTCTGTCCGTCTGTCCATTTGCCATCTGTCCTTCATCTGTCCGTCCCACCTGTGGTTTTCAGACTTTCTCATTCCCTTATCCAACATATCTAACTGAAACTTGGTACTTGCCTTTATTATGATGATTACAGAACAATTTTGAGTTTCAGGGCATTTCATCAATTCTTCACAGAGTTCTGCCCTTTTTAATCTTAGAAAAATCACATATTATGCATGGGTAAGTGATCAGCTGCCTGATCCACCCCGATATAATCATGCGCCTCATTCCATGAAGCAGCAAAGATCAGCAGGCCTCAGGCTTAGGCCTGATGTTAGTCATGACCCAGTGCAATTGGAATGATCCCAGGTATGTTACCACAATGCATATATACTTGCAAATATCACGGTCTGCGCTGACGGGAATACTAAGAGTGGGGAGAGGGGAGAGAGAGAGGGTGGGAGAGATGGGGAGAGAGTGAGAAGGGGAGGGTAAATCAAATCACTGACAAAATACATCACTGGAGTATCAGGAGGAACAAGAGACACATATGGAGTAACAGGAGGACCTGGATAGGATTGGGGTTTCGGCTGCTACTCCTCTACTCAAATTCAAAGAGGGATGGGGAGGGGAGCAAGGGCAATGAGGTGGGTAGAGGAGTGAGGAAGGAGGAGAATGAGGTGGGGTAGGGGACAGGAAGGAGAGGTGAGCGAGGAGAGTGGAGGAAGGAAGGCAGCATGAGGGAGAGGAAGGAAGGCAGATAGTGGTGGAGTGTTAATTACGATTCATCCTGTCTCATAAAATGATTTTGCATAGAATAACAGTGAAGATGGAAACAAAATAATGTCTGAAATACATTTTCTACCAGTCATACTCTAAACACCGCCCGGGATAAACATTGTCCGGAGATAAACACCGCCCGGACACATCCTTAGAACAACACCACCTGGAGATGAACACTATGCGGACATGTCTGGAGACAAACACCACCCAGAGATAAACACCGCCTGGACACATCCTTAGACAAACACCACCTGGAGATAAACACTATGCGGACATGTCTGGAGACAAACACCACCCCGAGATAAACACTGCCTGGACACGTCTGGAGACAAAAACTGTGCAGAGACGAACACCACCGACATGTCTGGAGACAAACACCGCCATAGATAAACACCACTCAGATACGTCCGGAGACAAACATCGTCCGTAGACAAACCACCCGGACATGTCCTGAGACAAACACAGTCCGGACACTTCCGGAGACATCCACCATCCAGACAACCGCAGATAACCACCGTCTGGATATAACCACTGTCCGAAACGTCCGAAGATGACAACGTCCGGACATGTCTAGAGATAACACCATCCAGATACGTCGGAATAACCACCATCAAGATACGTCTAGAGATAACCACTGTCCGAGTATCAAATGATGTGCAAATACAACTCTCTGGATGTTAATGAGTATGACAGCTGAAATGTGGTAAGCTCTAGAATATCTTCACCTGAGCTGAATTCAAAATTTAAAATGCAGAATTGACCTTCGCAGCAGTTACGACTGCTAAAAAAGTGTTCGTTTGTCCAATTCGCACATTGTTTGACACTCCGGTCATCTCCAGTTGTCCCGACTGTTTAATATGACCGCGCTGGCTTGCAAGCGATAAGCAACAAACATCGCCCGGAGACGCTCGGAAGTTTTTTGTTTATCTCCCGTATCTCCGAAACGTTCCATGGAAAAAATTGGAACTTTGCACCTGTCAAGTACTCCCCATTGGGAATAAGTGTGATTTTTTTAATGTCATAGGTGCCTTTGTTATGATATCTATTGCATCTGTAGATTGCTACATCCGATCAGCATGAAATTTTTGAGTGTCATCTCGGGATACATTAGTCAACAGAAAACAATTGATGTCATCATCAGTTGCGTCAGCAGCCTATTCTTTCTTGTTTTTTTTAAACTTCAAAAATCTTCTTCTCCGCAGGCTGAACGAACCGAGGTGAAATTTTAACAGGTATGACCGCCTATCCATGAGGAACAAAATGTTCCCTACCTATGACATCATAGTTCACAAGGTTTTGCAGCCATATTGGACTTACCCTAAAACTTTAAAAAATCCTTTTCATCAGAAAGACCGGACAGATCGAGGGAGACTTACACACGTTCCCCATGGCTTGGAGATACCAGGTTGTTCACGAATAATTAATAGGTCAGTGTTTGGCAGCCATATTGGATTGGAGGAAAATATTTTTTAAATGCTCTCTATTGAACTGCTTCATCGATCAATGTGAAACTTCACAAATTCATCTCACACTATTGCTGCATAAAATGTAAAACTGATGACATCATAGTCACGTGGTTTGGCAGCCATCTTGGATAGAAAAACGTACTTACGATTAACACGAAATTCACAACGTGATCCCCTACCATTTAGAGCAGGGTGTAAATGTATGATGTCATAGGTCAGGGTGTTTTGGCAAAATTTTGGATTGAAAATAAAACCTTTAAAAATCTTCTCCAGAACAGCTTCCAGGTCGATCCAAACTCCGGCACACATAATCTCTAGCCTTGAGAAATATAGTGTCAATTTTAATGTCATAGGTCACATGGTCTGGTAAGCTATGATTTTTCTGAAGAATAGACCTTTAAACCTTCTCCGAATGCTTGACAGATGGAGGGGAAACTCACCCACATGTTCCCACATCTTGGGGATGCCAGCATGTTCACGAATAATGAATAGTCACATGGTCTGGCAGCCATATTGGATTGAACGAAAATCTTAAAAAAAAAATTCTCTTGAACCACTGCATCAATCAATGTGAAACTTCAAAATGATTATCTAGTAGTGATGATGGGATCGGGAAAACCTAGAAACGAATGAAACTGGTGGGTTAGAGGGGTTTTCTTCGTCATTTATGCCTGATATCGTCTCGAGCATGCGTTAGTGTTAATTTTGGTCTCCGGTTTTGTTTCTTCATTGTCTTTATTGATTTATTTCTACAAAAAACTATGTAACATGAAAATTGCTTTTCCTTTTATTTTGCTGAATAGACCCAAACACGGTGCATTAGAGAGTTTCTTCTTCTTCTTCATGTTGGTTCCGGTTCGCTCGAGTGTGCGTTAAACAAAACAAATTTTTATCTCTGAACATCATTGGGACCGTTAGGGAATTTATTGCAAAGCAATTCTTTCTATTGTTTATCATAATCTCGGCTGGCAGGTCTAGAGGTATGCACACTCTCCTCTAAGCAGTGTAGCCTTTGAATGAAGGTTCAAATCTCAGCCGAAGGCTATAAACTGTCATCCTGGTGGGCAGGGTGATTAATCAATGTGTGTGCCATCCCTTGGATGGGTGTTAAACTGGGTGTCCCATCTGCCAGCATGCGTTGGTGGATGTATAAATCCCTTGGATTTTTTCTTTTTTTGTTTCTATTGTCAAGGTTCGTATGAGAGCTAGCCACACAACACATAGCAAGGGGGGGGGGGGATGAGACAAGAGTGGCGGAGAGGGAAGGACAAACAGTGGGGAACAGAGACATTCAGAGATCTCTGGAAGGGAGAGCGATGGGGTGGGGAACACGGGTATGCAAGATGGACATTACAGGACTTTCAGGAAGTAAAGCCGGGAATTTGAAGGAGTGAGTTTGGAGTGGATTAATGAGGGTAGAAAAGATCGAGGTTTTGGATGGGGGAAGATAAGAGGTGGTGTGAACAGCTGTGTTGAAGCCTGGAGGGAAGAATGGGATTGAAGAGAGTGTGGGAGTTTATTCCAAAGGCAGGGAAAAAAGAGGAATGAAAGAGTGAAGTGTGAGCAGTATTCGTGATTTTGGTAGTTTTACCAAAGGGGGTTGTTGGCGGACCTTGGCACCCTGCGGAATGTGATGGAGACAAATCGCAGAGAGAGCAGGGGGGGGGCGAGGCTGGAGAGACTGTAGAAGACAGAAAGAACCGCCAGCCTGCGGTGAGAGTGAGAGGCCAAAGACTCAGCCCATCACGGGAGATACCAATGATCTAAATGTCTTGGTTTCCACAGCGTGAGGACGAGAAAGGTGAGAAGCAGGAGCACCAGCCTAGACGGGAGCAGTATTCTATCAGGCTGCGGACGAAAGCTTTGTATGTGGTCAGGAGCTCAGGTGGGCCAAGGAATGACTGCACGACGGAGGATTCAGTCGGTGACTGGCTTTGGAGGTCAGCTTGAAAATGTGGCTTTCCCAGGAAAGGTATGGCAGATAGTGAGATCCAGAAGCTTGAATGAAACAGTCCTTTCGGAGAGACATGGTGAGAGTGTGAGATTTGTCAGGATTGAAGACATGTTCCACGTGTTGGACCAGTTTGTAATTTTGTCCAGATTGCAGAGAGCGAAGAAGCTGCGGCTTGCTGGTCTGAGGGTTGACAGATGTACGACAGAGGGTGGAGTCATCAGCAAAGAGATAAAGAAGATTTTCCAGAGAGTCTGAGAGATCATTGATGAAAAACAGCAAAAGACAGGGCCCAAACGCTACTTCAGAAACTCCAGCCTGGACAGGAAGAGGGGATGAGAGAACTCCATTTATGGCCAACAGTTGGCTGGCGCAGGAGAGGAAGTCTGCGAGCCATGAGTGGATGGCCTTGGATACATAGGAGAGAGTTGTGAGCAGCGCAGGGTGCCAGACTGTGGCACCCTGTGTTCTTTCTGAAGAGTAGAACATGAGCTTTTGCCAGCATGGCGAAATCTAATTGCTGCCCTAACCTACAGAGGGCATTGGATCAGCAGCATAACCATACCCTCAGCCAATGATGCTACCCCGCAGCCTTGTGCTGCATATTAAAGAAGATAATAATGCTCCATTGTACCATATAATTATTTACACTTTTCATTGTCAGTCGGTAGTGATAGAGGAAGCTGTTCAATGACTCATTTCACTGTTGCCATCAGTAAACACATATTTGTCAATCTCGTGCAGCAATATATATGTATACAGTTAGGTCTTCATCTATTCACAATTTTCCATTGATAACACATTTATACAGATTGGCAGAAGAACTCAGAGATGGGTGTACTTGCACTTAAGCTGTCTACTCTGGTTTGATTCAGACCCGTCTATTAACTGTTATCTTAGTGCTTTCCAGTCAAGGTATTGTATCAACGACTATGCCATCCATCAGAGTTGACGTTAACCGGCCATTCCATTTTCTAGCATTTACCTTACGGTGGTTAAGGATCATGGTGTCTCTTGAAAACTGTAAATCATTGTGAGCGACATCAGATCAAATCCAAGTGCCTGCCCTGTTGGTGAGCTATTTTGGAAGTACGGATGTAATGGACCTGTAATCTGACATGGTAATTCTCAGCAATGGAATATTAATGAGCGAGCTTGGCGCACACCTGATTCCCAGCCAGAGTATGAATATGAAGTTTTATTTAATTAATTGTTAGCATTATTATTCATATTAGATTCATGAAGCTTTTATTTTAACTTTAATGATCACTGTAAAATGTGTGTTGTAATGATCACACATTAACATTGTAACAGTGAGCCAGGTGGACACGGTCAAATCTCCCACACAGACAGGCACCAATCTAGCGACGGGTCATCCTTGGAACGTATGTCTTCCCCTGAGAAAGCCCAAATATCTTTACTTCAGTTTCTGACATAACAGAAGCTCCAACCTGCCTGCCGCTGATAATGCATTAGTCTATTTAAAGGATTGGCGCTCAAGTGAGACGTTCGATTAAACCATCAATTTGTGCCCTCCTGACGGGGGATTTTTGCCCAATTCTCATGGTCAGGTGTTACTCGTGCCATGATTTACCGTTGCCAATACGGCCATGCACTAAACCAACACTCCAATTGTGAAAATAGAGGTTTATTAAAGAAAAGGGGACGAGGACAAAGAAGCAATGTTACAACAAATGGAAATCCCACATGGACTACAATACCCACACCACAATAATCCTTCAGCTTACGTGATAACTTAATGGCCACACACTCACAAATATGCGACAGATAAAGGTAGATGAAACTGAAAAAAACCTGTCCACACGCTATGTTTATGTGTGGTGGTTGTGGTTGCAATGGGAGTGGTGAGCTCTGTGCGGAAGAGACACACTGCGTCCTGGTCTGGGCTCCCGCTGGGCTTTTTGCCAGGTTATGCGATGTCTCCTCTGGCGCTGTTTCAGGGACACAAAGCTGGTCCTCACTCCGTGCCTCATCTGGTCTGGTTTCACCATTGCAGTGCTGACGCTTCGTTGTCTCTTTTCCGTGTTCTTGAGAACCACTCAATAACCATCTTGAGTGAGCCAACCTCTCTCATATGAAGCCTGAAGTAGCCGATCTGCACTGCACTCTTTTATAGACGTCAGAGAGCAGGTGTGGCTTGAGATGCTTCTCATCTCTTCTCGTCGGTGGGCGGGTGATTTTGCCACATCCCTTTGCACACCCCTCGGGCTGTTTGCCTGCACCAGTCCATGCTGGAGAGGGCGAGAAGGTTAAAAGCACATGTAGACAGATTCCAAGGTGAACGATTTGGAGAATTAAGGTGCGGGATGGTCAGGGTTTAGACACATACTAAATGTTGGGGGCACATTGGTTTCTGCTAAAACACTTTTCGACACGTGATCTATCATTTCACACAGAAACCAAACATTTGTATGATATATGCTTATTCATGAAATATCGATGCTATCTTACCCCCTTCACTATCTTACCCCCTCAGTCCCTTTGGCATCCCACAATAATATGAATGCATCAGCAAGTCAATCATAAAGTGATATCTCTATTCTTTGGATTAAAAAAGTTAATAATGTTTAAGATCATACATGATGTTATCACGGCCAAAATATCATAGTGTGTATCGCTACTTCAGTGGTATTGTACTTGGAGGCATACTGCATTTTCTCCTGATATGAATGATTTTTCTGCTTTTCAAGTTTCTCCTCTTTGTTATTTATTGGTTTTTAAAGCATATTCAGGCTGTAGGATTAGCATAGACAGTTCTTCTTTCTTCTATACACGTATCAGTACAGGGCAAGTACATTGTGGATGCAGTACACTCATCCAGCATTCATTTCTTCCCCATTGTGCAACGTCCTATCCATGTTCCACTCTTTCAACTCTTTCTTTTTCTGTTTCCTTCCTCGTTCTCAACCAACACACTCTACAAATGGAAAAATATCTCAGTGAGGATTCACCATTGGCACGGTGAGGCTCGCAAAAAGTATTATCATCAACATTGCTGTATGATGCCGATGTTATTTTACATTTATGGCACGCACGTAACATGCTATCTCTTTGCTATCTCACATGATCAACAAATTCATAATCGCAGCAATAGAAACATTTCCAGAATATGGCACATTTGTACTTTTTTTTTCTATGC
Organism: Eptatretus atami; assembly: GCA_035128595.1. NCBI lineage: Eukaryota > Metazoa > Chordata > Myxini > Myxiniformes > Myxinidae > Eptatretus > Eptatretus atami. Next base: position 71,001,743 of record CM068964.1, read on the forward strand.
CACCCAGCACCTGTACCACCCAGCACCTCTATATTTTGTCTTCCTCCTGCTCCTACAAACCATTTTCTAAAAGTGAAGAATATAGTGGATGTAAAGTTTCACCATGATGTTAAACTTTCTTCACCAGGAGTCGGAAAATTGACATAAATGAATTGTTAATCACAATGCACAAACTGATATACATTGGACTAGATATGGTGATTTCCTATATGCTCTTATTTTGTCTTTATGGGGAGATGATTAAAGTAAACAATGTTCAACTGTGAATACAATGGTGGAGCTTGCTGACTTAAATGGCAGCAGCCCTTGTCTGTAATCTAGTCGTACCACCCAGTAAAAAGCCTGATATTATCAAACGTAATTTGTATTGTATATGGTGAGACAATAATAACAAAATATGAACAAATGGTTGGTTTTTGTAAGTCACATGATCGGGAAAAAAAATGGCACCAACAATGTTAAGATCAAATTAAAATTTACGGAAATAAGTATATCAGGGAAACGAGAACTGCACTCAGTAGAGTGCATACCTTTGCCGGGCTGGATAGTTTACGTTTTGTATACACTGATAGGCCGGATCTGCATCCGGATTAATAAAATCGAATCCGTTGTTATGTCACCTACCAATTCACATCCACCTAGTTTTGTCATAATCCATCCACAACATTTTTGAAATACCTGTTATATTGTTTTTGGCCCCATCTCTCCAATGGTGAAGAATCACTTAAAATTAAACATTTTTTTGGATCCAGATCAAATATTCCAAAATCGAATCAATTCATCATTGTCAACACCACAACTGTCACCAAATTTTGTCCGAATCGGTCAATAACTTTTTGAGATATCCTGCTCACAGACAGAACAAATAAACAAGATGACGTGTGCAGCAGTTGCAAAATCCCTAAAACAAATTTGACTTAAAAAATCATTGGTGGGTAATTTAATGACCAAATATACAAATCCTGTTCAAATTTCAAGTCAATTGGATAAAAATTGACGATTTTAGAAATTAGGGCTATGTTGACCTTTTGACTTATTGACAAAAAATAACTGGTGGTTGAATTCAGTGACCTGATATGCAAATCTTTTCAAATTCTCAAGTCAATCAGATGAAAATTGAGGGTATTAGAAATAACACCTAAGATGTTATTTTTGGCCTATATTACCTTTTAGCGCATGTTGACCTCAAAAATATTGGCAGTTGAACATAAATGACCAATAATGCAAATGCTGGTTCAACTTTCAAGTGAATCAGATGAAATTGACAATTTTAGAAATCCGCCTATGTTGACTTTTGACTATTTTGACTATAAAAAATAGTTGGTGGTTGAATTCAGTGCCTGATATGCAAATCTTCAAATTTCAAGTCTGTCGGATAAAAATTTAGGATTTAGAACTTTCACTTCATTGTTGACCTTGCCCTATTTGACATTTTGGCCGAAGTTGACCTCAAAATATTAGTGCTGAATTCAGTGACCTGATATGCATATCTCTTGAAATTTCAACTCAAACGGATGAAAATTGAGGATTTTAGACATTGCACCTAAGTCGTTGACCTTTGGCCGATATTGACCTCAAAACAATTGGCGATTGAATTCACTGACCTGATGTGCAAACTCTTCGAATTTCAAGTCAATCAGATGAAAATGATGATTTAGAAATTTGACAAAGTTGCTGACCTTTGGCCTATGTTGACTTTTTACCTCACATCAATAGGCTCTTGCTTATGACAACTCCACCATTTCTTGAAGTTTCATGAAGTTTGGTTAAATAGCGACCTGTAGGTGATTGACTTACAGAAAAAACAAACGATAGATAGAATACACACCAGACCAACCAATATACTTGCGAATCTTCAAATTTCGGCAAGTAACTAAACTCCATCCACCTTCGGTGGCAGAGGTAATTAATATACATTGTTACACGTGCAATTGACTGGCTGTTCATCTCACACCTACAAGGAACGTTGTACAGTATCAATTGCGTTATTTACCTCATTGGAGTCATCAAATTTTCATGAGAAGCTCATTAGTAAGCCAAATTTGATTCCATGTGGGAAAAAGAGGAAGACATCGTTACAGTTTATTTAAATATTCATATCTCCATTCTCATTCCTTCTGCTTTTATATGCATTGCTGAAAAAGAATCTGCTTTTCACGATGTGGTTGCGTTTAAACTGTGCTTACATTGACATGCGTGGATGAGCTTTGTGAAATGTAACATGAGTGAAGAGGCCAGACTGAGCGTGTTGCTGTGGTCTGTTCGTCAGTGTGGCGAAGCGTGAGAGAATTACGAAGACCTGCTATAACAAGACTGGACTCTGGCGCAAAAAGGTGTATGACAGTGATGTCACAAGCATCCTCAAATCTGCTGATAAATATGACAGCAAGCGAGAGGCCTGACATTGGGGGTAAGTATCCATCAGGATGGAGCTGCTCTCCAAATTAAAAAAAATGGATTTAGTTTTTTTGATTAGAAAGAGCTCTTACATTGCTATTAACAAAGTCTGTTTGGTCATAATTTAAAGCAACAATGTTTAACATGTACATTGTTTCCAACATGGGAAGCTCCACTGGTACCGTCACCTGTAGAAATGCTGCAGCCATTAAAATGGAAGACTTTCAAAATGACATGATCCTCCCCAGAATGCTCAGACCACGCATGCGCAGAACCCATTAGCATCAAAGTTGATCGGGGCTGTTTACATAATCCTATCATGTGTGCGAGATAAGAATTGTTACCTAAAATGGCTCGAAAGCTTCTAAAAGAAGCTGAAAATGCTTGGAAAAGTATCTGAGAGAAATGGGTGTGCCTCGACACAATGAAAGAGTTGGAGAACTGTCTCAGCTCACTAAGGGCTGAGATCTTGCAGCTTTCAATACTGTAAAAATCCCGACGATGGAGTGGGCCGGCAGGCCAGAACTGTGCCGGCGTGTTCTCCCAAACCCTGAAATTGCTACCAATGAATGGACTTTGAACCTTGGCGGGAGTGCCTCCTGTGGCAGCTTAGTTATTTATTTATGGACGTCTGCAATTGGAAAGAGATGCCGTGCATAACAACAAAGTAATGGCTACAACTCTTCGACAAAGATTGTGTTCGCGACATGAAAATACACAAATCTCGTGCCAGATATTTTTCATGTAGGAACCACTGTATCAAGCAGATTTCCCCTGAGGAGATGAACTGTATCTGGTTTTGTGGCTTCTTCAACAGTGGTGGGAAGTCATATCTGGGACTTGTGAATCCACAGTCATTTTAAGCTTTTAAAATGATGATATTGTTCAATGGAAGAGGTGGGGAGGGCAGGGGGAGGGTGATCCATAGCTAGATTGTGGTAAGTGTAACAGAAGCGTGTGTTTTGGTAGGTTAGATTGCTATTAAAAGGACCTGTTGGAGAGTGTTACTGCACAGTGGAGGCAGTGAGTGTTACTTTTAAGATGGTCAGCGTATGGTGTGTAGCGTAAAATCTCCTATTTGAAAGTGACAAGATGCGCTGTAAAAGCCGGAATGGTCAAAAAACCTCCCATACTTTATGAACAACAAGAGCATGGGCGTGGCCAATGACAGGACCTGCCGCTTGGGTGGGGGGGGGGGGGTGGCGCCAGTCTCAATGCTGGAGGATCGGACTGAGGCATAAGACATGGAAGTGTGATTTGGTGCTGCACAGAAGAGCAGAAACAGCCCTGACCTTGTCAGATCATCGTTTTGAATCTGTGCCATCTTGGCGTCTCCTTTATCGATCCGTCGTCTTCACATTGCTTGCTTACATCGCTCATTGCAATTTGAGTCGAAAACGTTTGAGCTGAAACACAGCTTCCCAGGATAGTATCTTTATCCTGCTGGTCTCTTAAAACGAGTTTTTTTTTAAACCAATTTAAATCCTCCCTGGGGGTTTAAAAGTGTTGAACGAGTGATAAGGTGGGAATACTCGAAGCGTGAATGTATTGCTAAGAAAAAAGCAGCTTATGAAAGACACACAAGAAAAACAAAGAATCTTTGGATGAAGGTAGACAAACGACCACATGACATGAATAAAGAGACGAAGTAAATAGACAATGATACAGCCTACAGAAATCTAGTTGCCACGAGCACAAAATTATTTACACAATGGGGTGGGGCGGGGGGGCATGGCAAGATCTTAAAAGATCTTAAAGGTGGAATCAGGCCTCCATATGGAATGCAGGGAGGTTACAGCGGGCACAGTGGCTTTCCGCGGCCAAGCTTCGAAGACTAGCTCATGCACTCGACGCTAGGAGAGACAGTGGCGAGCCTCAACATCACTGCGATCTCCAACTGCCTAAATTCCTCCCTCAAAACTAGGCGGCTCACTGCCCGACTCCAAACTGAGGCTCTGCTCACCTGACTGCAGAGAGTTTTGACTCCAACCCAAGCTTAACTGGCTTGACTCACTGGCCAGACTCCAAGACTCGACGCAGTGCTGTGTGCGGCCCTTTTATTACCCCCGCAGCACACCACAGCATCGGACATCCCTCGCTTCTCAGCTCGTCGCACCAATCAAGCGCGCCACACACGTTGCGTGCAACAGTGGCATGACCGTCGACCATCGCGGCTGGTAAGTTTTTCAAAGCACAAGGACTACCGACCGTCAAATATCCACACTGTCCCTTCATTGCTTGTTACCTCACCTGGTTTTTACAGAGAGGACATGTATTAATTAACCTTTCCTCTCTCAATCCCTGTGTCCAACTTATACCTGCCTACAGTGTACTAAAAAGGCCACCCCTTCTCTCTAACAGGTCCCTCGTTATTAGAAAATTTTCGAACCTCACAAGACACATGGAATGCTAACATTAATACGGAGCTAATTCGTAACACCCTCAACTAACAATACACCCCCTGTATTGAATTGAAATACTTATATTGTTGCTATTCCTTTTTAGTGCTGTGCTATATTGATAACCAAATAGCTTTTTTTAGATTAGAATACGTTTGTGGTGAAAAATAAACGTTGAGACAGATGTGATAAGATATTGAAGGAAGTTGCTTTTTTGCATTACATCGGTGTGCTAGGAGTCCTGTTTCAGAGGTGCTAGTTAATGGACCTTTTATTAATCAATCCGGTATCGAGGTGAGCGGCCCCATGATTTGTTTGGATGGGGTTTCCTTCTGTGGATGTGTCAATATGCTGTCCCCTTCTGTGGGTGTTCTCAATCCCTCAGCCATGTGACAATCTACAGCCAGTGCTTTGCCTTAATGTATTCTAAAGGTGACAGTATTACTGCAGGAGCGCCAATCAAAGAGGAGCCGATTCCATTGAATGCTATATTAATGCCTTGTAAATGATAACGATTTGTCATATATAAGATACCCAAGGTTCACAACTGATAAAGAACAGTCATTTGTCAAATATATTTGTTAATGTGTTTTTTTTTTTAAAAAAGCCCCTAGGTTCATGAGTACCGGAGTACACTTACTTCGAAATAATTTTCCTGACCTATAAGAGGAAATTAAATACATTATTATGTGAAACGTTTATCTTAAATGAAGTATTTTGTTCATGTTGTTCAAATTTGGCAGATCAGAACAGAATGATGTCATTAAACTTAATAAATCCCATTCTGGTATATTTAAAGTGATATTAGTTTTTTGCACTTGGAATTTTTGTTATGCGATGCATAAATGACTGCCCCAGATCTTGGCCATTTTGAAATGCTTAGTATGAATGAAAATAATTTAAAAATAAGTGGACCTGTTTGGTTTGTTGAAGTTTTTGTATATCGAGAGTTGTATTGTGTGATAAGAGATAAAAATGTAACACAATAAAACAAGATACGGCACTTGTAAGAAGCGCTTAGTTCTCGCCTCGCATGCTCATTCTGAACAAAAATACACATCGTAACTGACACGTTAGCTATACGCCGACTGTACTTATGGCCCAGTATACCTGTATCATCTCGTGCACACTTACTATGTCACATACATTGCATTATCCATAGCTTATTGACTCTGATTGATTATTAGGAATATTTAATGACCACTTTTTGTGCACATTAAGGCTAAATTGTGTCAATGAAGATTATATGAATTTTTTTCAACCTATATTCTCCATGGCTCGTCAATTCGTATGTTATGAAGTGTGCATCGATTGTTAAGGCGGATTTCTGGAGAAGATGCCTTTTACATTTTTTTTTTAAATCAAATATGGCCACCAGATCACGTGCATCGATAAAAATCATAAATTAATTCTTACTCAATTGGTCGTAGATAGATCTATGAAATTTCTAATTGCTTCAGATAGATTTCAATTCAATAATTATGGCTGGAATACTACTTCACCAATGACATCGATAATGTATACACACTATGTACCCCATAGGGAGTTTGATGACGTTGCAAGTTTCCATATTTTATTGTTGAGCGTATTCAGCAGAAAATATATGTCCATTTTTTCCCTTTAATACCAATATGGCTACCCTTATCAGAGTTAGCATAGATTTCCATGTGGAGTCCCTCCTGTGTTTTAAAGTTTCGCATAATCAGACAGCAGTTTCAGAGAACAATTTGGATAAGGAATTTCAATTCAACCAATTATAGGCTGGAATTACCACTTCACTGATGATTGCCATCCGATCACCCCATACCATGGGGAGTTGATGACATAGTGCCAAGTTTTCTATTGTTTCCGTTGAGCTGTTTTGGGGGAAAATTCGTCCAAATTTCTTCTCTTTATCATATGGCTGCCATATCATGTGACTATATCTAAGAGTTAGCCATAAAATATTCTCCATTGGGAGTCCCCTATGTTGAAGTATTTGCTCTTAGATCGGCAGAAGTGATGCAGAAAAAAACATTTTTAAAGCAAAATATATAGACGCGGGCCACACACACGACACACAGACAAGGTATGGCTCCCTTCGGGACGAGACTTATAATCTCTATTCTTGTTTCAATACACCTCTACTTTATGATAACAAAAACATAAAACGTACTTACAGAGCACACCCCTTTAGGTTGTAATTTAGGATTTTGACCTTTTTAAAAACTTGATAATGGCAGCAGGCTGCTTTTGCACTCATGTTAAAATCTTGGAGACAAAGTTCCAATACCTTCAAACCACTTGCATGCATTGTTGTATGTGCAATCGTTTCATTATTACTCGTATTAGTACTATGCTCCAAGATTAGTTGATGCCTGGAGAGTAGTTGGAGGAAGCAATTCCTCAATATTTGTGAAGTAATGAACGCAGGATTGCCTGTTCAAATTGTTTTCCTGGTCTATTGTTTAAACATGAGCTCGTAACTAACAGTGCCTTAAAGAGTATTCACCCCTCCAAGGTTTTCACATTTTGATACCACCTGAGCTGTATTTCATGATGGCTTCAAATCTAACTTAATATATAGATTATTAGAGTCTTCAAAACTAGTCCAAAGTATATAAGCTAAAAAAAAAGATGCAGATAAATAATTGAATAAGTTCGATTAACAGAGAAAATCAGAATGATTCTCTGTTGCATAAGTTATTAATACCTTGCCCAATTAACGAAGGTCACTTCAGGAAGCAATTAATGTGTTTGGAAGGTTACAAAATAAGTGTAAGGTTCACTGAATTCATATCAGTGGTTAACTAAAATCTAAGCTCCTCTTATTAAGGAGTTTTAAGGTGAAACTCACTTGTAAGACCAACAAGACAAACATGAAGAACGCAAGGAGCTTTACCATATGAAGTCAGACATAAAGTGGTAGAGCACTATCAGGAGAGGGTTATAAAGAAGAGTTTAAATACTCTTATCTTCTGAAGTATGGTTGAAATCATTGCATTAAAGAAGGGGAAACATCTCATAATCCACCAGATCTACACAGATCAGGTCACTCACAACTCAGCAGCCAGGCAACGGAACTGTTAGGATGAACTGGTAATCAAACAATATTTTAAAGATTGAGGCTACTATGTCTGAGATTGGGGTCAGTGTCATCGATCAACAATATCCTGTCTTACAAAGCTGGCTTCTTGGAAGGTGGCAAGAAAGAAGCCATACTCGAAAAATTTGTGCATTTAAAACTCATATGGGTTGCAAAAAGCTCTGATACTGCAGACATGTGGAGAACGTTTTTGAGGTCCAGCGAACAAAATTGAACTTTGGTGTAAATTCAGTGATTTCGTCTGATGCATTAATAATGCTGTACCAATTCAATGTACATCCCTGCTGGTCAAGCATATGTGGTGGCAGCATTCATGTTATGAGGGCTTTTCATCAAGCAGGGACTGGAAAGCCTTGTCAGGATCGAGGCAATATACGGTGCAAAGTACATGGAGAATCCTTGATGCAAAAAAAAAAAAGAAAATGCTTGAGTCAGCCATGAATTGAACTGATAAGAATATATATTTCAGTCAGGCAATGTATCCGAAGCACAAGATAAAGAAATGAGTGGCTGAATAAGAAGAGATAATATGTTTTAGAGTGCTCGGTCAAGAGTTCTTCTTGAACCCAATTGACATGATTATGTATGGCGAGACTTGAGTTTGCAGTCATCGCGATGCTCAATCAATTGGCAGAACTATGAGCAATTTTCATGTGAAGAATGGGCAGAAACATTTCACCATTCTCACTGTGCATAAGCTGGGAGAGTGAAAACCTACCTCAATGATTCATAACAGTCTTGCTGCAAAAGTTTCCACAGGTTATGACGTCAAGGCTGATACTTTTGCAACCAGTGAATTTGATTTGTACTATGTTTTTCAGGTTTCCAGACATGTAAACCTTCAATTACGTATATAGGTTTTGTTTTGATCTCTTCAGTTGAATAATAAAGTTATTGGAAAAATTGTTTCTGGCATATTCTCTATGTGGCATATTGGTAGGGGGTGAATACTTTTTGCAGACCAACGTAAAGCTTGGTGTACAGGGTGTTCAAGGTTGATGTGGATCTCATTCTAGAAATCAAAAGTACAAGAAATTTTTATGAAACTTGTGAGGTATTCTCCTGATAAGTCATACTTGTCTCAGTAGATGTGCGTCGTAACTTGGTGTATCGTGCATAGAAAATCTTTAAGATGAGTATGCGTGTCATTTCAGTGGGAATACTCTATTGTCTTCTTATATTTAACAATGTTGTGAAGATGTTTGTTGTGGTGGTCCAAGAGTTTGAAATCACAGGTGACCAATCAGGATCTGAAATGAGGTATTTTTGTTATAACACTATTGGGTTTGTATTGGGGTGGGTTTGTATTAGAATTAGTTTGTGATCAGAGTTATTGATTTTATACCAAGCAGTAGACTACAATTGGTCCAAAAGAATTTTGTTTCTGCATGAAAAGTATTGAGTAGGAATTCATCATCATTTCAAATATGGGAACTTTCCATTGAAGAAAAATCAGAAAAGTCTCACAAAGGAGGGGTAAGAAATATAAAAAAAAATATTTAGAGAAAGATAATGGAAAAGATTGGATTTGAAGAAATCTTGTAAACCTAATTATTGGGCTTGTGAATTCGAATCAGAAGTTCTCTGGGATCATTAATTTGGAATAGTGCTTTGATTGCTCTAGTTCATCCTCTCAATGAATTACAGTAATGGAGATGTTTT
>CM068964.1:71018378-71029162 GCA_035128595.1 Eptatretus atami
AGAGAGTCTGAGAGATCATTGATGAAAACCAGCAAAAGAACAGGGCCCAGAACGCTACCTTCAGAAACTCCAGCCTGGACAGGAAGAGGGGATGAGAGAACTCCATTTATGGCCACACGTTGGCTGCGACAGGAGAGGAAGTTCTGCGGGCATAGTGGAGATGGCCTTGGATACCATAGGAAGAGAGTTTGGTGAGCAGCGCAGGGTGCCAGACTGTGGCACCCTGTGTTCTTTCTGAAGAGTAGAACATGAGCTTTTGCCAGCACCTGGCGAAATTCCTAATTGCTGCCCTAACCTACAGAGGGCATTGGATCAGCAGCATAACCATACCCTCAGCCAATGATGCTACCCCGCAGCCTTGTGCTGCATATTAAAGAAGATAATAATGCTTCATTGTACCATATTATTATTTACACTTTTCATTGTCAGCTCGGTAGTGATAGAGGAAGCTGTTCAATGCACTCATTTCACTGTTGCCATCAGTAAACACATATTTGTCAATCCTCGGTGCAGCAATATATATGTATACAGTTAGGTCTTCATCTATTACACAATTTTCCATTGATAACACATTTATACAGATTGGCAGAAGAACTCAGAGATGGGTGTACTTGCACTTAAGCTGTCTACTCTGGGTTTGATTCCAGACCCGTCTATTAACTGTTATCTTAGTGCTTTCCAGTCAAGGTATTGTATCAACGACTATGCCATCCATCAGAGTTGACGTTAAGCCGGCCATTCCATTTTCTAGCATTTACCTTACGGTGGTTAAGGATTCCATGGTGCTTCTTGAAAACTGTAAATCATTGTGAGCCGACATCAGATCAAATTCCAAGTGCCTGCCCTGTTGGTGAGCTATTTTGGAAGTACGATGTAATGGACCTGTAATCTGGACATGGTAAATTCTCAGCAATGGAAATATTAATGAGCGAGCCTTGGGCAACCCTGATTCCCAGCCAGAGTATGAATATGAAGTTTTATTTAATTAATTGTTAGCATTATTATTCATATTAGATTCATGAACTTTTACTTAACTTTAATGATCACTGTAAAATGTGTGTTGTAATGATCACACATTAACATTGTAACAGTGAGCCAGGTGGACACGGTCAAATCTCCCACACAGACAGGCACCAATCTAGCGACGGGTCATCCTTGGAACCGTATGTCTTCCCCTGAGAAAGCCCAAATATCTTTACTTCAGTTTCTGACATAACAGAAGCTCCAACCTGCCTGCCGCTGATAATGCATTAGTCTATTTAAAAGGATTGGCGCTCAAGTGAGACGTTCGATAAACCATCACATTTGTGCCCTCCTGACGGGGGATTTTTGCCCCAATTCTCAATGGTCACGGTGTTACTCGTGCCATGATTTACCGTTGCCAATACCGGACCATGCACTAAACCAACACTCCAATTGTGAAAATACAGAGTTTATTAAAGAAAAAGGGGACGGAGGACAAAGAAGCAATGTTACAACAAATGGAAATCCCACATGGACTACAATACCCACACCCACAAATAATCCCCTTCAGCTTACGTGATAACTTAATGGCCCACACACTCACAAATATGCGACAGATAAAGGTAGATGAAACTGAAAAAAACCTGTCCACACGCTATGTTTATGTGTGGTGGTTGTGGTTGCAATGGGAGTGGTGAGCTCTGTGCGGAAGAGACACACTGCGTCCTGGTCTGGGCTCCCGCTGGGCTTTTTGCCAGGTTATGCGATGTCTCCTCTGGCGCTGTTTCAGGGACACAAAGCTGGTCCTCACTCCGTGCCTCACTCTGGTCTGGTTTCACCATTGCAGTGCTGACGCTTCGTTGTCTCTTTTCCGTGTCTCTTGAGAACCACTCACCATAACCATCCTGAGTGAGCCAAACTCCTCTCATATGAAGCCTGAAGTAGCCCGATCTGCACTGCACTCCACTTTTTATAGACGTCAGAGAGCAGGTGTGGCTTTGAGATGCTTCTCATCTCTTCTCGTCGGTGGGCGGGGTGATTTTCGCCACATCCCTTTGCACACCCCTCGGGCTGTTTGCCTGCACCAGTCCATGCTGGAGAGGGCGAGAAGGTTAAAAGCACATGTAGACAGATTCCAAAGGTGAACGATTTGGAGAATTAAGGTGCGGGGATGGTCAGGGTTTAGACACATACATAATGTTGGGGGCACATTGGTTTCTGCTAAAACACTTTTCGACACGTGATCTATCATTTCACACAGAAACCAAACATTTGTATGATATATGCTTATTCATGAAATATCGATGCTATCTTACCCCCTTCACTATCTTACCCCCTTCAGTCCCTTTGGCCATCCCCACAATAATATGAATGCATCAGCAAGTCAATCATAAAGTGATATCTCTATTCTTTTGGATTAAAAAAGTTAAATAATGTTTAAGAATCATACATGATGTCTATCACGGCCAAAATATCATAGTGTGTTATCGCTACTTCAGTGGTATTGTACTTGGGATGGCATACTGCCAATTTTCTCCTGATATGAATGATTTTTCTGCTTTTCAAGTTTCTCCTCTTTGTTATTTATGGTTTTTAAAGCATATTCAGGCTGTAGGATTAGCATAGACGGTTCTTCTTTCTTCTATACAGTATCAGTACAGGGCAAGTACATTGTGGATGCAGTACACCTCACTCCAACATTCATTTCTTCCCCATTGTGCAACGTCCTATCCATGTTCCCACTCTTTCAACTCTTTCCTTTTTCCTGTTTCCCTTCCTCGTTTCTCAACCAACACAACTCTACGAAATGGCAAAAATATCTCAGTGAGGATTCACCATTGGCACGGTGAGGCTCGCCAAAAAGTCTTATCATCAACATTGCTGTATGATGCCGATGTTATTTTTACCATTTATGGCACGCACGTAACATGCTACTCTTTTGCTATCTCACATGATCAACAAATTCATAATCGCAGCAATAGAAACATTTCCAGAATATGGCACATTTGTACTTTTTTTTTCTATGCCACCCGCACCTGTACCACCCCAGCACCTCTATATTTGTCTTCCTCCTGCTCCTACAAACCATTTTCTAAAAGTGAAGATATAGTGGGATGTAAAGTTTCACCATGATGTTAAACTTTCTCCACCAGGAGTCGGAAAATTGACATAAATGAATTGTTAATCACAACAATGCCACAAACTGATATACATTGGACTAGATATGGTGATTTCCTATATGCTCTTATTTCTGTCTTTATGGGGAGATGATTAAAGTAAACAAGTTCAACTGTGAATAACAATGGTGGAGCTTGCTGACTTAAATGGCAGGCAGCCCTTGTCTGTAAATCTAGTCGTACCACCCAGCTAAAAGCCTGATATTATCAAACGTAATTTGTATTGTAATTTGGTGAGACCAATAATAACCAAAATACGAACAAATAGGTTGGTTTTTGTAAGTCACATGATCGGGAAACAAAATGGCACCAACATGTTAAATCAAATAAAATTTACGGAAATAAGCTCATATCACGGGAAACGAGAACTGCACTCAGTAGAGTGCATACCTTTGCCGGGCTGGATAGTTTACGTTTTGTATCACACTGATAGGCCGGATCTGCATCCGGACCTTAAATAAAATCGAATCGGCTTGTTATTGTCACCTACCCAATTCATCCACCTAGTTTTGTCATAATCCATCCACAACATTTTGAAATATCCTGCTTATATTGTTTTTGGCCCCATCTCTCAATGGTGAAGAATCACTTAAAAAATTTAAACATTTTTGGATCCAGATCCAAATCTTCACCAAAATCGAATCAATTCATCATTGTCACACACCCAACCTGTCCACCAAATTTTGTCCGAATCGGTCAATAACTTTTTGAGATATCCTGCTCACAGACAGACAAATAAACAAGATGACGTCGTGCAGAGCTTGCAAAATCCCTAAAACAAATTTGACCTTAAAAAATCATTGGTGGGTGAATTTAATGACCAAATATACAAATCCTGTTCAAATTTCAAGTCAATTGGATAAAAATTGACGATTTTAGAAATTAGGGCTATGTTGACCTTTTGACTTATTGACCACAAAAATAACTGGTGGTTGAATTCAGTGACCTGATATGCAAATCCTTTTCAAATTTCAAGTCAATCAGATGAAAATTGAGGGTATTAGAAATAACACCTAAGATGTTGACTTTTGGCCTATATTAACCTTTTAGCGCATGTTGACCTCAAAAATAATTGGCAGTTGACATAAATGACCAAATATGCAAATCCTGTTCAACTTTCAAGTGAATCAGATGAAAATTGACAATTTTAGAAATCCGGCCTATGTTGACCTTTTGACCTATGTTGACTTAAAAAATAGTTGGTGGTTGAATTCAGTGACCTGATATGCAAATCTTCAAATTTCAAGTCTGTCGGATAAAAATTTAGGATTTTAGAACTTTCACCTTCATTGTTGACCTTTGCCCTATTTTGACATTTTGGCCGAAGTTGACCTCAAAAATAATTAGTGGCTGAATTCAGTGACCTGATATGCATATCCTCTTGAAATTTCAACTCAAACGGATGAAAATTGAGGATTTTAGACATTGCACCTAAGTCGTTGACCTTTGGCCGATATTGACCTCAAAAACAATTGGCGATTGAATTCACTGACCTGATGTGCAAATCCTCTTCGAATTTCAAGTCAATCAGATGAAAATGATGATTTTAGAAATTTGACAAAGTTGCTGACCTTTGGCCTATGTTGACCTTTTTACCTCAAAATCAATAGGCTTCTTGCTTATGACAACTCCACCATTTCTTGAAGTTTCATGAAGTTTGGTTTAAAATAGCGACCTGTAGGTGATTGACTTACAGAAAAAACAAACAGATAGAATCAGAATCACACACCAGACCAACCAATATACTTGCGAATCTTCAATTTCGCAAGTAACAAACATAACCTCCATCCACCTTCGGTGGCAGAGGTAATTAATACATTGTTACACGTGCAATTGACTGGCTGTTCCATCTCACACCTACAAGGAACGTTGTACAGTATCAATTGCGTTATTTACCTCATTGGAGTCATCAAAATATTTCATGAGAAGCTCATTAGTAAGCCAATTTGATTTCCATGTGGGAAAAAGAGGAAGACATCGTTAACGTTTATTTAATATTCATATCTCCATTCTCATTCCTTCTGCTTTTATATGCATTGCTGAAAAAGAATCTGCTTCTTCACGATGGTGTTGCGTTTAACTTGTGCTTACATTGACATGCTGTGATGAAGCTTTGTGAAAATGGTACCATGAGTGAAGAGGCCAGACTGAGCGTGTTGCTGTGGTCTGTGCGTCAGTGTGGCGAAGCGTGAGGATGATTACGAAGACCTGACTATAAACAAGACCTGGACTCTGGCGCCAAAGGTGTATGACAGTGATGTCACAAGCATCCTCAACCATCTGCTCGATAAATATGACAGCAAGCTGAGGCCTGACATTGGGGGTAAGTATCCATCAGGATGGAGCTGGCTCTCCAAATTAAAAAAAATGGATATTAGTTTTTTTTGATTAGAGAAAGAGCTCTTACATTGCTATTAACAAAGTCTGTTTGGTCATACTTTAAAAGCAACAATGTTCTAACATGTACAATGTGTGTTCCAACATGGGAAGCTCCACTGGTACCGTCACCTGTAGAAATGCTGCAGCCATTAAAATGGAAGACTTTCAAAATGACATGATCCTCCCCAGAATGCTCAGCACGCATGCGCAGAACCCATTAGCATCAAAGTTGATCGGGGCATGTTTACATATATCCTATCATGTGTGCGAGATAAGAATTGTTACCTAAAATGGCTCGCAAAGCTTCTAAAAGAAGCTGAAAATGCTTGGAAAAGTATCTGAGAGAAATGGGTGTGCCTCGACACAATGAAAGAGTTGGAGAACTGTCTCAGCTCACTAACAGGGCTGAGATCTTGCAGCTTTCCATACTGTAAAAACTCCCGACGATGGATGTGGGCCGGTGCAAGGCCAGAACTGTGCCGGGCGTGTTCTACCCAAACCCTGACAATTGCTACCAATGAATGGACTTTGAACCTTGCGGGAGTGCCTCCTGTGGCAGGCTTAGTTATTTATTTCATGGACGTCTGCAATTGGAAAGACGATGCCATGCATCATCACCAACAAAGTAATGGCTACCAACTCTTCGACAAAGATTGTGTTCGCGACATGAAAATACACAAATCTTGTGCCAGATATTTTTCACGTAGGAACCACATGTATCAAGCAGATTTCCCCTGAGGGAGACACTGTATCTGGTTTTTGTGCTTCTTCACAGTGGTGGGAAGGTCATATCTGGGACTTGTGAATCCACAGTCATTTTAAGCTTTTAAAATGATGATATTGTTCAATGGAAGAGGTGGGGAGGGCAGGGGGAGGGGTGATCCATAGCTAGATTGTGGTAAGTGTAACAAGGACCGTGTGTTTTGAGTAGGTTAGATTGCTATTTAACAAGGACCTGTTGGGAGGAGTGTTTACTGCACAGTGGAGGCAGTGAGTGTTTACTTTTAAGATGGTCAGCGTATGGTTGTGTAGCGTAAAATCTCCTATTTGAAAGTGACAAGATGCGCTGTAAAAGCCCGGAATGGGTCAAAAAACCTCCCATACTTTATGAGACAACAAGAGCATGGGCAGGTGGCCAATGACAGGACCTGCCGCTTGGGGTGGGGGGGGGGGGTGGGCGCAGTCTCAAATGCTGGGAGGATCGGACTGAGGCATAAGACATGGAGAGTGTGATTGGTGCTGCACAGAAGAGCAGACACACCAGCCCTGACCTTTGCAGATCATCGTTTTGAATCTGTGCCATCTTGCGTCTCCTTTATCGATCCTCGTCTTCACATTGCCCCTTGCTTACATCGCTCATTGCAATTTGAGCTGAAAACGTTTGAGCTGAAAACACAGCTTCCCACGGATAGTATCTGTATCCTGCTGGTCTCTTAAAACGAGTTTTTTTTTTAAACCAATTTAAATCTCCCCTGGGGTTTAAAAAGGGTTGAACGAGTGATAAGGTGGGAATCGGGTGACATGTATTGCTAAGAAAAAGCAGCTTATGAAAGACACACAAGACGACAAACAAAGAATCTTTGGATGAAAGGTAGACTGAAATGAATGAATAAAGAGAGAAGTAAATATACAATGATACAGCTACAGAAATCTAAGTTGCCACGAGCACAAAATTTATTTTACACAATGGGGGGGGGCAGGCCAAGATCTTAAAGGATCTTAAAGGGTGGAATCAGGCTCCAGTATGGACAGCACGGGAGGTATCCAGGGAGGCACAGATTGGCTTTCCGGCCGCAGCTTCGAAGACTAGCTCACTGCACCTCGACGCTGGAGAGAGCGAGCCCTCAACTCACTGCCCTGACTCCTCCAACTCCTAAAATTCCTCCTCAAACTAGGCTGGCTCACTGCCCCGACTCCAACTGACTCTGCTCACCTGACTGCAGAGAGTTTGACTCCCAACTCCAAGCTCTAACTGGCTTGACTCACTGGCCCAACCTCAACTGACTGCCAGTGCCTGTGTGCGGCCCTTTTATTACCCCCCGCAGCCACACCCACAGCACTCGAGCATCCCTCGCTCTCTCAGTCTGGTCCCACCAATCAAGCGACGCACACAGTTGCCGCTGCCACAGTGGCTGACCCGTCGAACCATCGCGGGCTGGGGTAAGTTTTTAAAGCCAAACACAGGACACCGACACGTCAATATCCACCTGTCTCCTTACATTGCTTGTTACCTCACCTGGTTTTACAGAGAGGACATGTATTAATTACACTTTCCTCTCTAATCCCTGTGTCAACTATACCGCTCCTCACAGTGTACATAAAAACAGGCCACCTTCACTCTAACAGGTCCCTCGTTATAGAAAATGTTCGAACCTCCACAAACACATGGACCATGCTAACTTAACATACGAGCTAATTCGTAACACCTCCAACATAACAATACACCCCCTGTATTGAATTGAAATACTTATATCTGTCTGCTATATGCCTTTTTAGTGCTGTGCTTATTGGATAACAAAATAGCTTTTTTTTAGATTTAGAATACGATTTGTGGTGAAAAATAAACGTGAGACAGCTGTGATAGATATTGAAGGAAGTTGTTTTTCTGCATTACCATCGATGTGTCAGGAGTCCTGTTTCCAGAGGTGCTAGTTAATGGACCTTTTATTAATCATCCGGTATCAGAGCCTGTAAGCGGCCCCATGATTTGTTTGGAGTGGGGTTTCCTTCTGTGGATGTAGTCACATATGGCTGTCCCCTGTGGGTGTTCTCAATCCCTCAGCATGTGACAATCTACAGCCAGTGCTTTTGCCTTAATGTATTCTAAAGGTGACAGATTAACTGCAGGAGCGCCAATCCAAAGAGGAGCCGATTCCATTGAATGCTATATGAATGCCTTGTAAATGATAACGATGTGATCATATATAAGATACACCAAGGATTTCACACTGATAAAGAACAGTCATTTGTCAATATATATTTGTTAATGTGTTTTTTTTTTTACAAAAGCCTAGGTTCATTGAGTACCGGAGTTAACTTATCTTCGAAATAATTTTCCTGGACCATAAGGAGGAAATTAATACATTATTATGTGAAACGTTTGTGATTTAAATGAAGTATTTTTGTTCATGTTGTTCAAATTTGGCAGATCAGAACAGAATGATGTCATAAACTTAATAAATCACCATTACTGGGTATTATTTAAAGTGATATTAGTCTTTTGCACTTGGATTTTTGTTATGGCATGCAATAATGACTGCCCAGATCCTTGGCCATTTTGAAATGCCTTTTAGTATGAATGAAAATAATTTAAAATAAGTGACCCTGTATTGTTTGTTGAAGTTTCTTGTAGTATCAGAGTTGTATTGTGTTTGATAAGGATAAAATGAACACAAATAAAACTAGAACGGCACTTGGTAGAGCGCATAGTCTCGCCTCGCGTGCTCATTCTGAACAAAAATACCATCGTTAACTGAACACGTTACTATTACGGCCCACTGTACTTATGGCCCATATACCTGTATCATCCGTGCACACTACTATGTCACATACATTGCCATTATCCATAGCTTTATTGACTCTTGATTGATTATTAGGATATTTAATGACCACTTTTGTGCACATTAAGGCTAAATTGTGTCAATGAAGATTAATATGAATTTTTTTCAACCTATATTCTCCATGGCTCGTCAATCGTATGTATGAAGTGTCGCATCGATCTGTTAAGCGGTTCTGGAGAAGATGCCTTTTTACATTTTTATTTTAAATCAAATATGGCCACCAGATCACGTGATCGATAACATCATAAATTTAATTCTTCACTCACATTGGGTCGTAGATCAGATCTATGAAATTTCTAATTTTTCAGATAAGGATTTCAATTCAACTAATTATGGCTGGAATACTACTTCACCAATGACATCATAATTATCACACTATGTACCCCCATAGGGAGTTGATGACGTTTGCCAAGTTTCCATTTTTATTGTTGAGCGGTTTCAGAGAAAATTATGTCCATTTTTTCCCTTTAATCCAATATGGCTACCTTATCAGAGTTAGCAATAAAATATTCCCCATGTGGAGTCCCTCCTGTGTTTAAAGTTTCGCATCAATCAGACAAGCAGTTTCAGAGAAAACCAATTTTGGATAAGGATTTCAATTCAACCAATTATGGCTGGAATACCACTTCACTGATGATGCCATCCTGATCACCCTCCATACCCCATGGGGAGTTGATGACATATGCCAAGTTTCTATTGTTTTCGTTGAGCTGTTTTGGGGGAAATTATGTCCAAATTTTCTTCCTTTAATCCAATATGGCTGCCATATCATGTGACCTATGATCTAAGAGTTAGCAATAAAATATTCTCCATTGGGAGTCCCTCCTATGTTTAAAGTTTTGCTTCGATCGGAGAAGTGATTGCAGAAAAAAAACATTTTTAAAGCAAAAATATATAGACGCGGCCACACACACAGACACACAGACAAGGGTCTTGCATCCCCTTCGGGACGAGACTAATAATCTCTATTCTTGTTCAATACACTCTACTTCTATGATAAACAAAAACAATAAAACGTACCTTCACAGAGCCCACACCCTTTAGGCTTGTAATTTATGGATATTTGACCTTTTTAAAAACTTGAATAATGGCAGAGGCTGCTTTTGCACTCATGTTAAATCTTGGAGACAAAGTTCCAATACCTTCAAACCATTGCATGCATGTTGTATGTGCAATGGTTTCATTATACTGTATTAGTACTATGTCTCCAAGATTAGTGATGCTGGAAGAGTTTGGGAGGACACAAATTCCTCCATATTTGTGAAGTAATGAACGCAGGAGTGCTTCAAATGTTATCCTGGTCTATTGTTTAAACATGACTCGTAACTACAGTGGCCTTCAAAAGTATTCACCCCCTCCAAGGTTTTCACATTTTGATACCACCTGAGCTTATTTCATGATGCTTTCAAATCAAACTTAATATATAGATTATAGAGTCTTCACAAACTAGTCCAAAGTGATAAAGCTAAAAAAAATGCAGATAAAATGTGAATAAGTTCGATTAACAGAGAAAATCAGATGATTCTCTGTTGCATAAGTATTCAAACCCTTTGCCCAATTAACCCTAAGTCACTTCAGGAGCAAATTATGTGTTTGGAAGGTTACAAAATAAGTGTAATAGGTTTCACCTGAATTCAATCAGTGGTTTAACTTAAAAATTAAGCTCCCCCTCTTATCTAAGGAGTTTTAAGGTGAAACTCACTTG
>CM068964.1:71048246-71071249 GCA_035128595.1 Eptatretus atami
GCAGTGTCCCCCTTACCAGTACACTGGTGCTCATTTTGCCGACCTCGGAAGGATGACGCAGGCTGAGTCAACCTCCTGGTGTATTTTTTACCATTCAGCGGCCAACGGGGCTTGAACTCAGACCCTAGGATCCAAGCCACCACCCTAACCACTAAGCCAACACCAGGCTGTTCATTATACTAAAGTGTGCTCTTTGTAGACCACATGGCTTCTCTCGTATGACATTTCCTTCATGTGTTAAATGACCGGAAACCATTTTTTGTGTGTGTGTACTTCACGTCTACTTCCAACTTATTGCTAAGCTCAGACTAATAATCTTTTTGCAGGAGCCTATTCCTTGACAAGCTCAGATTTTCATTTGGTTTCTCACATTTTTACACTGATTAGCCATGTCTTATTTATCTCATTTGACGCCTATATTTATTTCACTGTACATTGTATTTGATTCAATCTATTTCTTTGTATTATTCTGAATTTGACTGAAATTGTATGAATCTTCTTTTGGTGTGAAATGTGGAACAACAAACAATTCAATTCAAAAGCTACAATCGATCCTTAATTGTCTAAACCAGTGTTTCTCAAGGTGGGGCGTGGCAATACTTTGGGGGGCATGAGGATTCAGAATTAATGAATTAATATATGAACCGCTTTCGAGAGAAAAGAGAGAGAAAAGCTAAGAGAAATCGACTGGAAATCACGAAACGTGGTGTTTAAGGCTGAACTGACAAAATTGGTTCCTCGATTAAACAACTCTGCAGCCAGCGTCAGGGCAGGGCTCCATTGAAGTGAGTAGCAATTGAATACAATTTGCAATAAAGTTTTAATAAAGCCTTTTGAAACATATGTAGTATATACTGGAGTGTCTCCAATCATGGTGGGGCGTACGATTTTTTGAAATCAAAGTGAGGTGTGGGACAAAAAGGTTGAGAAACACTGGTCTAACCATTGGCTCTTAACCTGTGGGGGGGGGGGGGCATGAGTAATTTCCAGAGGGGGCGCGAACCCGGAGAAAAAAGTAGGAATTTCTCTAATTATTTTTGGATTCCTCTTTCAAAGAGTTTGCATAATATCGTGATGAACATAAAAAAACAAAAAAGTATTGCCTTTAATAATTTCGTTTTCTTCTATTCGCGACTAGCCTACCATTTTCTGTATTAAAATTAATTTAAAATTTATCATTTATTTAATTTAATATTAAAATTTATATTTTATTTTAATTTAAAAAAATTTTTTGCACAGATTTGCAGGACCAATTTCAAACTAATCATTCGCAATGAGTGCAAAAAAGTGGAAGTATCTTGACGAATATATTCGATTTGGATGTTTCCCTCTCCAAAAGGGTACACAGAGGTAACCCAGTGTTGTAATATGCGCCAAGACTCTGAGCAATGATGGCTTGCGGCCCACACCGCTTGTAACGCCACTTGAAGACAATGCTCCTGCTCTAGCTGCAAACCAAGCAGTCCTTGAAACAACAAGGACAATGTGTCCAAGAGCCGCGTCTAAGGCATACCAACTTCCGATAATTTTCTGTCCACGTGCCTTGATGGAGCATAGGCGAGACCCGTCATGGAGGCTCCTGTTCTCACGTAAATAATCGTTATTTCGAATACATTACACATTTAAACTGGATATAATATTTAAATAGTAACGTGAACTTTTCGAAACTTTAAAGCAAATGTCCGAATATATTTAAAAGTTGATGATAGACGTTCTCAAAAGGCACCCTCAATGCGAGGATGTGTACAGGTGTTTAGTATTAAGGAGATCCGGATCCTGTATATAAAAGAGCGAGTCCTAAAGGTTTGTCTTCACCAGAAGAGAAGAAGAAGAAGAAGAAGAGAGAAGAAGAAGAAGAAGATACAAGAAGAACAAGAAGAAGAAGAAGAAGAGAAAGAAGAACCAACGCGGAGCTCTCTTTAGAGCCAGCATTCGCTACGCGAGACGCGGCTAAAAAGGCAGTCTTGAAGCAGCTAAGATGACAGCAGTGGAGGCATTTTGGCAACACATTTCAAAGGTTGTTGAGGTTTCCTATGAGATCGCCATGTTGATTGCAAAGAGCAAAAAGAGCCATAACATCGGAGAGACTCTCATAAAACCAAGTGTACTGCATGCAGCAGAGCTCGTTCTGGGAAGGATAGTGCAAACAAGCGCTTTCCCAAATCTCTCTATCAAATGATGCGTCAAAGGAAGGATCGATGAAATATCTCAAGACATAAAGATCAAGTTCTCGACCAGAGTAAGAGCTTCACCTGTATTTGCCATCCAGTTGGACGAACGACTGATGTTGCTCAGTGTTCTCAGCTACTGATGTATGCTCGTTTTCGTGTCAGGCAATAGTGTAAAAGAGGAAATGCTCTTCTGCCATCCCATGGAAGTTATACAACAGCAACAGATATTTTTTCAAGTGTATCAAACTTCTTTCAGGAAATCACCTTTCATGGGACTCGCTGGTAGGGGTGTGTACTGATGGAGCTCCAGCCATGCTTGGTTTGCAATCTGGTTTTTTCAATCTGGTGAGAAGAAAAAGTCATCTGCTATAGGTACACACTGCATCCTTCATCGTGACCGCTGAGCATCTAGACTCTACTGCTGAATGAGGGATGTCATGACACTTGGCTATCAAGGTAGTCACCTTCATCAAAGCTGGGGTCTTAAAACAGTCATCTCTTCAAACAGCTGTGTGTGGATATGGATTCTGACATCAAGCTTGCTTTTCACACAAAACGTACGTGGTTTCGAGAGAAACATGCTTGGACGGCTTTATGAACTATGACAAGAAGTGGCAACATTTCTAGATTCACAGCAGAAAACAGAAAACAAAATCTGAAGGATTTTTGCTATCTCTAGCTTACCTGGTGGACATCGTTGAAGCACTGAATGCCATCAACCTCAACTCCAAAGGAAAAACATCAACATAATCATGCACCATGACATCATTCGAGCCTTCATGGCCAAACTCGCCTCTGGAAATGTCTAATTCAGGATGAAACTACAGCCAGTTTTTGCTAACTTGGATTCTGCTCTCATTCACAGTTACCTTGATTCTGAGTTAAAGAACAAATATTACTCATCTGACTGAATTGAAAGCAGAATTCATCAGATCTTTCTGGATATAGATGAGAAGCACGAAGCCTGGAAATTCATTAGGACCATCCATTTCAATGTGAAGTAGCTGATATTTCAGATGAAGTGCAAAAGGAGTTTCTTGAGTTAAAGTTCAACTCCTCAGCTGAAGAAGACTTCAAAAAACTGGATATAGAGACGTTCTGGGCACGTACCTTCCTGTTTACCCTTTGATCTCACATCAAGCTCTTCGGATTAATGACAATGTTTGGATCACGTATCTTTGTGAAGCTGCATTTTCCACGCTCGTTGCTGTCAAGCCCAAGTACAGAAACAAGCTGAACGTTGAAGGGGACTTGCGTTGTGCTCTCTCTGGCATTTGACCACGCATTCAAGATTCTGGTAGCGAAGAAGCAATGTCAAGTATCTCTAATGTCATCTCATTAAATATGCTGTGTATATGAGTGTTGCTTATACAGAATTCTTTGTTCAATAAAAGACTAAAAACATGCATTTTTTTTTCCTTTTAATTCAGGAGGGATTTTTAATCATTTGGTTAAAGATGTAAAGGGGGGGGGGCGTGGAGGCAAGGACCAACTAACCAATTTTCAACCATGGTGGTAAAAAGGTTAAGAACCACTGGTATAAATGTATCAGTCACATAACATGGCTGGTACAGTAAACTGGACATCAAAATAATTTCAAATACATATTAGAATAAAAAAAATAAAATAAATGAATGTAATGATGAAGTACATCCAGAGCAGATACAAATAGACTAAATCTCCAGCAAGAAAGGTGGGAGAAGATTATGATCAGTAGAAGAATGGTAGAAGTATAAAGTATTCCTGAAACAGACTAAAGCAAGGAAAAGATCCCCAAAAATGTTAAAGAAGATAAAATAGTTTAAAAAAACTTTGCCAACAAAAGTGTATTAGAAAGAGATGATGAAGAAAGAGAAAAGCAATGCAAAGACAAACATTAAATGTCAAAATGGCCAAGATCTTAAAATAGGCAAACTAAGATCATCACTGTGGTTTTACTCACAGGCGATATGTGAAACACTGTGTGTAATTTGGCTCAACATTGTACAAAGGCAATATGGAACAAACCTAGATGTGAAGCCATGCTATATTCCACCTCTGGGGGCAGTGGCAGCCATTTTTCAAAATGGCCACCTGACTGCTATGTGAATCATAAACCATGCTGACAGTAATGCATACCGTTAAGTTTTATGTTTTTGTAACCATGGTTTTAAGGAAAATATGGTTGAAAAAAACCAAAACCATGCACCGCCGCTTCGATTAGGACACCTGACCCACGAGACCTCTTTGTCAATCAAATTTAGAATGGGTGCCGATCACGTCTTTGGAGTTTTCGCGTTGATTGGATTTTTGTCCAACATGACTGCGAGACATGTGACCGATATGTTGAAATTTTCAACCATATTTCTCCATGCCGAGTAGTCATATGAAACAAAATTTTTCTCTGAATCGGTTTAGCCTTTCAATGCGAGACTTTGCAGTGATTACCACTACTGCCTTGCTACAAGTATTTTATTTAACAATGATCTTCTTCAGTCACATGATGTGGCAGCCACGTTAATTTTAAATAGATAACTAATAATTATTTTTCTGAAACCATTTAACCTATCAATACTCGACTTTGCAGTTATGATCACTGCTCTTGTTGCACACATTTGACTTTAAATGATGTCATCAGTCACATGTGTGGCAGCCACATTGTTTCAAGAAAAATATTTAAAATTATATATCGGAAACCACTGTAGCAATCGATGTGAAACTTTGCAGTTGTGATTCGTTGCCCTTGCTCCATGTAACACATGTTTCATATTGATCTGTTTAGTGGTTTTGGAGAAAAGGTTTTGAAATTTTCGGTTTTCAAACTACATGGCTGCCAAACCACGTGACCAATGGCATTGAGAATTTGGACTCTGCCCAATATTTGGTAGAGGATCATGAGTGTGAACTTTCGTTTTGATCAGATAAGGTTCATTTTTCTATTCCAATATGGGCTGTCACACATGACCTATGATGTCATCATTTTCACAATGTATGCAGGTATATGGTTTGATGATACTTGGTAAATTTCACTTTGATCGGATAAGCAGTTCCAGAGAAAACATTATTTAATTGTTTTCTTCAATCCAATATGGCCACGAACCACAGATATTTATTCTTCATCATCCTAATATCCCCAAGTCCTGGGGAACATGTCTGAAGTTTCCCCTCAATCTGTCTAGCTGTTTCTGGAAGAGATGATTTTTGAAATTTGAGGGTAAATCCAAGATGGCTGCAGACCATGCTATGACATCATAGTTTATCAAATTTATTCAGCATGGATAGTCGATCATTTGTGTACAGTTTCCCTCCGATCTATAAAGCCGTTCTGGAGAAGTATATTCCCCCCCCCCTTTTTTTTAAAACAATATGGCTGCAAACTACATGACGGATGACATCATATTAACTTCTTCTGTGTTTAAATATTTCCCGAGATGACCTACACAAATTTTCATACTGAGCAAAGGCAGCGTTCTACTCGTCGAATTTTGACCGGGATATCACTTCAACCGATGACATATCATCAGTCGCTCTTATTCCCCATACAGAGTCGTTGCCAGGTGGCAAGTTTTCAATTTTTTCCATCTTTGCGGTTTAGGAGTTACAGAGGTCCAAAGTTTTTTCCGTTTTTCCAACATGGCTGCCACCCAATGCCCTATGACGTCATTATCATTACAAAATTCTGCATGATGAGTCGCATCTATGGTCAAAATTTCGTGTCGATCGAAACAGCAGTGCACAGAAAATATAGAAATATTGCATGTACGTACGGACCGGACAACCGCGAAAACATAATGCCACCGGCGACATCATACGCGGAGCATAAAAAACATATATTAGGAATACAGTATTTGAAACTGTTTGTTCATTCTTTTGGGGGTGGGGGAAGGGTGGTGGTATGCCCCCTCCCTTTAGTGAACTTTGCCTGTACAACAGAGAAAAGCTGTGGCTGAATTTTTGAGACTTTATAGTTTTCATTTATGGGCAATTGAGTTCTTTTTAGGCTCTATAACCTCCACAGCCTTTGTTTTTTTCATCCCAGCTAGGAAGAGGCTCTCGACATGATTCCTTGGCCTCTGGAAGTGGTGGTCCAAAGTGGCTTCCATCTTTAGGGTCAGTCCAACCCCATCAGAAGAAGAAGGCATTTCAATAAGTGGTGTTAATGCTTGTCCCCAGCAACAACCACCTGGCTCTCTTTACACACTGATGAAGTACTGCTTGGTTGGTGGAATGGCCTCGATAGCTTTTTCTTTCAAGGTAAAGAGATTTTTTTTCGGTCATTCATCAACATTCTCTTCGACTGCTGGGTATGGTTGTACATCAGTTTAATATCGCATTCTACTGTATAACAGCATACATCCAGCAGAAACATCATATGGTGGATGAGACATGGCAATAAAACAGGCCAAGACTTATTCACGCATCAGAAGATGGCCCAGGCTTTCTTTTTCCAATGTTTGCAAAGGCCAGCACTGTATCACCATCTTGGTGTAAGTGTAGAACATTGGTTGGGCATTCAATTTCTCAGGGCCTAGCGAAATGGCAATCTCGAATGGGTAGGTATGTATGGAAATATCTCCCAGAATCAATTCTAGCCACAACTCAGTCACATTTTGCTTGGTCATAACTGATATGGCAACAACAACGTCTGTGTCCACAGTGTAGACATATTTTCTTGAAACTGTGATTAAAAGAAGCATTTGCTGCATGAAGATTCATCTGGGTATCCATCTGCTGATTCAATCATCAGAAGGGGCAAGATTAGTCGAAGCCAATGAAAATTGTAAAAATCATCTTAAATTTTTATTTTTTTTGTACATAGTCGAGGCTTTTGAAGAGCTACTACAGTGAATGGATCAGGATATAACAGACAAAACAGGACAACAAACGCATCGGGTGGACAACATGCATGTGGATAAACAGGAAAGAGGAACTGCAAGGATAGAAAACTGGAAATTTGATGGAGGAGGGATTTGGGTGGTGTTAACGAGGGAAGAAAAGTTATGGTTAGGATTTGGGGACTATTTGAGATTGGTGGTGAACAGCAGCTGTCTTTGAAGACGCGGGAGGGAAGGATGAGATTGAAGGATGTATGTAGAAGTTGATTCACAGGCAAGAAAATAGAGGAACATATATGAGTTTGAGGTGAGCAGTGATTCTGGATTTAGGTAGTTTCACCAGAAGGGGGTTGATGTTAGCACAGGAGAGACCTGGGGGTGAGGGGGGGGGGGGTACAAAAGCATGGAAAGAGGCGAGGGTGCAAGACCAGAAGGAGGGCAGTATAAGACAGAGAGGCCACTGACCTGTCTGCGATGGCAAAGTGATGGATCCATTGACTCAGCTTTTGTGCAGCAGATTCCAATGATCTTGAAGGCCTTGGTTTCCATGGCATCAAGCTGAGAAAGATGTGAGGCCGGGCAGCCAGCCAGAATGGAAAGCAGTACTCCATCAAGCTGTAGATGAAAGCATTTCAGGTGGATAGAAGTTCAGGTGTGCCAAGGAAGTGACTTTGTATGATGGAGGATGGCCCAGTCAGCAGCTGCTTTGGAGGCCAATTTTGAAATGTGGTTTACCAAAGAAGGTTGTGGCTGATAGTGAGACCTTTATTATTTTTTTTTTTGTGTACGTTGGCGAGGTCGTATAAGAGCTCAGACACAGAACTATATATAAGGGGAGCAGGAGCAAGAGGGGTGGGAGAAGGAAGCACAAACAGTGGGAACAGAGACAGGAGATCTGTAGAAGGGAGAGGGAATAGGGCGGGGTCCATGGGGTAAACAAGATGACACTACAGGGACTTTCAGGAAGGAAAACAGGGGATTTGAAGGAGGTGGTTATGGGGTGGATTAACGGGGGTAAGAAAAAATCAAGATTTTGGATGGGGGAGATATGAGATGGGGGCAAACAGCTGTTTTGAAGACCTGGAGGGAGAGTGGTATTGAAGAGAGTGTGGGAGTTTGTTCCAGAGGTGGGAAAAAAGAGGAATGAAAGAGTGAAGGTGAGCAGTGATTCTTGATTTTGGCAATTTCACCAGAATGGGGTTACTGGCAGACCCTGAGAGCCTGAGGAAATTATAGAAGGGGAGGGGCAGAGCACAGACAGAGTAGGGAGGGGATAAGGTCAGAGAGGAGACTGTGGAAGACAGACCCACACCAACCTGCCTAATGCTTCAGATAGGCAGCAGCAGCCTCTTCCCTCTCTGCAGATTTTGATAGAATCACGAGCTGGTTTAACACTTGGAATATCTCTTTCTATCCTGAAAAATATCACGCTCTCCACAAAAAAGAACATTTGGCGAACCCTCCATATACTCCCCTTAACGATCCTCTTGAATAAGTTCAATCCTCAACGTTGGGGCTTAGCATCACTCATGATGTTCTTTGAGACAAACCACTTCCTATGTTGGTGTCCAGGCCAGCCGCCGACTGGGCATTTCCATCATGCAAAGCTTCCACTAACCTTTCTGGTAAACTTACGAAATCCAGATCACTACTTACCTCCACTCATTTGTTGCCTCCTTTTTTTTCTGCCGTGGAACCAACTATATCTCAGTCTCTTAATCTCATTCTTCCTCCAGGGCTTCAGGGACAGCTGATTCACCACCATATCAGATCATTCAACAATCTACGACATGACCGCTTTCTACCGCCCGCATTAACTCTCCGCGCAGACCAATATTTCGCGAATTTCCAAGTTTTCTTTCCATCTCTGTGATGAGAAGTTTGCGGGCTGTATCTTCTTGTGCACCCTTTGCTCTTCATTCTTCACACATCCTTATTTTTCCTATCTCTCCTTTACTATGCTATTTGGTGCCCACCTCTT
Organism: Eptatretus atami; assembly: GCA_035128595.1. Classification (NCBI taxonomy): domain Eukaryota; kingdom Metazoa; phylum Chordata; class Myxini; order Myxiniformes; family Myxinidae; genus Eptatretus; species Eptatretus atami. The sequence continues at coordinate 71,057,213 of CM068964.1, forward strand.
TTCTGCTGTCTTCTTATTTGTTACATGGATGTTAGGGCGGTCCTAGTCCATTCTGTGTTCTACATCATCCACGAGCTTCAACAACTCAACAACCAAACATAAATACAAATAATTAGTGGTATTAATGCCATTCGGAATCATACGAGGACTTCTTTTTATGTCACTTTTGTTATCAAAGTTGAAACCCAAGCTCATGATAGTTGGGGACAAGTCAATCCATGTCACATGTCGTTTGTGCATTGTCCCACTAATGTCCAAGATAGGTAAACCGTGTCCTTCTAGGGTGTCGGTCAGTCGCCTCGGGCCGAGTGCATGCATATAAATTGCTTTTTCTCTTGCATGTGATTTATCTCAAGCATTAACATGGCATGGACACACACCGTACCCCACAACAACACACACACCTCACACACGTCGGATAGTTTTGTTGGGCTCAAATCTTGGCCAAGCTATAAATGTCACCTCCTATTTGTAAATGGCGATTCATCAAGTGTGTGCCCATCCCTCAGAGGACGTTAAACGGGACCCCGTCGGCGGTAGTTGGTGGACGTTCAAAGATCCACGCGTCCTTCACAAATAGTAGATTGCGTTATCACCAGCACCCGAAACAAATCCAATTCCTCTGCTTTAGTCGAATGTTCAGGCCTGGCCAGTCGTTTGTGTGAAAGACTTGGAGCAAAGGACGTTCCCTGGCTGACCTCAACAAGATGGGAATAAATTGAGACCCGCAACGAAGAGGAAGTAGTGTCGTAGTAGTAGCAGTTGTAGTAAGATATAATAAATATAAAGAGATACAATATTAGACATAATTAGGGTCGAAGATTTTTCTTAATTCCTGAGAAGATTTGGGAGTGTCCCCTGTGGTACATGACTGTCTCTGTTGCATTGGGTCACATACATTCTGTACATGAGGATAAAAAGTGGCTAAAATAACACAAACTTACTTGTTGGATATAGTACATCACATGATGTTAAATGATTACTCCTCCACCTATCTTGAATAACCACTTTGGTTATTCTGCTGCAGGAATGCTTAAATTAAAAATATCATTATGATGCAAATATTCGCCCACATGCGCACAAGTCACAATATAAGATAATAGAGCCAGGTTTTGCAAATTTTTTGTTCGCGTCAAATAGTGTTTCCAAAATGTACTCCAAAGTTCTAAATGAAGTGTCCTGACTTTGTTATGATTTATTTCGTTTCAGCAGATCATTTTTAGCTGAGGCCTAGACATAACATCATTAGTTCATCACATTTATTCCATGTGCATCCATGTGTGCTCGTTCCCAGCATGCATGCTTGCAAATCCCTTTTTAGGCCGAAATGAAATTCTGATTTTTTTGTACAGCGTCTTTGAAATTTTCTTGTCTTTAAATGCCAACATTTTTCCGAAATGATTTCAAACTCTGGGTCGCAGTTTGCCTGCACAGGTCGTAACTGTTAGAAGGGCATACTAAAAGTGATTAATGATAGTTTTGCTCAGTTCTCATGATCTACACTGGCATGAGCATGTAGGAGTTTGCCTAAATATGGTAGTTAGTGATGTATTAGATAAAGGACTTTCTCATGCAAGGTGGGAAGGTGTGAGGGGGTATTAAATGGGGTGGTTGTTGTGGGGTCAGGATGAAGTGAGGAAGAGGAACATTCACTGCCTTCTTACAGTTTAGATTGGGTGGCAGGAATGACTTTGGCAGATAAGAAGATTTTTTAAATTGAAGAAGCCTAATACCTTCCTTCCAAGATCCTTGGACGAGGAGAGATATAAATATGGGATGCGTTGTTTGTTCAAATAAACATTTGCTGGACTTATTAGTGCAATATTCTTCTTTTTGAGAATATATATCAGTTATGTATATACACATATATGTCCATTGTAGGTTGAACATAATGCTCTCATTACCTTGTTATGTAGGAAAAGAGGTTGACAATATGAATGAAAAATGATTTCACTTCAAATATCGCTGAATTTTATTTTAAATTGTTTTTAAGTTGCCCTCAACTCTCATCTACCTATATAAAACAGTGGTTTTTATATTGCCAAAACGAAGTTTTTTGGCAAGATATGTTAGTAGTCCTGTTATGTTTTTTTTTTTTTGTTGGTTTTTTATCTGTAATCACGAAAAAAAAAATTTTTCCTGCAGACCACAGTTTTCATTGGAAATTTTTTGTAACTTCGCATATGCCAGAGGCTATGGAGGTCCCTTTCAGGCATAAAATTTTGTAGAGGTCAAGGTCAAAGGTCAAGGTCACTGTGCGCAAAATCAGGGGAATCGACAAAACCCTTATTTTTTTTGAGTAATTTTTGATCGGATGCGTTCTTCAAACTTCATGGGAAGATAGTTTCATTGGTCTGGCGCTCAGCTGATTAATTTTTGGTGGCGAATTGGGCCTTGGACCTTCATGTGGTTTTTTTTGTGTTGTTTTTTTTAAATTTTTAATCTGTAATCAGTATAATCACTCTGCAGAAGCACAGTTTTCATTGGAAATTTTTTGTAACTTCGAATATCAGAGGCTATAGAGGTCCTTTCAGCGCATAAAATTTTTGAAGGTCAAAGTCAAAGGTCAAAGTCACTTTGTCGCAAATCAGGGGAGTCGACGAAACCCTTATTTTTGGAGTACATTTTGATCGGATCGTCTTTCAAACTTCATAAGGGAATAATAGTTCATGGTCTGGGCATTTCAGCTGATTAATTTTTGGTGGCGATTGGCTTGACCTTCATGGTTAACGCCTAAGGTCAAACATATTTGGACCCCAAGGGTCAAATTTCAAGTTTTAGGAACCATAATCGTGTAGTACCTCAAATTGAACACCTCGATGAGTGGCTTTCTAGATATATCAAGCTTGAGACATTATGACGTGATTGGTGACGTTATGAGGCAAAGCATATTTATCTTGCCAAACGAAGTTTTTTGCAAGATATGTTAGTTCAGTCTGTTGTTTTAATTTTTTATTTTTTTGTTTGTTTGTTCTGTAAAATTTCACGAAAAAAAAAATTCTGGCAGACAACAGTTTTTATTGGAAATTTTTTGTAACTTCCGCATATCAGACACCTATGGAGGTCCCTTTCAGGCCATAAAAATTTTGAAGGTCAGGTCACTGTCGCAAATCAGGGGAATCGACAAAACACTTATTTTTTTTGAGGTAATTTTGATCGATGCGTCTTCAACTCAGGGAATATAGTTCATGGTCTGGCCCTTCAGGCTGATTAATTTTAGGTGGCGATTGGCCTTGACCTTCATGGTTAATCGGCCTAAGGTCAAACATATTTGACCCAAGGTCAAATTTTCAAGTTTTTAGGAACGCTATCGTGTAGTTACCTCAAATTGAACACCTCGATGAGTGCTTTCTAGATATATGCAAAGCTTGAGACATTATGACGTGATTTGGTGACGTTTTGAGGCAAACGCATATTTTTCATGGTTACTCTGTAGAACGATTCTCATCGGAATCTCTCGTAGGCAGATATTCCTCAAGGAGTCGCTCCTGGTGGATACAGCTGCGTTCACCTCAGTGTGACCTTAAGAACGTCACACGTGGTCACTTTGCAAGATACGGATCAACACGCCTACGGGTGACCATTGGTTTTATTTGTGTGTTTGTCTATCCCCCTTCATAAGGATGATTTTAAGAAGGGTTTTAAAAGTCCAATCTTATTTTATCTGACTGTGTGGCTCACGGACGGTATATTTTTCAGGATAAAATACTCTATACAACATTTTTCCATAAAAGAGTAATTACATCTCTTCTATTGGATTGTAGATGTGACTTGAAACTGGGCCTCATGAGCGGTGTGCAGAAGCATTTTCTTCAATACGATATATACAAGGCACATGGAGGGGTGAAATTCAACTGCACATGATGTGGAAGACACGCAGAGGAAACAAGGTGTTCTTTATGACGTAGTCTAATTTGCCAAGGTCAGGTCAGATTAGATCTGTGACTTGCTACGTACGCATGTAAACCTGTACGAACCTGTTTCATGGTCGGGTTGTCGGCCGACTAAACCGTCTCCCACACCAAGTTTCTTGTAGAGGAGGGTGTAGTGAATGTATAGACACCAGCCAGAAATAAAAGCAAAACCTGTCACGGGCCGAAGGAGCCCTTGTTGAAGCCAACGGCCATCATTCTAGTGCGTCCAATTGGTGTCTGCGGACATCCTCCTGCAGTGGGTTACTTTTATTAGGAGGATGGTGGCAGGATTTTGCACTTCCGGCTACCCGTAAACCCTTCATCCCACAAAAACATATCAAAAGCAAAAATAAATGTGGAAAACACCACCTCGCTGGAAAGTACCTCCTGTGGCAGCTGGCCCTTCTAGTCAGGGCAGCTCACGCGATTGACGGGTTTTGGGGGCAGAAGCCTTTGACCCCCAATCTTGATGATAGGAGGAAAGCCACGGGTAACTATCAGGGTAGATTTGGGTGGTGCTGAGGTGTTATCCCACTGCAAGTTAAGTGATCAGCGTCTCAGCTTGGGTTAACACTGAGGCGGTCACCTTCAGTTGGGTGCCTGGATTGTCCCTATTCCAAAGAGAGGATGATCACCTGTCTCTGTTATCTCTGAGCTCAAGAGTTTGAAAACTCGGTAATTGCAGCACTCCTGTGGTTCGGAGACCGCATTGCGGCGAGATCATGGCGGCGGGTGGCTTACACGCTACTATTGATGTGGTCATCTGAAGGTTACCATGCTAAGGAGTTGCTGTAGCTGTGCTCAATAAGCTGACATCAGTAGAGAGTGAGAGAGGTAACTACTGGTCACGAGCGTGATTATGAGACAAAGATTTGGTCACTCTTGTGGTGTTATTTCCCTAGTCTCATGATATGCCTCGACTCGCAGCGCTGGAGTGATCTCCACGCGTGAAGGACGCATGGATGAGTTCGGCTATGACACTGCTCGAGTTTGGTTGAGCAATGCGCCAAGCGAGATATTCTTTCGAGTCTTGGGGGATTTCAATGCAACAATTGGAAGTGGATAGGGATGGTTTTATGAGACATGTATTGGTCGCCATGGGTCTCTGGAACTGTTGAACCAGAGTAGCTCACTAAGTTCGCTTGCTTTGGAGAAGTGACTGGGTTCAATGGTTTCAGCGCACACAGGGTCATTGCTGGACTTTGGTATTTCCATGCTGGTGGTGGTGACTAAAGGAGAGCCATGTGCTCTTGATGGGTCACTGGAGAATATATCAAATGCAGAACTCTCACGGAGTGCTCAGTTGCTCAAGTGTATAGAGGCCTTGTTGTAGCTACTCTGAAGTTGCGACGTAGAATGGTTACATCTCAGCCTAGGCTGGATTGGGAAGCTCAAGGATGAGTAGGTTATGCTGAGGAGGTTTGCGACGGAGATTTGGGTTTGTGTGGGTGATTCGGGGGGTGCCTGTGCAAGAGGGGTTTGTGGAGTGGCCTTCAAGACGCATCGTCGCTTGATGTTGCCGGTGAAATGTCCTTGGAACTCCACGTCGGGTGAAGAAGAATTTTGGTCTCTCAAGGGACACTGGAACCATTGACCAGAGTCACAGGGCAGGCTGAATTGGCAGAGCTGAGCTGTCAGGAAGCTGATGCGTAAAACTGTACGGTGCATGAAGGTGGGACAAGACGCTTTATGTGCCGAGGGAATCTGTGGAGGGTTGGTATGAGCATCACCCGTGGTCCAGTGATTCTCGTCCTGCTTACAGGGGAATTCACGGGCATTGCGTTCATGCCAGAGGTCCGCTCGTGTACTTGCAGTTAGAGCAGAGGGTGGTAGGCTCTTGACAGACGAGTCGAGTGAAGGCTCTGCTGGTCCGTTACTTTTGAGCAGCTGTAACCAGGCTGATCACCTGTTGTGGAGTTGGATGTCAGGGGTGTTACTATCCTATTGCTCACCCTCCAATCAACTGTTTTGGGTCCCCTTTCCCTTTGTGGAAACAGACTGTGGTGAACCGGTTGAAATGGGGGTTAGCTCCTGGGATTTGCTGCATCAAGCTGAACTTCTCAAGGCTGGCTGGAATGCGTGTACTCTGTCGTTTGCTGCAGTTTCTGTGTCTTCCTGAACACAGGCATCATCGCCTACTGACTGGACGAGGGGCGCTTTGTTGTCGCGTCTCTGGAAAGGAAGGGTGATCACCAAGACTGCAACAACTAACCAAGGGGTGATCTGCTCTCAGTGCGGGCAAGGTCTTGCAGCGGATAATTCTTGATGTGGTTTTGCCACCATCACTTGAGCACGCAGCGTCCGAGCAGTCAGGCTTTACAACGCAAGAGGTCACGACTGACTCGTATGCCTTGCTCTTTGGGTCCTCATCACAAATGCAGACGAGAGTTTCGGCATGGGGGGGGGCTGGCTTGCGCCTATGTTGATCTTGTAAAGCGTTCGATTCAGTGAATCGGGATGCCCTCTGGAGGATTCTTGTCTTCGTGGGGTGCCTACAAACTGATCAATCTGATGTCTTGAACTATACTCTGGCACTGAGGTGCTATGAGATGTGGTGATACCATCTCTGACTTTATTTCCAATTGTTCTGGAGTTCGTCAGGGGTGTGTACTGGCCCCCCTTTTTTAGCACTTCAATTATGGACTGGGATTTGGGAAGATGTCGGAGAGATCAAGCTGCGGTGCATCGTTTTGGGAATGTCAAGATCTCTGACCTTGATTTCGGCCGATGATGCAGTCATCTTTGCGAGACCTCAGGATATCCTTTTGCGGCCTCAGGTGGCTGATGAGGAAGTCGGAGCGTGGATTATGGATTTCCTGGTCAAAACTAAGATCGCCAGGCTTTCATGACATATTGGATCTGCCTATCTTGGCTGTACCTGTTTGTGGGCGAGGATGTTAAGGTCACGGAGAGATCACTTCCCTTGACAGTGAATATTCATGTCTCTGCTGTTGTAAGCCATAGGTCAACAGACATGCTTGGTCAGGCTGGGAAAGTCATGCATTCACTGGATCATGGGGGTGTGGTGCTTCCGGTACCTGTGCCGGACAACGAAAGTCCGAGTCCTTCAGGTCCTTGGTTCTTGGCATCTTGCTCATTGGATGTGAGACTTGGACTCTGACGCAGGATCTGAGACGGAGACTTTAATTCATTTGTACCAGGCTCCGGCGCATGCTCCCACAGCCTGACCCTGAACCCGGTGGTCTAATATAAAGAAGATTATAAGCAGACGTGATGCTAGCGCGAGGCTTCAGCTTTAGCACACTCGCATGAGGCTGTACGCATCAAAAACAAAACATCCGCAGAAGATATAGAAAGTAGGATCACATTTTGTAGCATGTAGTGTTTTAATTTCACTATTTCTGCAATGATTGAAACATAATATCTTCGCAATATCCTTGTATATTTGGAATAAAATAATTCTTTCCCATCATTTTACTAGTTTTTAATATAATTTCAAGAAAAAAAAAAAAAAAGGGAAAAGGAAAAAACCCAGGAAAAGGGGGTTTTTTGTTTTTATTTTAATCTTTTTAAAAAAATAGACCATGTGACTGTGTAGTCTTTGACTTTTAATCTTATCAGTCCTGCAGAGTATCGTTTCATAAGTTTTATTGATGAATGTTAATGTTCTTCCCTCAGCCTCACGGCTGCTAAGACCGATGCTGATCCTCAGCTTCGATCGCTTTGAAAAAGGATGCATCTCCAGATCGTGATACTTGGGATCACTACTGATCTCTTGCTTTCCACAGTTTCAAATGTAGATGTCATGGAATGAAGCAAACTCTTTCCTGTATTCTAGCCATTGCTAAAATTTGTGAAGCTACATTTTATTCCATCTGCACACACTATTGCTTCAAATCTGCTCAAGCCTAAGTCAGAGGCAAACTTAAACTCAAGTTCATGCTCTCGGCTAACATCCCCGCTGAATTACTGCAACTAAAATGTTAGTCGGCTTGTTCTGCTTCATCTCTCCGCCCTTACAGCTCATTAAGATTACGGCTTATCATTAAGGCTCATTAATTTTGATCACATGCATTCCAATTCTCAAAAATTTTCAAAATGACTCCTGTGCACGCAATGCAGAGATTAAGGTTTTGCTTTTATTCTTTTATTTTGTGTGCCACAATTATTATTGTTTGCCATCATTTGCCTTGGAGTCGGCAGTGGCTGCTGATTCGTGCCCCTGTAGGCAGAGAAGGAATTATGTAATTTGGGACATGGTTCGCCACGATAGTTTGCCTTCCTTTCGTAAGGATACCAATAGGATCTATACGTCCACCAACAATGCTAGCGGCAGATGGGGACGCGCAAGTTGAAGCATCATCCAAGGGATGGTGCACACATTGATGCCTCGCGCTGCCTGCGAAACACAGGATGCCAGTTTTAATAGGCTCAGCCGAGATTTGAACCTAAGCTAGAGATCTTAGAGTGAGTGTGCATACATGTAGGTCACCCTAAACTTTTTGCTAATAACCTTAAAATCCAAATTTAAAATTGATTCCTGCTTTAATTTCTGACCTAATAAACCTTTTAGCCCTGGCAAAGAAAGCGACAACCAAACATGCTTCGCATCACTTGGTAATTCATTTGCAGAGGATGAAGACTAGGGCAATCAAGCATATTCAAAATATGAATCCTAATTTGAGGAACTCTGATTCGAATTCACAGGGCCTCAAATAATTAAGGTTTACAAATAATTTCTTCAAAATACAATCTTTTTCATTACTTTCTCTAAATATTTTTTTTTTTTTTACTTTTCTTACCCTCCTTATGGTGAAGAATTTTTCCGATTTTTCTTCAATGGGAAAAGTTTTCCCATAGTTTGAAATGGTATTGATTGATTTCCTACTCAATACTTTTCAATGCAGAAACAAAATCTTGTTTTGGACAATCCTGTAGGTCCTACTGCTGTGTATAAAATCAATACCTCTGATCAAAACGCTATATTTCTAATACAAACGGCCACGCCAATACAAACCCAATAGTGTATAACATAATACTCATTCAGTCCTGATTGGTCACCTTGTGATTTTCAAGCTCTTTGGACCACACAAAAAGCATCTTAGCAACATTGGTTTAAATATAATGAAGAATAGAGTTTCCAGCCTGAAATGACTACATACTCAATCTTAAAGATTTCTAATGCAGATGACACCAAGGGTTAGCGACCACATCTCTGAGACAAGTATGTACCTGTATCAGGAAGCAATACCTTCACAAGTAGATGTTTTTCATAAAAATTTTCTTGGTAGCTTTTTTGGATTTTTCTAGAATGAAGAGTCCACAATCAAACGCTTGAACACCCTTGTACACCAAGCTTACAGTTGGTCTGCAAAAGTATTCACCCCCTACCAATAATGCAGCAATTTAGATCGAATTATGCCAGAACAATTTTTCCAAAATGAACTTATTTATTCAGAACTGAAGAGATCCAAACAAAACACTATTATACGTAATTGAAGGAGGTTAATGTCAGGAAATACCTGAAAAAAAAACATGTTAGCAAATCAAAAAATTCACTGGTTGCAAAAGTATTCAGCCTTGAAGGTCAGTAACCTGGTGGAACACCTTTGGCAAGGCAATGCTGTTAATGAATCATTTTGGGTAGGTTTCTCTCTCCCAGCTTTGGCAGCAGTGAGATGGTGGAAATGTTTTTCCCATTCGTTCAGCATGAAAAATTGCTCAAGTTCTGGCCAATTTTGATGAGCATCGTCGGATGGACTGGCAAATTCAAGGTCTTCGCCCGGTCACAATAAATGTTCAATTGGGTTTCAAGACAGCAACTTTGGACCGAGGCCACTCAAGAACATTATTCTCTTCTTATTCACACTCTGTGTGGCTTTATCTTTGTGCTTCGGAACATTGCCTGACTGAAATATGAATTCTCTTATCCAGCTTCAGATTCATGGCTGACTCAAGCAGGGTTGTTTTTTCAATCAGGATTCTCCTGTACTTTGGCAACCGTTATTGTGCCCTTCGATCCTGACAGCTTGCCAGTCGCTTGCTGATGAAAAACAGCCGCCATAACATGATGCTGGCCACCACTATGCTTGACAGGCAGGGAATGGTTACATTGATTGGGTGGACATGCATTATTAGGATTGCATCAGACGTAACACTGAATTTACACGCAAAAAGTTCAATTTTTGTCTGCGCTGACCTCAAAAACGTTTCTGCACAATGTCGCAGTATCAGAGGCTTTTTTGGCCAAACTCGCATATGTAGTTTTAAATGCACCTTTTCAGTAATGGCTCTTTCTTGGCACCTGTCCATAGAAGCAGCGTTTGTGAAGGGGACAGGAATATTGTTGATGCGATGAACACTACCCCAATCTCAGACATAGAGGCCTTCCAGATTCTTTAAAAGTGATTGTTTTGATTTACAAGTGACTCCTAACCAGTTCCCTGCTTGCCTGGCTGCTGAGTTTGGATGAGTGGACCTGAATCGTGGTAGAGTCTGGGTGGTTATGATATGTGTTCCCTTCTTAATGATGGATTTCAACCAATACTCAAAGGATAAAGAGTGACTTTGAAATCTTCTTATAACCTCTTCCTGAATAGTGCTTCTCTACGCACTTTATGTCTGACTTTCATTGGGAAACTCCTTTGGTCACCATTCATGTTTGTCTTGGTTGGTTGACCAAGTGAGCTTTACCAACGCTTAAAACTCCTTAGATAGAGGGGGAAGCTTTAATTTTTAAGTTAAACCACTGATTGAATTCAGGTGAAACCTATTACACTTATTTTGTAACCTTCCAACACATAATTTGCTCCTAGTGACTTAGGGTTAATTGGGAAAGGGGTTTGAATACGTTATGCAACAGAGAATCATTTCTGATTTTCTCTGTTAATCGAACTTATTCACATTTTTAATCTGCATTTTTTTTTAGCTTTTCATTTGGACAGTTTGTGAAGACTCTATAAATCTATATATTAAGTTTGGAATTTTGAAAGCATCATGAAATAATGCTCGGTGGTAATAAAATGTGGAAAAACCTTGGAGGGGGTGAATACTTTGAAGGCCACTAGTTACGCGTCATGTTTAAAACAATAGACGATGGATGAATTGAAGCACTCCTGCGTTCCCTTACTTCACAATAATTAGGAGGAATTTGTGTCCTCAACCAAACTCTTCCGCATCACTAATCTTGGAGACATAGTACTAATAAGTATATGAAACCATTGCCACATACAGACATGCATGCAATGGTTTTTTGACGGTATTGGAACTTTGTCTCCAAGATTTTAACATGAGTGCAAAGCGCCTCTGTCCATTATTGCAAGTTTTTTAAAAGAGGTAAATTCCATAAATTACAAGGCCTTAAAGGGTGTTGGGCTCTGGTGAGAAGGTACGTTTTTTGTTTGTTTATCTAGAAGTAAGAGTGTAATTGAACAAGATAGAGATTAATTGTCTCGTCCGCGAAGGGGATGGCAAGACGCCTTAAGTCTGTGTGGTCTGTGGTGTGTGCCGGTCTATATAATTTTTGCTTTAAAAAATGTTTTTTTTTCTGCAATCACTTCTCCGATCGAAGCAAACTTTTAACTAGGAGGGACTCCGCAATGGAGAATATTTTATTGCTACTCTTAGACAATAGGTACATGATATGGCAGCCATAATTGGATTTAAAGGAAGAAAATTTGGACATATATTTTCCCCAAAACGCTCAACGAAAACAATAGAAACTTGGCATATGTCATCAAACTCCCCAATGGGGTATGGAGGGTGATCAAGCGAATGGCCATCTCCAGTGAAGTGGTATTCCAGCCATAATTTGGTTGATTGAAATCCTTATCCAAATTGGTTTTCTCTGAAACCTGCTTGTCTGATTGATTGCGAAACTTTTAACAGCAGGAGGGATCCACATGGGAAATATTTTTTATTGCTAACTCTGATAAGGTAGCCATAATTTGGATTAAGGGAAAAAAAAAAAAAAAATGGACATAATTTTTCTGAAACGCGCTCAAACTAATAAAAAATGGAAAACTTGCAATCAACCGTCATCAACTCCCTATGGGGGTACATAGTGTGATAATTATGATGTCATTGGTGAAGTAGTATTCCAGCCATAAATTAGTTGAATTTGAAATCCTTAATCTGAAAAATTAGAAATTTCATAGATCTGATCTACGACCCAATGTGAGTGAAGAATTAAATTTTTTATGATGTTTATCGTCACGTGATCTGGTGGCATATTTGATTTAAAATAAAAATGTAAAAAAGGCAATCTTCTCAGAAACGCTTTAAAACAGATGCGATGCGACACTTTCCTACATAGATTGACGAGCCATGGATGTAATATAGGTGAAAAAAAATTTTTTCATATTAATCTTCATATGACACAATTTAGAGGCTAGCTTAATGTGCCAACAAAAGTGGTCATTAAATATCCTATAATCCAATTCAAGAGTCCAATAAAAGCTATGGTTGGCAATGTATGTGACATAGTAGTGGCCCTGGATGATACCGGTATATGGGCCACATAAGTACACGTGGGCCGTAATAGTAACGTGTTCAGTTAACGATTGGTAATTTTTTTGGTTTCAGAATGAGCACGGCGAGCGAGACTATGCGCTCGTATACCAAGTGCCGTTTCTAAGTTTTATTTGGTGGTTCATTTTATCCTTTATTCAAACAATCCCAATAACTCTGAATACTTGACAGAAACTTCAAACAAACAATACAGGGTCACTTATTTTTAAAATTATTATATATATTCATTCATAGACTGAAAAGGCATTTCAAAATGGACCCAAGGAATCTGGGCAGTCATTATTGCATGCCATACAAAAATCCAAGTGCAAAAGACTAATATTCACTTTAAAATAATACCAGTAATGGTGGATTTATATTTTAAGTTTATGACATCATTCTGTTCTGATCTGCCAAATTTTTGAACAACATGAACAAAAATACTTCATTTAAAATACAAACGTTTCAGCACAATAATAATGTATTATTTCCTCCTTATGGCCAGGAAATTATTTCGAAGATAAGTTTAACTTGTCGGTACTGTTACAATGAACCTAGGCTTTTTGTAAAAAAAAAAAAAAACATCATTAACAAAATATATATTGACAAATGACTGTTTTTATCAGTGTGAAATCCTTGGTGTATCTCTTATATATGATCACCTCGTTAATCCCTTTAACAAGGCATTCATATAGCAATTCAGGAATCGGCTCCTCTTTGGAGATTGGGCGCTCCGCAGTTAATCCGTCACCTTTAGAATACATTAAGGCAAAAGCACTGGCTGTAGATGTTGTCCACATGCTGAGGGATTGAGAACACCACAGGGGACAGCCATATGTGAACTAACAATCCACAGAAAGGAAACCTCCCCCACTCCAAACAATCATGGCCATCAGCGGCATTGCCGTGTCCCAACCAATGATGCAACCAGCAGCCACAGGCTGCACTCGATAGAGAGAGAGTATAATAAACAGGAGAATTTGTCACTTGAATCAAATACAATGTACAGTACCACCTGTACAATCTGTACAATCCAGTAACAGTCGGACATTGAAAAGCAACACATAAATATTTGAGGTAACACCTGAGCTTTTGTTTAAAACTATTGATTGAGGGGGTTTCAGTTAGTTCAGCATTTAAGCTATTCCATAATTTAGGTCCAGTAAACATAATTGTTTTGTTTGTGAAAACCGTACAGGTACGTGGAAGATTAAAACAATCATGTTGTCTCTTAGGGTAACAATGTATCTCACTATTATATTGGAAAAGAGGAATAAAAGCATCTGGTAAATTACCTTTAATTTGTTGGTGGATCAATATTCTAAGACAATATGAAAATATGTCAGGTATTTTAAGGATAATGCAATCATATAACAGCTTACTTGAATGTGAATAAAATCCAACATTATTTATTATTCTAACGGGCCGTTTCTGAACGATACTCATTTTGTCTATATGGCCTTTAGAGCTGTTTCCCCAAGCAAGTACACTTTAATTCAATAAGGCAAGATGAGGGTGGAATAGAGTACATACCAAAAACATGTATGAGTCCAACAGTTTTTACTTTGTTTATATCTCTGTCTATCTCTGTCTGTCTCTGTCTGTCTCTGTCTGTCTGTCTGTCTGTCTGTCTCTCTCTCTCTCTCTCTCTCTC
>CM068964.1:71071964-71085099 GCA_035128595.1 Eptatretus atami
CTCTCTCTCTCTCTCTCTCTCTCTCTCTCTCTCTCTCTCTCTCTCTCTCTCTCTCTCTCTCTCGCTCGCTGAGGTCTTAATTTGTCATTTTGTTCGGCCTGCTCAACAATGCCTTGAGTTGGAACAGGCCACAACGATATATTAACGATAAAGTGCTCAAAATGTTTTTTGTTTTTTTCACTTTCCCTCACTCATATCATTGAAAGCCTTATCTACATACATACAAATTGCTGTATATATCACTTTTGTAAGTGCTATAGTTTTCAAATTATGAGCTTGGAACAATTTCATGCATTACATGATGCGATTTTTCCATGATCTACTCTCACGGACGAATTAAAGTATTTAATTGATATATAATCTGAGTTTGGAAGATCGGATCAGGTGGACTAAATAACTCGAAATCTGGAGTGAAATCTGAAAATGTTAAGAAATCGGCGATGTTTAGTCTTTTGCAGGTATGTGCCATTACCAATCAGCTTGCTGTCGCTTGCGAAGCCAGCCAGCCGTTCCTTATCAACCATTTCATTGGAGTGCTTGCTTGAGTGCTTAAGCCACTTGCCAAGCACCCTACAGTCAATAGTGTTACAGTTCGTGTCCCGATCAGGATGTACAGTCAGCAGTTGCTTAAGGTAGAGGTACATATACAGCACACACGGACGTGGTACATATGAGTAGATTTGGATCTGTAAAGGGACTCTGCGGGTGTGTGTGCACACCTGCATGTTTAGTTACGGATGCCGTGGGGAACAGTTTCATCCTGTATCTTCTGATGATGATTTGGTGGTGGAGGTTTTAACTTTTAACCTCAGCAGTGTACGAGCAATCACGTTTTCCTTGTCCTCGTGATTGTTTCCAAAGCAATTGTTTATTTTATATGACTCATGTGTGCTTACAAAGGTTAGATGGCTTCTCTTTGTGAGTTTCAAAGCAAAATATATTTGGCGATCCCTCCGATGGCCGCCTGTTGGAGGCACCGTCTGTGTTGAAGAGACTGAGGCAGAGGAGAGCCTCACTAGAACACGTTGATCAGAGAGGGAGCAGAAGCATTTCCTCCTCCTGAGTGTCACCTGAGCCGACCTGAAGCAAAGCGTGGCTTCAAGGTGTTGCAGGAGTTGCTCTGGTTCGTTCGTTGGCAAAGTTTGAGAACACACCCAGAGAGAGGGAAGGGTGGTGGTGAGGCATCATCTTTGTGGACTGTGGCTGGGGCGAGGCCGCTGGAACATCAACTCAAACACACCTGAATCTTCTCCCCCCCCCCCTACCTTCCTCCTTTACACATTATTTTCTTATATCTTGGCAAATATTCTTTGTTATTTTGCTTCCCCCTCCCCACCCCCTTGTCGATTGGCTCTGGATAACTGGTGACCTGTTGAATTGTCTTGTCCATGTTGTCTTGGCGCTTGTCTCTCCTTTAATTTCTTCAATGTTACATACGATATATTTTATTATATTCTTCTTTTTTAGTATCATGATTTATCCATTGCTTGGTGGTATACTCTGTGTTTCTTTATCCTGAGTAAAAAATTTGCCTTTGTTCGTCTGTTTTGAATTTTGCATTGCATTCTTGGATTTACATACGATACTGTGTGTTGAAGAGTGGGGTGTGTGAATTGGCATCAGTATTAGGATGTTAACGTCGCTCGATCACATCTGACTGCTTATACAGCGCGACCGCACACGGGGTACGTATTGGTCTCCCGAGAATGTCAATCAGGACCTCCGGAGCAATAGGCGGTACCCCGAGCCCTCTACCCAAGGGCTAGATCATAACACCGCCAAGAACAGGATCGCAACCGGAAAAAGAAACATTACCTCAACAACTACACCGCCAAGAACAGGATCGCAACCAGAACAAGAAATATGACCTCAACATTACCTTCACATCAACAACAACAACAACACGATCGCTTTGGGGAAAGAAGTTGTTGGAGGCGTGAGGCCCATACATGCTGTGGTCTTCTCAAGACCTGTGACCGCTATCGGCTGAAACCTTTCGATATATATTTGATAATCCTTGTTTTACACTGAAGGGAAAACTGAAATGGAAAGCGTAACGATTGTGAATACTGTATAAAGCTTCTGCAAATGGCTTGGGCCCACATGGCTTGGCTTAATCCTGGATGAGCCCTTCGCTTGGGTGGTGGAGGCTCCTTGGGTGGTGGAGGCCCCTTGGGTGGTGGAGGCCCCTTGGGTGGTGGGCCCTGGGTGGTGGAGGCCCCTTGGGTGGTGGAGTCTCTTGGGTGGTGGAGGCCCCTTGTGGTGGAGGCCCTTGGGTGGTGGAGGCCCCTTGGTGGTGGAGGCCCTTGGGTGGTGGAGGCCCTTGGGTGGTGAGTCTCTTGGTGGTGGAGGCCCCTTGGGTGGTGGAGGCTCCTTGGGTGGTGGAGGCCCCTTGGGTGGTGGGCACATGCTCCGGTTGCCTTTGGGTAAATCCGGCCCTACTTGTAAGTTTTCTAATTGCTGGGATAAATGATGTTGAGAGCAGTATATCTAAAAAGTCCTGACAGTGGGAATTTTGATGGTAATGAAACAAGTTGAAGTAACCCATGACAAAACAATGTTTATTCTTAAGGGAAGGTGATGCGAACAAAGAATGAATAGCATCGATGATCTCAACGAAATTGGCATCAGGAGGCTTGTACATCTCCCGTAAAATCATCTTTTTTATCTCTACAGTTTTTTTTATCTCAATAAATATACTTTCTACGACTTGAGACGTGCGGTTCAAGTCATCTCTTTTTTACAGCGCGGCGACATCGCGCTGTTATATAATTGGCTATTCTGTCCTGTGTCTTCTGTCACTTATTGTTCTGTTGGGTGTGATGTGGGCGGAGATTGCCGTTGTGTATTGTGGGCGGAGATTGCCGTGGTGTATTGTGGGCGGAGATTGCCGTGTGTATTGTGGGCGGAGATTGCCGGGTGGAGATTGCCGGTGAATTGTGGGCGGAGATTGCTAGGTGGATTGTGGGCGGAGATTGCCGGTGGATTGTGGGCGGAGATTGCCGGGTGGATTGTGGGCGGAGATTGCCGGGTGAATTGTGGGCGAGATTGCGTGTGTATTGTGGGCGGAGATTGCCGTGTGTATTGTGGGCGGAGATTGCCGGGTGGATTGTGGGCGGAGATTGCCGGGTGGATTGTGGGCGGACATTGCCGGTGAATTGTGGGCGGACATTGCCGGGTGGATTGTGGGCGGAGATGTGCGGGTGAATTGTGGGCGGGGTTAATCGCGGAAGAGCGACGTTTTTTTGTGCTGAATCGTTTTCTGTGTGACGCCGGAAGTTGATTTCCTGAGCAGGAAGTGATAATCTTCCTGTTCCGTTATTGTGTTGACTCGCAGCGTTGTAACTCTCTTTCTTCATTGTTTTTCACCAAGAAGTGTTTTTAAAACGTCTTGTGGAGGTGATTTCTTCTCTTTTTGGTGACAGAAGTGTATTACAGCACGGCGACATCGCGCTGTTATATAATTGGCTATTCTGTCCTTGTGTCTTCTGTCACAGTTATGGCCCCATACGTCCCTTTGATTGCTGAGGCTATAATAGAAATTTGGCCAACGTCACAACTCTTCCCACCATGCATGCTAATTCACCGTGTCTACATTTAAATTTTTATAACTGCAAAATTGTTTCATCATTCTTAACCTAGACTTTTACTGCCCCCAGCCGCGCGATTATCGAAGTATTCGCTTCTTGTTTTTCTTGTTTCAGCTTGCACTTTTCATTTCACTTGTTGATGTTTAATACTGTCAGTTTGTTCTGTTCTGACATACTTATATGTTTCTTTGAGCTGTAACATTTTAATTGCTCTCTTATTGATCATGTGATCCTTTCTGCTGACAATTTCTCCTTCGTTGTGTAACCTTGATATGTCACCTGAAACATCTTAATTGTATTCCACATAGATGGCAAGTGACCGTATTTCACGGGTTTGACCCGTATTTTACGGGTCTGACCGTTTTGTATCGTCAAAACTCGTATGGATGGAAAGTGCAATCGATTTAAAAACGCAAAAGTTCACTTCCATCCCACTTGCACGAATTGACACCCAGACTGATAGACTGGGATGTGTTCAGTGACCAAGTTTCTGTGGAGACCTTGTTGAACAAACCCCTCGAGGTTGTGTTCCATTACCAATAAGCAATAGATACGCTTGCCAAGTAAGCCGTTCCTTATCAACGGTTTTCAAATGGAGTGCTTGCTTAAGTGCCTTAGCACACTTGGCAAGCGCTCTACAAGCTCATTGGTAGTGGAATACATTACACCCTGGACGACCTTTAGTCGATATACAATGTGTCCCTCTAGTGATGGGCTGCGTGACATCGTGAGCTTTCTCCCACCGAAAGCCACATCACCACCCTCTTGGATTCCGTACGCACTATCACTTCCGATCACGTCTAATAACTAATAAACTAACCTGCTTTCGATTCTTACTAACCCGTTTTTGGTCATCACCTTGCATGTGTGTATTCACGATAGGGATTCTAATTATTCATCTGAACGCATGTAAATATTGAGATCATCCGTATATCGTAAAGTTCTCACCTTTATGTTCTCTTAATTGTACCTTTGTTTGTCTTTCTTTATATGATGGTAAGTGGTTTTTGTGATATCATCTATCTATAATTTCCAGCTGTGTGTGGTGTGTGTGGTGTGTGTGTGTGTGACGCTGTTTCTCGACAACCACTGGTCCAATCTAATTGAAACTTGCCAGGTATATGCTGGGACCTGAGTATGTGCCTTTTCAAGTTTGATATTAATCTGACAAGTGGTTCCCAAGTTATGGCCATTTATTTACCAAACCAATGACAGGACACGTTGCTGCGGCCATTTATTTACCAAACCAATGGCAGGACACGTTGCTGCGTAGGCGTGGCGGATGGGGAAAGGGCGCCTTAGTTCCCGTGGCGTAAGAGTGCAATGGTCAATGGCAGCGAATGTCATGGCCAGCAAAGACAGGGATGGTAACTTGATTTTAATTTGGATTTTAATTAAACTCTGTGTGTGTAAGTATCACACAGCAGTTGTTACTTCAATGCAAGCGATAATTCGTGGAATGATGTGAACATTCCGTACGGCCACGCACCACTTCCAGATAGTGATGACTTAACTGTATTCTAATAATTTCCTCGATTTCTTATGCGCATTTATAGATAAACACAATGCCCCAATCCAGTCGTCGTTTACCGAGAGGAAGGAACGGCCTGTGTGGTTGTTTTGTTTCTGTACGCGGTTTGAAAGTTTATTTTTTGCACGTACGGCCACGCACGTACGGGCACCCACGGTACGGGCACGCGAGAGCGAAGGAAACGGCCTGTGTGTTGTTGTTTCTGGCACGCGGTTGGAAAGTTTTTTTTTGCATGTACGGCCACGCACGTACAGCCACGCACGTACGGGCACGCGAGAGCGAAGGAACGGCCTGTGTGGTTGTTGTTTCTGGCACCGCGGTTGGAAAGTTTTTTTTTTGCATTGTACGGCCACGCACGTACAGCCACCCACGTACGGGCACGCGAGAGCGAAGGAACGGCCTGTGTGGTTGTTGTTCTGGCACGCGGTTTGGAAAGTTTTTGTTTTTTTTGCACGTACCGCACGCACTCGTAAACAATATAGTGACATGAGAGAATCCCCTCGAAATAAGCCTCTGATGATACTTGAAATAAGGTTTTACATTGACTGTTATTGTTGTTGACCAAATGCTGATTACTTTTCTCAAGAATGTTTTTATATTCTCAGCTATTCCGATGGGTTCCAAGCATTTCAATATCCAGGAGGTGTAACTATCAAGTTTCAGTGTTTTCTTTCTGCATGGTTCATGATCATATTGTCTGTCAGCAATTTGTCTTTCACACTGTAAGACTTTTGTTTGCATCCTTTTAGTCACCACAGTGATGTCAAACAATGATATCACATGGTATCTGTTGATTCCTTTCTAAGTGATCGGATATTCCACCTGGTATAATGGATATTAGAATATCCTTGTTTATAATCAGGCGATGGATCTCGAATCTCACTTGATGTTTTCCTGATTACTTTTGATTTGTTTTGTGTTTTTTTTTCAATTTGTGCAACTTGTATTTTTTTTCACGATGAGCCTTGTTTTCCTTTGTTCTCTCATTATGATATAGTCACTGTGTAAAAATATATATGGCAGATAGCAAGCAAGTCGAGCGTGCACATTTGTAAATGTATTTTCCAGTATGAAATCCAGGCCTGTCTTGGATTTCAATTTTTCATATCTTACTGCTTTTCTTGAGGTGATGTATTGGTCACCTTGACAATTATCTTCAATGCTACAGTTATTCTCACATTCTTGTGGAGTTGGCCAGGGGAATGTTGTGGTCCTCGCCTTTTCACGAACCAGCTGGTGGCTGGCCAGGCTTGACGTTCGGCTAAGGTTAGGACAGGAATTTGGAATTTGGCCAAGGTACTTAACTCATCTACTTCACGTCCACCAACTAATGCCAGCAGACAGGCCTTCTGTTCAACATCCATCCGAGGACAGTAGTACATACATTAATGAATCATTCTACCTGTGAAACACCTTGATGACAGTTTATAGCTGGGCCGATATTCGAACCCCAAGGTAGACAGCTTAGAGGCGAGCATGCGTACCTCTCGGCCATCCTTTCAGCCCTACCTTGACAATTTTAGTCTTTTAATTATTTTTCCATTTCAAGTTGCTATTATCATTATTCTTAATATTGCTGTTATTGATTTTTTTTTCTCACGGCCTTATGGTCTGATGTTAATGCATCTGAGCTATTGCAGCTTGACTTTGGATTTACCAAACTCCATAACATGAAAGTCTTTTATGGTATGACCTTTGGTGAAGTTTTATGCTGACATTGATGTCTATCTCCTTTTTTTCTTTCCTTTTTAATATGTACAAATTTTATTTTGCCTTTTAATTCCTTGAGTAGGTTGCAAGGGCACCTAATGATGGTACCATTTTAGCCTTTTCACCCCATATTTTCTATAATTCCATTTTAATGGGTGAGTATTTGGAGAATCTTCCTCTTCCTTTCTTTCCAAGACATTCATTCCATTGGTAAGCAATGTCAATGACAGTAATTATTTGTGGTTTGAGCTGATAACTTGTGGGTGAGTAGGATGTCAGGTTATCTGGCTTCCATTGTCCTGTCCAACTATGAGGTGAATCCCCAAAGGATTGCATTCTCTTGGCAGACAGCATTAGTCAAAAAGGTTCATTGAAAAGCACTAACTCTTAGAGTTCAGATATGTCTCTCTAGTACAAACCCGATGCAGCTGTAGGGATGGCTTTTCATGATAATTTCTCGTGACCATCCCTACCTTGTTTACATACTTTTTGGAGTAACATCCCTACATACTTATGCATTTTAAAAATGTTTTATTGCCTGTGTATTATGAAGTCTTCCTGTTCATTTCGTCCAACGTTGCAATTCTCAATTCTTCAAAAGTCTAGTCTACTACATATGCAGTGCATGTAATGACTTGAATGGTGTCGTGTTAGGTCAGGTATGGGAGCATGCACCGGAGTAGCGCGTCACTGCGTCCGCACTTTCCGCCGGTACCCCCAGGTCCTCCGTCTGGCCATCCCCAGGCAGATGCCTGTCCCATCCCAATCTCCTTCAGATGCCGATAACCTGCTGCAAAACCACGAGGCCACATGGTCAGCTCATTGGCCTCCACTCATGAGGCACCCTCGCTGAGAGAATCTGGTGAGCAGGATCAGTGTCAGGAAAATGAGCCACATGTCCATACAGCGCAGGTGATGCTCACGAACAATGCAGGGAAGAAATCTCATTGACTCTCTCTTAGCAACCGCTCATTGGACACAAATTCCGATCAGCGATAGCCAATAATTCTCCGAAGAGACCTGGTACCAAAGGAATTAAGTCTCCATTCAGATCCCTGGTCAGAATCCAAGTCTCACATCCGTAGAGCAAGAATGGAAGCACAAGGACTTGAAGACTCAGACTTTCATCCTCCTGCACAAATACCGACAGCACCACACCCTGTGATCCAGTGAATCCATGACTCCCAGCCCAACCCACACGTCTATTGACTCTGGCTCACAGCCAGCAGAGACATGAATATCACTGCAAGGAAGGTGAATCTCTCCGTAACCTCAACATCCTCACCACAAACAGGTACAGACAAGATAGCAGCATCCAAGATGTCATTGAAAGCTTGGATCTTAGTTTTGACCCAGGAAACCCGTAATCCCAGCGGCTCCGACTCCTCATTCAGCACCTCAAGGGCCCCAAAGGATATCCAGAGTCTCCTCAAAGTTGCAAACAACATGTTGAAATCAAGGTCAGAGATCTTGACATCCAATCGAGCACCACAGCTTGATCTCTCCGACATCCTCCCCAGAATCCAGTCCATACAAGCGATGGAAAGTATGGGGCTAGAACACCCCCTGATGAACTCCAGTAATAACTGGAAATAAGTCGGAGATGGTATCACCACATCTCATAACAATCTCAGTACCAGAGTACAATTCAGACATTAGATTGATCCGTTTTGGTGGCACCCCACGAAGACCAAGAATCCTCCAGAGGGAATTCTGATTCACTGAATCGAATGCTTTGCAGAGATCAACATAGGCTGCAAGCAGCCCCTGTCGCAACTCTATATGTATTCGGTGAAGACCCGAAAAAGCAAGGATACAGTCATTGTTGACCTCTTTGGTGTAAAGCCTGACTGCTCTGGGCGCTGTGTCAAGTAGATGGGGCGAACCCTATCAAGAATTATCCAAGCAAAGACCCTTGCCCCGGCACTGAGAGCAGCGCACCCCTCGTAGTTTGTTGCAGTCCTGACGATCACCCTTCCTTTCCAGAGAGGACAACAAGGCCCCTCTTCCAGTCAGGTTGGATGATGCCTGTGTTCCAGGCAGAGCACAGAACTGCATGCAATGACATTGAGTACAGCATTTCACCAGCTTTGAGAAGTTCAGGCATGGATGCCACAGATACCAGGACTTTACCCCATTTCCATCCGTGTCACCGCAGCCTGTGTTTCCACAAACGAAGGTGGATCAAGAGTTGATTGGAGGGTCCACAAAAGGGAACACCCCTGATATCCAACTCAACAGCTGGCGATCAGCCTTGTTACAAAACCACTCAAAGTAACCGCGCCAGCGGGCCTTCACTTCGACTCCTCTGTCAAGAGCCCACCATCTGCTGCCGCTCTCACTGCAGTACACTGAGGGACAGGCTTGGAGGAATGTAATGCGTGAATTCCCCTGTAAGCAGGTCGAGTTTCAACTGACCACAGATGACTACCCACCTCACAGATTCCTCGCACATAGGCCTCCTTGTCCACCTTCAGCGCACCGTCAGTTTTACGCCTCAACTCCCTGAACAGCTCAGCTCTGCCATAAGCCTGGCCCTGTGACTCTGGTCCAGTTCCTTGAGAGAAATTCTTCTTCGCCCTTCAGTGAATTCCAAGTCATCCAGCGGCAACATCAAGAATGGGTTTTGAAGGCAATCCACAACTCTTCAGATTCCCCAAAGAACCCAGACCCTCCAAATCCTCACTCAACCTGTTCCAACTCCTCAGCTCCCTCTCGTCTTGAACTTGCACATAACATCCAACCTCAGCTTGGATGGTACCATTCTCCTGGATTTAAGCTGCAATCAGAGTTGCTACAACAAGCTGTGGTTGGAATTGAGAACTGAGCACTATGGTAGACTCGGCAGTTCTGGATCATCCACCAGCAACCATCAACGAGAAAGTGGTATATCTCCTTTGCCACACACACAGCATTGGAATACGAACTCCAGTGATGAGCCTGTGGTGCTGAAATCATGATCCAGCCACCTTAGTCCATGACTTCTTTCAAAGTCAAGGACATAGCGCTATTCTGGTTCACATTTCCGACCGATAGGGACGAACATATGTGTATATACCATGCCTATCAGTTCCAGTCATAGCATTGAAATCCGCCAAGACTAAAAGGTGTCTCACCTGGGGCACTGATCAACCACAGACACAAGAGCGGCAGACAATGTGTCGTTCACCATGAGATCACTCGCCTCAGTCAGAGCATATACTATACAGAGACCAGGGAAACGACACCCAAGGAGTGACGAATCCTTAGTCTCATAACATGCTCATTGTCCGGTGTTACCTCAGTTCTCATTGGAGTAGCTTATTGGACACAGCTACAGCAAATGCTTTGGCATGGTAACCATCAGAGCGACAAGACCAATAGTAGGTGTAACCACCTGCCATGGTTTCCGCACAATCTGGTCTCCAACCTCACAGAGTGCTGCAATACCGATGTTAAACTCTTGAGCTCAGATGATAACAGATGCAGGTGATCATCCTCTCTTGGGGATAGGACATGAATTCCAGGCTGCCATCGGAAGGACCATCTCAGTTAACCAAAGGACACCACCATCTGGTGGACGACACTCAGCACCGCCCTGACACACACTACTGCAATTCAACCTGGGAAGGTTATCCCTTGTTTTTCCTCTTATCATCAAAGAGTGTGGTCCTGAAGGCTTTGCCCAATCCCGTCATCTGTGAGCTGCCTGCAAAGTGGATTTTTTAGTTTTTCTTGCGCTTTTAGTATGTTTCGTGGAGTGAAGGGTTTTTCTGGTGGCTGGAGTATAATGCTGCCACCAACCTCCTAAAAAAATGTAACCCAACTGCAGGAGGATGTCCGCAGACACAGTTGGCACAAGAATTGGATTGCCATTGGCTCACAAGAGCTCCTTCACCTTTGACAGGTTTTGTTTTTAATCCTGCTGGGTCCATATCATACCCCCTCCTCCAGAAAACCTGGTGGGAGACGGTTTTTTTAGTCCACGACAACCCGACCATGAAACAGGTTAGCACAGGTTTACATGGTACCTGTAGCAAGCCACATATCTAATCTGGCTTTACTTGACTGTCGATGTTGATTGCCTACAAAACTAGGAT
Organism: Eptatretus atami; assembly: GCA_035128595.1. NCBI lineage: Eukaryota > Metazoa > Chordata > Myxini > Myxiniformes > Myxinidae > Eptatretus > Eptatretus atami. The sequence continues at coordinate 71,082,875 of CM068964.1, forward strand.
GGCTCTCTTCTACGTCATGACTCAACAGGATGCCTCCGCCCACATTATTACATCATTTTCATACTTGCACTGTACCAAGTTTGATTTAAATCCCGAACCCAGTTTAAATTAAATAATTCTGGGTGCCAGACCATGGGTCGCAATCAGGCTTAAATTTATAACATATGTTCCACATGATTACTCGATCATAATTCAGAAGTTTTACGTCGATTATGAAGCAGTTTCAAGAGAAATAACTTTTTAAAGATTTTCATTCAATCCAATATGGCTGCCAGACCATGCGATATTCATTATTGTGTACACCCTGGTATCCCAAGCTTGGAAAACATGTGGGTGAAGATTTCCCTCGATCTGTCAAGCCGTTCGGAAGAGAGGATTTAAAAAAGTTTATTCTTCAAAAAAATCATAGCTGCCAAACCATGTGATCTTTGACATCATAGGTGGAGAACTTTTTGTTCTCCTGGATGGCGATATATCCTGTAAAGTTTCACCTCAATCTGTTCAGCTGTTTCAGAAAAGAAGATTTTTGAAGGTTTTTTATGTTAAAAAAATATAGGCTGCCGAACCACGTGACCGATGATGTCATAAATTTTTTTCCCCTCATACAATTCAGCTCTAGATAACCTTCCAAAATTTTCATAACTCATCGGATAAAGTGTTCGAACGTATGCATATTTGATCTCATAATTGGCCACCTATGACATTATCAAAAAAATCATACTTGTGGCGAGTTCTGACATGTGCTACGTTTCAGTTTTCCATGGAACTGTTTCAGAGATACAGAGGTCGTTTCATGGATGACCTACAGTTGTGGCCAAAAATATTGGCATCCCTGTTACTTTTTTCAAATAATCACAATTTTCTCGAAAAAAAAAAGTTGAAATTGACAGAAGGCATTTGGTCTCCACAATTCTATATTCACTGTTAATATTATAGAACCTTTGTTTTGGATTCAAACTGAATATATCCGTTACATCAGAAAATAAAAAACAAATTGCATTGACAAAATTATTGATACCGAGACTTAATATTTGGTATCACAGCCTTGGACAAAATAACTGCAGTCAAGCACTTCCTCCAGCCATAATAGCTTCCTCCACCTCTCTACTGGTAGTTTGGCCAAACACTCTTCATGTGCAAACTGCTCCAGTTCTCCCGTATTTGAAGGGTGCCTTCTCCCAACTGCTGTTTTCAGATCTCTCCACAGGTGTTCAATGGCTTTAGATCTGGACCCATTGCTGGCCACTTCAGAACAGTCCAGCATTTGTCTTGAACGATTTCCTGGTGCTTTTTGAAGTGTGCTTGGGTTCATTATCCTGCTGCAAGCCCATGACCTTCGACAGAGACCCATCTTTTGACACTGGTTGAACATTGCGCTCCAAAATGTCTTGGTAATCTCCTGATTTCATGATGCCAGCACACATTCAAGCACCCAGTGCCAGAGGTAGCAGCAGCAACCCAAAACATCACTGAACTCCTCCATGTTGACTGTAGGGAGGGTTCTTTTCTTTGAAGCTTCATTTTGTTTTCTGTAAACATAGAGATGATGTGCTTTACCAAAAATCTCTAATTTGGTCTCATCTGTCTACAGACATTCTCCCATAAGTATTTTGGCTTGTTCAGGTGTGTTATGGCAAACTCAGTTGGGCTTTATCATGTCTCTTCTCAGCAGTGGGGTCCTCTTGGGTCTCCTACCATATAACCCCCTTCATTGAGTTGCGACAGATGGTGCGAGTTGAAACTATCATACCTTGTGTCTGAAGGCCAGCTTGAATCTGTTTTGGCAGTTGATCGAGGTGCTTCTCCACCATTTTGAACAATCCTTCGCTGCAATCTTCAATCAAGTTTCTCTTGCGGCCACGTCCAGGACGTTGGCTACAAGCCATGGGCCTTAAACTTCCTGATAACATTGTGTACGGTGGACAGAGGAACATCAATGTCTCTGGAGATATACCTGTAGCCTTAAGTTTGTCCATGCTTGGCTACAATCTTGTGTCTGACCTCCTCAGACTATTCTCTGGTTTTCTTTCTTTTCTCCATGCTCATTGCGGCACACACACAGTGACACAAAACAGCAGAATGACTCCTTTTCTCCATTTTAACTGATTAAATGAGTGATTTTATATTGTAGGCACTTGCATCTCACACAGGTGAGTTCAACTCCAAAGTAAAGGAGAATCATCTGCTTGAAATCTAATATTTCTTACAACTTCTAAAGGTCCAAT
>CM068964.1:71112668-71131252 GCA_035128595.1 Eptatretus atami
ATCATCTGAGCTCAAGCGTTTGGACATCGGTATAGCAGAACTCTCTGAGTTTCAGAGACCGGATAGTGGCGAGATCATGGCGAGTGGTTACACCTACTATTAGTCTGGTCGCTATGATGGTTACCATGCCCAAGGAGTTGCTATAGCTGTGTCCAATAAGCTGACTCCAATGATAATTGAGAGTGGTATTTGTGATATCATCTATCTATAATTCCAGCTGTGTGTGTGTGTGTGTGTGTGTGTGTGTTGACCGCTGTTCTCGACAAACCACTGGTCCAATCTAATTGAAACTTGCCAGGTATATTGCTGGGGACCCTGAGGAGGTGCCTTTTCAAGGTTTTGATTATTAATCTGACAAGTGGTTCCCAAGTTATGGCCATTTATTTACCAACCAATGACAGGACACGTTGCTGCGGCCATTTTTACAAACCCAATGGCAGGACACGTTGCGGTTGCGTAGCGTGGCGGATGGGGAAAGGGCGCCTTAGTTCCCGTGGCGTAAGGTGGCAATGGTCAATGGCAGCGAATTCATGGCCAGCGCAAAGACAGGGAGGGGAAACTTGCATTTTAATTTGGATTTTAATTAACTCTGTGGTGTGTAAGTATCACAGCAAGTTGATTACTCAATGCAAGCGATTAATTCGTGTGGAATGATGTTGAACATTCCGTAGGGCACGCCACCACTTCCAGATAGTTGATGACTATAAACTGTATTCTATAATTTCTCATTTTCTTATGCGCATTTATAGATAACACAATGCCCCAAACAGTCGTCGTTTACAGAGAGCGAAGGAACGGCCTGTGTGGTTGTTGTTTCTGGTACGCGGTTGAAAGTTTATTTTTTTGCCACGCTACGGCCACGCACGTACGGGCCTCCCACGTACGGGCACGCGAGAGCGAAGGAACGGCCTGTGTTGAGTTGTGTTTCTGGCACGCGGTTGGAAAGTTTTTTTTTTGCAGTTAACGGGCCACGCACGTACAGCCACGCACGTACGGGCACGCTGAGAGCGAAGGGAACGGCCTGTGTGTGTTGTTGTTCTGGCACGCGTTGGAAAGTTTTTTTTTTTGCATGTACGGCCACGCACGTTTACAGCCACCACGTACGGGCAACGCGAGAGCGAAGGAACGGCCTGGTGTGGTTGTGTTTGTGGCACGCGGGTGCGAAAGTTTTTGTTTTTTTTTGCACTACCGGCACGCACTCGTAAACAAAATAATAGTGAACATGAGAGAATCCCCTCGAAATAAGCCTCTGATGATACTTGAAATAAGGGTTTTACATTGACTGTTATTCGTTGTTGACCAAATGCTGATACTTCTCAAGAATGTTTTAGATTCTCAGCTATTCGATTGGGTCCAGCATTTCAATATTCCAGGAGTGTGCTAACTATCAAGTTTTCAGTGTTTTCTTTCTCTGGTTCATTGATCATATCATGTCTGTCAGCATTTGTCTTTCACACCTGTAAGATTTTGTTTGCATCCTTTAGTCACCACAGTGATTCACAAACAATGATATCACCAGTGGTACGTTGATTCCTTTCTAATGATCGATATATCCACCTGGTATTAATGGATATTAAGGAATATCCTTGGTTATAATCAGGCGATGGGATCTCGAATCTCACTTGATGTTTTCCTGATTACTTTTGTGATTTGTTTTTGTGTTTTTTTTTCAAATTTGTGCAATTGTATTTTTTTTTCACGATGAGGCCTTGTTTCCTTTTGTTCTCCATTATGAGTATGTCACTGTGTAAAATAATATTGCAGATAGCAAGCAAGTCAGCGTGCCACATTTCGTAAATGTATTCCAGTATGAAATCCAGGCCTGATCTTGGATTCAATTTTTCATATCTTACTGCTTTTCTTGAGGTGATGTGTAGTCACCTTGCATTAATTCAATGCTACAGTTATCTCACTTCTTGTGGAGTTGGCAGGGGAAGTTGGGTCCTCGCCTTTCACGAACCAGCTGGTGGCTGGCCAGGCTGACGTGTCGGCTAAGGTTAGGACAGGAATTTGGAATTTGGCCAAGGTACTAACTCATGCTACTTCACAGTCCACCAACTAATGCAGCAGACATGGCCTCTGTTCAAATCCATCCGAGGGACAGTAAGTACATACATTAGATTGAATCATTCTACTGTGTGAAACACCTGATGACAGTTTATAGCTGGGCCTGATATTTCGAACCCCAGGTAGACAGCTTTAGAGGCGAGCATGCGTACCTCTCGCCATTCCTTCAGCCCTACCTTGACAATTTATGTTCTTTTATTATTTTCCTTTCAAGTTGCTATTATCATATCTTAATATTGCTGTTATTGATTTTTTTTTTTCTCACTGGGCCTTATGGTCTGATGTAATGCATCTGAAGTATTGCAGCTTGACTTTTCGGAATTTACCAAATCCGATAACATGAAAGTTCTTTATGGTATGACCTTTGGGATGAAGTTTATGCTGACGAGTGATGTTCTAATCTCCTTGTTTTCTTCCTTTTTAATATGTACAAATTATTGTTTTGCCTTTTAATTTCCTTGAGTAAGGTTGCAAGGGCACTAATGATTGTACCATTTTAGCCTTCCACCCATATTTTTCTATATATCCATTTAATGGGTGAGTATTTGGAGATATCCCTCTGTCCTCTTTCCAACATTCATTCCATTGGTAAGCAATGTCAATGACAGAATTATTTGTGGTTTGAGGCTGCATAACTGTGTGGGTGAGTTAGGATGTCGGTTATCGGCCTCCATTGTCCTGCCAACATGAGGTGAATCCCCAAGGATTGCATTCTTCTTGCGAGACAGCATTAGTCAAATGGTTTCATTGTAAAAAGCACTAACTCTTAAGAGTTCAGAAGTCTCTCCAGACAAACCCGATTGCCAGCTGTAGGATGCTTTCATGAGTAATTTGCTCAGTGACCATCCCTACCTGTTTTACATACTTTTTGGAAGTAACGATCCCTACATTACTTATCCATTTTTAAAAATGTTTTATTGCCTGTGATATTATGAAGTCTTCCTGTCATTCGTCCAACGTTGCAATGTGCTCAATTCTTCAAAAAGTCTAGCTGACTACATATGCAGTGCATGTAATGACTTGAATGTGTCGGTGTTAGGTCAGGTTATGGGAGCATGCACCGGAGTAGCGCGTCACTGCGTCCACTTCCGCCGGGTACCCCAGGGTCCTCCGTCTGGCCATCCCCCAGGCAGATGGCCTCTTCCATCCCAATCTCCTTCAGATGCGCTATCAAACCTTTGCTGCCAACCACGAGGCACATGGTCAGCTCATGGCCTCCACTCATGAGGGCACCCCGCCTGAGAGAATCTGTGTGAGCAGGATCAGTGCAGGAAAATGAGCCACATGTCCATACAGCCGCAGGTGATGCTCTACGAACAATGCAGGAAGAAATCTCATTTGACTCTCTCTTAGCCAACCGCTCATTGGACACAAATTCCGATCAGCGATAGCAATAATTCCTCCGAAGAGACCTGGTACCAAAGAATTAAGTCTCCATCTCAGATCCTGGTCAGAATCCAAGTCTCACATCCGTGAGAGCAAGAATGGAAGCACAAGGACTTTGAAGACTCAGACTTTCATCCTCCTGCACAATACCGACAGCACCACACCCTTGTGATCAGTGAATCCATGACTCCCAGGCCCAACCCACACGTCTATTGACCTCTGGCTCAACAGCCAGCAGAGACATGAATATCACTGCAAGGAAGGTGAACTCTCCGTAACCTCAACATTCCTCACCACAAACAGGTACAGACAAGATAGCCAGCATCCAAGATGTCATTGGAAAGCTTGATCTTAGTTTTGACCCAGGAAACCCGTAATCCCAGCGGCTCCGACTCCTCATTCAGCACCTCAAGGGCCCCCAAAAGGATATCCAGAGTCTCCTCAAAGTTGACAACAACATCTGTGAAATCAAGAGTCAGAGATCTTGACATTCCCAATCGATGCACCACAGCTTGATCTCTCCGACATCCTCCCCAGATCCAGTCCATACAAGCGATGGAAAGTATGGGGGCTAGAAACACACCCCTGATGAACTCCAGTAATAAACTGGAAATAAGTCGAGATGGTATCACCACATCTTCATAACAAATCTTCAGTACCAGAGTACAATTCAGACATTAGATTGATCCGTTTTGGTGGCACCCCACGAAGACCAAGAATCCTCCAGAGGGAATTCTGATTCACTGAATCGAATGCTTTGCAGAGATCAACATAGCTGCAAGCGCCCCTGTCGCAACTCTCATATGTATTCGGTGAAGACCCGAAAAGCAAGGATACAGTCAATTGTGACCTCTTTGGTGTAAAGCCTGACTGCTCTGGGCGCTGGTGCTCAAGTAGATGGGCGCGAACCCTATCAAGAATTATCCAAGCAAAGACCTTGCCCGGGCACTGAGAGCAGCGTCACCCTCGGTAGTTGTTGCAGTCCTGACGATCACCCTTCCCTTTCCAGAGAGGGACAACAAGGCCCCTCTTCCAGTCATTGGTGATGATGCCTGTGTTCCAGGCAGAGCACAGAACTTGCATGCAATGACATTGAGTACAGCATTTCCACCAGCTTGAGAAGTTCAGCATGGATGCCACAGATACCAGGAGCTTTTACCCCCATTTCATCCGGTTCACCGCAGCCTGTGTTTCCACAAACGAAGGTGGATCAGAGTTGATTGTGAGGGTCCACAAAAGGGAACACCCCTGATACCAACTCAACAGCTAGGGATCAGCCTTGTTACAACAGCCACTCAAAGTAACCGGCCCAGCGGCCTTCACTTCGGACTCCTCTGTCAAGAGCCCCCATGCCGCTCACACTGCAGTACACGAGGGAAGGCTTGGAGGAAGTAATGCTGAATTCCCTGAAGCAGGTGAGTCAAACTTGACCACAGATGATGCTCTACCACCTCACAATTCCTCGCACATAGGCCTCCTGTCACCTCAGCGCACGTCCATTTTCGCCTCACTCCCTGAACAGCTCAGCTCTGCCATAACCTGGCCCGTGAACTCTGAAAGTATCCAGTTCCATTGAGAGACAAAATTCTTCTTCGCCCTTCAGTGAATTCCAAGATATCCAGCGCAACATCAAGAATGGTGGTTTTGAAGGCAATCCACAACTCTTCAGGATTCCCCAAAAACCCAGACCCCCAAATCCTCACTCAACTGTTCGCAAACTCCTCAGCTCCCTCTCGTCCTTGAACTTGCCACTAACATCCAACCTAGGCTGGGATGGTACCATTCTCCTGGATTTAAGCTGCACTTCAGAGTGCTACAACAAGGCTGTGGTTGGATTGAGGAACTGAGCACTAGGTAGACTCGGCAGTTCTGGATCATCCACCAGCAACCATCAACGAGAAAGTGGTATATCTCCTTGCCACACACCAGCATTGGGAATTACGAACTCCAGTGATGAGCCTGTGGTGCTGAAATCATGATCCAGCCACCCTTAGTCCATGACTTCTTTCAAAGTCAAGGAACATAGCGCTATTCTGGTTCACATTTCCAGACCGAAGGGACGAACATATGTGTTATAACCATGCCTATCAGTTCCAGTCAATGCATTGAAATCCGCCAAGACTAAAGGGTGTCTCACCTGGGCACTGATCAACCACAGACACAAGAGCGGCAGACAATGTGTCGATTCACCATGAGATCACTCGCCTCAGTCAGAGCATATACTATACAGAGACCAGGGAAACGACACCAAGGAGTGACGAATCCTAGTCTCATAACATGCTCATTGTCCGGTGTGTACCTCAGGTCTCATTGGAGTAGCTTATTGACACAGCACAGCAAATGCTTGTGCATGGTAACCATCAGAGCGACAGACCAATAGTAGTGTAACCACCTGCCATGGTTTCGCCACAATCTGGTCTCAAACCTCACAGAGTGCTGCAATACGATGTTCAAACTCTTGAGCTCAGATGAACAGATGCGGTGATCACTCCTCTCTTCGGGAATAGACATGAAATTCCAGGGCTGCCATCGGAGGACCATCTCATTTAACCAAGGACACCACCATCTGGTGGGACGACACCTCAGCACCGCCCTGACACACACTACTGCAATTCAAACCTGGGAAGGTTATCCCGTGTTTTTCCTCTTATTCATCAAAGAGTGTGGGTCCTGAAGGCTTTGCCCAATCCCGTCATCTGGTGAGCTGCCCTGCAAAGTGGATTTTTTAGTTTTCTTTGCGCTTTTAGTATGTTTCGTGGAGTGAAGGGTTTTTTCTGGTGGCTGGAGTATAATGCTGCCACCAACCTCCTAAAAAAAATGTAACCCAACTGCAGGAGATGTCCGCAGACACAGTTGGGCACAAGAAATGGATTGCCATTGGCTCACAAGGAGCTCCTTCACCTTTTGACAGGTTGTTTAATCCTGCTGGGTGTCCATATCATACCCCCTCCTCACCAGAAAACCTGGTGGGGAGACGGTTTTCACGACAACCCGACCATGAAACAGGTTAGCACAGGTTACATGTACCTGTAGCAAGCCACATATCTAATCTGGCTTTACCTGACTGTCGTGTTGATTGCCTACAAACTAGGATGGCTCTCTTCTACGTCATGACGTCAACAGGTATGCCTCCGCCCACATTATTACATGTCATTTTCATACTTGCACTGTACCAAGTTGATTTTAAATCCCGACCCAGTTTCAAAAATTAAATAATTCTGGGTGCCAGACCATGGGTCCAATCAGCTTTAAATTTAAACATATGTTCCACATGATTACTCGATCATAATTCAGAAGTTTTACGTCGATTTAATGAAGCAGTTCAGAGAAATAACCTTTAAAGATTTCATTCAATCCAATAGGCTTGCCAGACCATGCGACCTATCATTATTTGTGTACACCCTGGTATCCCCAAAGCTTGGATAACATGTGGGTGAAGATTTCCCTCGATCTGGTCAAGCCGTTCTGGAGAAAGAGGATTTAAAAAAGTTTATTCTCAAAAAATCATAGCTGCCAAACCATGTGATCTTTGACATCATAGGTGGAGACTTTTTGTTCCTCCTGGATAGGCGATTATCCTGTAAAGTTTCACCTCAATCTGTTCAGCTGTTCAGAAAAGAAGATTTTTGAAGGTTTTATGTTAAAAAAAATTTATGGCTGCCGAACCACGTGACCGTGATTGATGTCATAAAATTTTTTCCCCTCATACAATTCAGCTCTAGATGACCTTCCAAAATTCATACTCATCGGATAAAGTGTTCGAACGTATGCAATTTTGATCTCATAATTAAGCCACCTATGACATTATCAAAAAAAATCATACTTGTGGCGAGTTCTTGACATGTGCTACGTTTCAGTTTTTTCCATGGAACTGTTTCAGATACAGAGTCGTTTCAGTGGATGACCTACAGTTGTGGCCAAAAATATTGGCACCCTTGTACTTTTTCAAATAACTCACAATTTTCTCGAAAAAAAAAAAGTTGAAATTGACAGAAGCATTTGGTCTCCAATTCTATATTTCACTGTTAATATTATAAACCTTTGTTTTGATTCAAACTGAATATATCCTGTTACATCAGAAAATAAAACAAAATTGCATTGACAAAATTATGATACCCGAGACTTTAATATTTGGTATCACAGCCTTGGACAAAATAACTGCAGTCAAGCACTCTCCAGCCATGAATGAGCTTCCTCCACTCTCTACTGGTAGTTGGCCAACACTCTTCATGTGCAAACTGCTCCAGTTTCCCGTATTTGAGGGTGCCTTCTTCCCAACTGCTGTTTTCAGATTCTCCACAGGTGTTCAATGGCTTTAGATCTGGACCCATTGCTGGCCACTTCAGAACAGTCCAGCATTTGTCTTGAACGATCCTGGGTGCTTTTGAAGTGTGCTTGGGTTCATTATCCTGCTGCAAGGCCCATGACCTTCGACAGAGACCCATCTTTCTGACACTGGGATTGAACATTGCGCTCCAAAATGTCTTGGTAAATCTCCTGATTTCATGATTGCCATGCACACATTCAAGCACCCAGTGCCAGAGGTAGCACAGCAACCCCAAAACATCACTGAACCTCCTCCATGTTTGACTGTAGGGAAGGTGTTCTTTTCTTTGAAGGCTTCATTTTGTTTTCTGTAAACATAGAGATGATGTGCTTTACCAAAAATCTCTAATTTGGTCTCATCTGTCTACAGGACATTCTCCCATAAGTATTTTGGCTTGTTCAGGTGTGTTATGGCAACTCAGTTGGGCTTTATCTGTCTCTTTCTCAGCAGTGGGTCCTTTGGGTCTCCTACCATATACACCCCCTTTCATTGATTTGCGACAGATGGTGCGAGTTGAAACTATCATACCTTGTGTCTGAAGGCCAGCTTGAATCTGTTTGGCAGTGATCGAGGTGCTTTCTCCACCATTTGAACAATCCTTCGCTGCAATCTTCAATCAAGTTTTCTCTTGCGGCCAACGTCCAGGGACGTTGGCTACAATGCCCATGGGCCTTAAACTTCCTGATAACATTGTGTACGGTGGACAGAGGAACATCAATGTCTCTGGAGATATACCGTTAGCCTTAAGTTTGTCCATGCTTGGCTACAATTTGTGTCTGTGACCTCCTCAGACTATTCTCTGGTTTTTTCTTTTCTCCATGCTCATTGCGGCACACACACAGTGACACAAAACAGCAGAATGACTCCTTTTCTCCCATTTTAACTGATTAAATGAGTGATTTTTATATTGTAGGCACTTGCATCTCACCACAGGTGAGTTCAACTCCAAAGTAAAGGAGAATCATCTGCTTGAAATCTAATTATTTCTTTACAACTTCTAAAAGGTGCCAATAATATTGTTCTGAACCATTTTAGGATTTCTGTTTGGAATAAGCTAAGATTTTGTAATTTTTCAGCTTTTTTTGTTTTGTTCCACTGCAAACCAAAGAAATACATTTTGGAAACCAAAAGATTTTATTTATTTCAACAATTTTCTGAAGAAATGCGTGCATTATTGAAAAAAGTTCAAGGTGTGGACGGACATCCCGAAAACATAATGTCTCCGACGACTTTGTCAGCAGAGGCTGACATTCCTCAACCTAATCGTTCCTCACCACAAAAGGTTTTTATTTTTACCAATGAGCTTGACTCTAGGAGTTGATGAAGCTTTTCTTGTATCTCCGCTTTATTTTTTTTCTTCACGTTGTTGTGGATGGCCTTTTCAGATGGTGTTGATGTCTTCACTTCACTTTTTACCACTCCAATACAAATTACATGCAAATGTCATTGGAAAAGATTATCCCATTCTTTGTCAGCGCTAAAATATATTTGTTTGACTTTGATACAATTTGATATTGTCCAAATAAAGATGACTCATGATAATATTTGGACGGTGAAGCCAATGCGACTTTTTCTCAGCAAGTCAGTCAATGCTAAGATCAGATAATGAAGAGTATGGTGACAGCGTGAGCCCACCTGACTCGCCAAACCCATTCAGCCACTATAAAATTCGTCTCACAGAAATTTAAAATGGTTCACAGCACGGCAATTCTATTTGAACAGCCCATGCAACACACGCTTTGGCATGATGAACACTTATACATTGCCAGGCTGACTCGCTCCCACCATTTACATCAATGCACCCATAAGCAATCAAATCTGCTCATTTGCTGGTTGCAACGTGGGCAGTTTAAGACACATATTATTCCAAATATATTGATTGCAGACCTGGAATCTGATGATTTATGCATTTATACATCATTTATTAGCATTGGTGACGTGTGTAGGTAAGTTGGTTTTCTTCATATCTATAACTTATTAGCCTTGAAACTTGTTTACTTGCCCATTGCTGAATTCTTTCGATTGCCTCTATCCTTTCAATATAAAATGACTGAAACTGAACACAACCTTGAAGCTTCAGCATCGAGACATGCTATCTTAATCGTTCCTCAACCACACAGTTATCATTACTTTCTTTATATTTTGATTGAGATTTCTTTTTGTATTTTCTCTTGTTGCACTATATTGTATAGCAATGCATATTTATTAAAAATTTTTTTTAATGAAGTTATGTTCATATTTTACATTAACACATGATGTATTTGCCTGTTTGTGCATCACAGTACGTCCCACTGTGGTCGAGACGATATATACGTGAACAGCATTGGACCAGTATCTGCAATGAACATGGTAGTGAGAGCTTTTTAAAAAGTTTACACATTGTAAAGCAGATTAATTGATGAAGAAATAACTTGTTTAGTAATGGAGCATCCTCGATGAATTGTGTACACACCTTATGCTGTTTGAATGTAAGTTTAGTTGTTTAAATACCTTTTTCTGTCATGGTAAACTCGAAAAAGTAACAATAAATGTTCAAGACAAAAAAAAACTTCAGTAAATACAAACATAGAGTAATAAAAGTATTGTAACCCTTGTTGGGAGGAGAGGTATTGCATTTGGTCCATTTGTTTGTTTGTCTGTCTGTCTGTCTTTGTTTGTTTGTTTGTCCACACAGAACTTTAGTGTTTTTCTCCGCAAGCACTTGTCAGAATTGATACAAAATTTCACCAGAGGAGTGATGACTCATGAAGAATATTTTATTGATAATTATGACGTCATAGGTCACTGTGGTGTGGCGGCCATGTTGGAAAAAACGGAAAAACTTTGGACCTCTGTATCTCTGGAATCGCACCAAGGAAAAAATTGAAACTTGCCACACGGCAAGTACTCCTCATGGAGAATAAGTGATTTTTTATGACGTCATAGCGCCTTTGTTATGACGTCATAATTGCATATGTAGAATGCTACATCTGATCAGTATGAAAATTTGAGGTCATCTAGGATAAAATGGTCCACAAAAAAAAATAATTGATGACGTCATCGATCAAGTGATCGATGATTTCATGGCAAAGCAAAGTGAACCAATTCCAGCCATATTGTTTTTTTAAACCTTCAAAAATTTTCTTCTCTGAAGTGGCTGAACAGATCGAGGCGAAACTTTACACGCATGACCGCCTATCCATGAGGAACAAAAGGTTCACACATATGATGTTCATTTATCACATTGTTTGGCAGCCATATTGGATTACCCTAAAACCTCTGAAAATCTTCTCCAGAACGCGCTAGACAGATCAAGTTCACACAAATGTTCCCCAAGCCATGGGTGTACCAGATTGTTAAGGAATAATTGATGGGAACATGGTTTGGCAGCCATATTGGATTGAAGAAAAATATGAAATAATGAATCTCTGAACCGCTTAATCAATTGAATTGAAACTTCACAATTATGATCTAATTGTGATGGGGAAAAAATGTTTTAATTTCAAAGTTCTTGATCAGACGCATGGTCTGGCAGCCAGAATTATTTAATTTTTTGATCTTGGTTCTTTTGATTTTTTCTTTTTGAACAAGGCTCACTTGGCTGGAGTTGCCTGGATGGGTTTGAGGGTGGAGGAGTAGCAGCTGGAATGCGAACCCTATCCAGGTTCCTCCTGATGACTTCATCTTTAGTTTTTGCTTGTTTCTGATAAGGGTTCCTTCTGATTACTCCAATGCAGGACTGCACGTATTTGGTCTCCATTTGATTTGAATTTAATTTATTTTAATTCCTTTCTAAACTTAATTGAATAAAAATTTTTTTTAAAGCGTCATGGGTCAGGGTCAGGTGTCCAATCAAAGTGGGTTGCATCAAAGCAGGACGTCTTGGTACCCGGTCATCACTGCCAGCAGTTATAAAGTGGCAGTTCTAATTATGCTCATTAATTATGTTAAACACCAGTTCACAAACGCCACACAAAATACACTACACAAACACCACACAAAACAAGTCCTGGCGAAGGTCGCAACCTCTGATTGCTCTTTCTAATTTTATTATATTATGCTGAGATTTATTTGTAAATGTTCAGATATGTTTTATTTTGTCATCTACCATGAAGAATATAAATATATTGTTGAAGTAAGCTGAGGAAATTAATAAATTCATTTGAATTCATAAGTTCCTGCCTTCATTAAGCTTTCCATTAAGCTCATTCTCTACAATTTCATTTCAAAGAGAGTCAGAAGGTTGGATTAACATGAATATGACAAAGCCAAAAATTAAGGATGAGATTAAAAATGATCATTGTACATGTAAAGTGAAGAAATCAGCAATTACATTTACTGAGAACAACTACAAATTGATACAGATGACTTTGAAAATGAAGAGACATATGAGAGCAGGATGGGCAGCATTTGGAAAAAAAATTTAACGTCATGAAAAGCAACCCTTGTGTCTAAAAATGAAAGTTTACAATTGTTGTGTTCATCCAGCAATGACATGCAGTGAATCATTGTCCCCAACAAAGAAGATGAATGAAAATTTATCACCAAATGGAGAACCATGGAAAGATGTTTCTGTGGAAAATGTATCATCATGGAAGATGTAACCACAAGGGACAATAAGAGAAACGAATGCATCAGAGAGAGAACACAATTCCTTGACATAATAATCACAGTTAAAACTAGTCATAGAATACCTAACACCCCATGCAGTCTTGAGAAAAAGGACATAGGAAGGGTCTTTTCAACTCTTACTTTGCATTTCCGAGCACGATCGATATTTTCTATGAACCACAATTTTGTCTCAATCTCAATATTCCCCAACGCTGAGAGTGCAAGCAGCAAATTTGATTGATCAATGGCATAAAATGCCATAATATTTTGTCCAACTACTGCTAAATGGAATGTTTTTGGAAGTGCCAATAAGGTGATTTGTGTTCTCGTGTTCAAGCATATAATTCATTTGAAATAAAATAAAGTTTTAAAAGCTGTAGAAAGATATTGTCAGAAGTTTACCACCGTTGATGCACCGTCTTTTACACCACCTTGTTTAACATGTTAAATTAGTTATTCATGCCTGTTGTTGTGTCTTTATGAGGTCCCTAAAACAAGTTAAATTCCTGTTTGAAATGATTTTTAAATTTGTTTGACTGCCAGACAGACAGACAGACCAAAAAATTTACCTTACTCCCTCTGTATGCATGAGCACTCGGACGAGATTCCGTACAACTTGCCAAATTCAGAGCTAAACTACTGATAAACTGCAGTTCATGTACTGATTCATGTTCAAAATATAACATTCAATTGAAATTAAGTTGTTCCTCAATCATAGATTGATGTCTGTAGACAGGCAGATAGACAGACAAAGTGAACCAATTGCTAAACCCCGCTTTTCACTTCATGCACAAGGAAAACTGAAATGTAACTGGGTCAGACACATAGCAAGAAAAAGGGATAATCTGGGGCCTTTTGCGAAATAATTACCAGAGTCCAATGGACTCAAATTGCATTGAATGTAACAAAATGGATCAAGTCGAGGCCGGCCTTCCTCCTAAAGTGGACTAAATAGACTGGTCAAGTCAAGCCTCTGGAGAAAACAGTTTCCTCTTATAAAGACTGATATATATACAGTATATATGTATATGTATATATATATATATGTAAGCATATACATATATCAGCCAAATTACCTTTAACATTTACTATCGACCAGGATACAACCAAAAGTTTCACCACTTTGTGTAAATTTTATAATGGAAACGATTTAGATGTTCTTATATATTCGAAGTTCATTTGCATGGGTTGGTGGTGTGGTGTTTCTATCTGAACCCCCAGTGAGGGAACCCAGATTAAAATCCCACCTTACATGTTTTTTCCTCTTTTAAGTATACTAATACCTTTTAAATTCATGTTAATTTACACTGATACATACTTGTGTTTTTGACCTGCACGTCATTTGTACAACATTGATAGAAGCCTTGGATGAAATTGAAAAAAGGAAGTACATTTTGATTAACTTGACCGCATACGTTTAAACATATTGTTCCGGTCTTGGGACTCGAGCCTACTACGAGGGGAAATCCCCAGTTTCTCTTGAACTTACCCGGACCTGAGGCCACTGGGAGTGAATAACTTCATCCCACAGTGGGTTACGACGCAACTACAAATGCTAATAAAGTGACCACGAATCCTAGTGTCCGTCCGTCTAACAACCGTTTAACTTGGGGTCCAACCAGGGAACTGGGAATGCACCCACAACCAGGGAACGCACCCTTGGCAAATGTGCTACTTACCTTATCTGGTGATCTTGAATGTGGCCAAGCTGAACCACCAGCACATGCCAGACCGTGTAAACTGAACCGGAGGAATCTAAACCTCCCAGATATCTCCATGTGGACAATGCTAGACAATGGTGGAAAATACGGACACGGACAGATCTTTAATAGATTCAACAATGACAGGTTTATTTACACAAGTGAGGAGCAGGAAAAAAATGGGGGGGGGGGATTAAGGATTTCAATGGCACGGGGAGAAATGAGGTTAAGCAATTTGTACAACAATGAGATCAGAGAAAGAGAAAAGAGACAGAGCAAACTTAACAAGCACCTTACCTACCACTAACACAGGACATGGGCCCCAGCATTCACAACCACTTTCAATGCTGAGGGAGAGAAGTGAAGAAAGACTGTGAGGTGTCTTGGGTGCGTAGAGAAGTGATTGTGGTGTTTTGAGAGTATATATTGAAAAGGGAAACTAAAAAAGGTGCAGCAGAAAAGATGTTTGAGGGGATAGCCTAAGTGTGCGAACCTAAGAGATGTGTCTGTAGTGTAGCTTGGTTTTGTCCTATTAATAGTCTTGGCCACCCGCCCCTCGCAGCCTCAGCTCCTTGCTCGTGATGACAGGTTTGTGAAGTAAAAGCCAAACGGCGCGAAAGTGCCAAGAACCAGCAGCGCGACCTCAGGGAACAGAGTGTCCCGGCGCCCATTGAAAAGTGTCCCAAACAACCGTTGAAAAAGAGCAATCCAATGACCATTGAAAAGAGACAGAAGGCACAAATGACTGTTGGAAAGCCTTAAAAGACCGATGAAAGAGCCTCAAATGACTATTTGAAGAGCCAGTGTCAACGACCGTTCAAAGGAGCCTCAAATGACCGTTTGAAGGAGCCAGTGTCAACGACCGTTCAAAGGAGCCTCAAATGACTGTTGAAAGGATCCAATGTAAACGACCATTGAAAGGAGCCACGAGCAAACGCTCCGGGGTTCGCTCTTAATAAGGCCGGCCTGGAAGCTCAAGAATGTGCCCGTCATTGGGTGGGGCCTACGCGCAGATTGGCGTTCCTCTCCCCCAGCCCGCCCGTTCGAGTTCTGCAGCGAGTCCTCTGTTGGGGTTCTGGCTGTCGTAAGAGTCAGACCTCGCTTGCCACCGCTTAAGGTGACGAGCATCCGGCCGGTTTGAGGTGCGCAAGAACGATTATGGGGAAACAAACGGAGTCTATTTCTCTCAGGTCAATGCTGACCAAACATCGCCCGGCACGTGATAGCCATCACGAAGGCTTACAATGGGGTTAATGGTTGAGGATTGCGGGATGAGGATCTCCATTAGAGCGGGTGTTTGAGGTTATGTACAGTAACTACACTTAATGTCTTGATTGCCTTACGGGTGGTATGAGAAAAGAGAAAGAGAGAGAGAAATTAACATAAAGGGAATAGAAGGAAGGATCAGCACACCCCCACAAACAAATGGCTGCCAACGACTTGCCACAACCGTCCATGTGCAAAAGAAAATAGAGGGTGAACCCTAATCCACCCGTTCCAATGCAGTTTGGCTGTCATCTGACCCATCAAAAGTAAGGACTATTCTAAACATTTATTACGGAAATAACTACGCTAAAGGACCTATGTCTCGTAGTGTACATTTACAAGAGCGGTTTCTCAAAACCACAACAAATTTTCAACATTTATTGAAGAAGAATGAAGTGAAGAAGGGGAAAAAAAATAAAGCGTGAGAAAAAAATATGATCCTATCTCTATTAAATACACCAGAGCATGTCAATCAGCAGTAGTCGAGCTTTCCCCTGCATCTCACGTAAACTTTAATGATCTATAAACGTTATTTTGATGACAAATTAGGAAAATACAAAGTACACTGCTCCCCCTCCACCCCCTCCCTTTTGGCATGCATTTCTAAAGTGGGCCTTTATCTTTGATGTGTGGTGTGTGTTGTGTGTGTGTGTGTGTGTGTGTGTGGTGTGTGTGTGTATAATATACAGTATGTGTGTGCTTGCACGTATATGTGTGTTTATGAAAGTTGCTGTTTTCAGCTGCTATCTCCACACTTGGGTGGGTTTTAGGAGATCTGCCGCACTCTGCCTCACGGATACACTTCCCGGTCTCGAAGTATCCAGTGTGTGTGTGTGTGTGTGTGTGTGTGTGTGTGTGTGTGCGTGTGGTGTGTGTGTGTGTGTGTGTACGCACGCGCTGCTGTCACTGGTCGTCATCTCCACTCACGAGTCTCTAAGGCTGAAGGGAGCTTTCCCTGCTCCTGAAGAATCCATCTGCACCCCAGCAAGAACCACGACTCATGGAACAAACAGTTTCCTTATCCATGCTCCATTTCCCCTCCATCCCCAAAGAGGCGACAATGTCAATCTGCGCCACCTCCCATGAGGCCTCCGGGATATGCCCGGGTACACCCGGTCTTAGTCTCTTCTTTCTCAGTCTCATTTTTCCTTGACGGGATGGAGTCGGCAAAACCCAACAAGCCACAATTCAAGGCCAGGCACCAGGCCCGTCCTAAACACATATGATTGGTGCAACTCCAGACACCCCTTTGCGAACCGCTACCCCACCAAAGCTGCCCCCTGCTCGGTTCTCACTCCCATCCCATCCCATCCTGGATCCCACGAAACTCAGTCCCATGCCGGCAGAACTTGGCAAAAAGGAGTCGCCAAAGCTCAGGCTTTCGTTCTCAGCATGACTCCGGGTGCCACGTGAGTGGCACTCTGCCTCACCAAAGCTGCTGTGCATGGTTCTCACTCCCATCGAAGTCGTTGTATTCTACGCAATCCTCAATCGCCACAAAACTCGGTCTCTCTCATCCTCAACTCGCAGAACTTTGCTCGAGGGAGTTCACCGAAACTCGGGCCTTTTTCACGGCAGCACGATACCGGGTTCCTCGTGTGCATCTTGTCCATAGAAGCTGCCATTTCGCCTTGCTCTTCATTGCCTTCAAAACTGTTGTATTCGATGGCCTTGGTCCTTTCCATCCCAGGTGAGAGGGAGACGGCAAATCACGTCGCGTCCTCCTTGCTGTCATCGTGTGTGTGTGTGTGTGTTGTGTGTGTGTGTGTGTGTGTGTGTGTGTGTGCGTGCTGCGTGCGTGCGTGCGTTACACATCCTCCTGATCTTCCTATCCTGATGTATCCCATCAAATCCTAACCAGGTTCCTCCTGATGACTCATCTTTCTCTTTACTCTTTGCGTTCTCTTTTTCATCTAGTTTATTACTGCCTTCATTTGCGTTCCTTTTGTTTTTTTTTTCTTTTTTTTTTGTTTTTGTTTGTCTTTTCCTTCTTCATTTTTTTTTTTTTTTTTTTTTTTTTTTTTTTTTTTTTTTTTTTGTTTTTTCTCCTATATCTCTTTAGTTCTCTTTATCTCATTTTGATTTGCGTTCTTTCCTTCTTGTCGTCCATTTGACAACACACACACACAATATATATATATATATATTATATATTATATATATATATATATATATTATATATATATATATATATATATATATAGATACACACAAGCTAGGCACCCATTGAACTTCAGTAAACCTGATCAAGAAGATTGATGTTTAAAGCTGAAGGAAAAATTAACCCGAGAGTGCACCATGACAATGATGGCCAAAGGCTTCATTTCCTTGATTGAGGTCCGTTTTTTTGATTTTCAGATGTGCACATACATATGTACATTTGTCAGATAAAATGTGCATTTGTCAGGTCAGGTCAGATTAGATCTGTGACATGCTACAAGTGTCATGTAAACCTGGACGAACCTGTTCATGGTTGGTTCTCGGCGACTAACCAGGTTTTTCGGTGAGGAGGGTGTTTGGATATGGACACCAGCAGGATTAAAAACAAAACCTGTCAAAGGGTGGAGGAGCTCCTTGTGAGCAACGGTCATCCAAAAATAGTGCCCACTGTGTCTGCCAACATACTCCTGCAGTTGGGTTACTTTTTATAAAGAGGTTGGGGGCAGGATTTGCACTCTGGCCACTGTAAAACCCTTCATTCCACAAAAAGGATGAAAAGCTCAAATAAATCTGAAAACCCACTCCGTGGAATAGCTCCTGTGCAGCTGCCCTTCACAGGGCAGCTCACCAGATGACGGGATTAGGGCAAAGTCGTCGGACCCCCAATCTTTGATGATAGGAGGTAAACCACGGGGTAACATTCCCGGGTCAGATTGTGGGAGTGTGTGTCGGGTGATGCTGAGGTATCGTCCACCAGACAGCGGTCTCCTTGGGTTAACCTGAGGTGATGCATGTGAGTGGGTGCCTAGAATGTCCTATCCCAAAGAGAGGATGATCACCAGTCTCTGTTATCATCTGAGCTCAAGCGTTTGGACATCGTATAGCAGAACTCTCTGAGTTTCAGAGACCGGATAGTGGCGAGATCATGGCGAGTGGTTACACCTACTATTAGTCTGGTCGCTATGATGGGTACCATGCCCAAGGAGAGTGCTATAGCTGTGCCAATAAGCTGACTCCAATGATAATTGAGGTAACACCAGTCAACGAGCGTATTATGAGACTAAGGATTCGTCACTCCTTCGGTGTCA
>CM068964.1:71151189-71163337 GCA_035128595.1 Eptatretus atami
TTTGTCATTACCAAGTTCAGAAGGGAAGATTTGCCAATGGGAGAAATCTGGGTGGGAAAGTTCACAGATTGATTCAGTCACATTGAGTAACAGAAGTCCTTTGCTGAAGTTTCATGGCTGGTGAGAAAGTTACCAACACCCAACCAGTACAGTACAGTTAATGGCAGTACAGACCCACTCGTTCTCCTCATCACTGCTATGTGCATATTCTCAATCACCTCTTGTGCTTGTACATTGTGTGGCATACCGCATGGTTTAGCGTCTTGTGCCATACTGTTGCAGTTCTGTAAAACCACATGCCTCCAGGGCAATGGCACACAACATACAGCGATCCCAAGGCAGGTATTTCAATCGTATGTGTATTAGTTAGTCCTTTCCATATGTCTAGTGGGTAAATGGGAAAGATGCGTTGCTTGGGATTCTTTCAATTATACTTTCTTAATCTTCAACCCTTGCAGTTCTTCCACTTCTTTACGACACCCTTTCTCTCACATGAAACACGCAAGCAAGCACATATGTAAATCAGTAAAGACGAATGGGAACCAAGCAAGCGCACCATGAGCACCTTCCTCATTTGCATTTACGCACCAATTCCCAACTGCCATTTCACCTCACACCTTCATTCTGCTCAAAAAACGATACCACGCTCACCACAACCACTTCATTTGACTACTAAAAATCCCCACAACAACCCAAGCTTACATTTTCCATTACAAACGCCACCATTATTCACAACTTTGTTACAAGGAACTTCAACCTCTTCCCCACAATGCCATGTTACAATCCTACCTCACTACAAATGCCACGTGTTCCCACTACTCTTCAACTGCCACATGGTCATCAAACAGTCACCACAGCCTCGAGGGGACACGAAGACGACAAAGGTCGGGTTATTTTGGGGCATAAATTGAAGTGTGAACGTGTACTGGAGCTCATTTAAGGACCAACGGGTAACGCATGGATTTCCCTAAAATCCCACATTTAAATGGAGGTCAGCGCATATTCGAGTCCAGAGAGTGCCTCCAAAAAGCACGGCCCATGTAAAAGTTGGAGCTCCGATGTGTGGCCCTGTTAGCGAGCGACTGAGCCGGATTTCGCATTCAAGGCCTGGTGGGGCATGGCTACGACCGCTATAGACCAATAGGGAAGCTCAATTTCACTAAGAGCCTCTTTTGATCCGATGTTTGGCTCCTCCCCTTGTCTGGTGCTCATAATAATAAAAAAGAGCGCTCATTTGGAGAATATCACCGAGAGATCGCCAGGGACAGAGCTGAGCAGAATCGCCAGGGGACAGAATGAGCAAGGAGCAAGAAGACGCCAGAGCTCGCCAGACATCGGACCTCACCGAGGTGACAGGCGGCGCAAAGACAAGCGTCAGAGTCCGCGTGACCAGGCATGGAGTCACGCGTTGCTGCTGCGAACCGGGACTGCTTCCATTTCAATGTCGCTCATTTAGGCTGCATCCGCAGCGACACTTACACATACAGATTCTTACACGATCTATGATAGGATCTTTTCTCTCACGCATCTTTCTCTACCATTTATCTGTCATCTACTGTGGACGCAAAAGAGCAATCAATGCAGGCAAGCCAGACAAACTGTTCTTTTCAGAGCAAAACCAAGAGTGAACTGAAGAGTGAACCAAACTGACTTACACCTCACATTCGTCCTCTTACACTACACTACGCCACGCCTCGCATTGCATTACACTTGCACCTCTCAAACACACATCCGAGACGCCCTCAGTATTTCTCCCTCCTCCCCTTTCCTAAGCGTTCTGGGTTGCGCAGGTCTGTCAGCCGCGCCAGGTATTGAGAGGTCGTTAATCCTCAACTGCCTCTGTCTCTCTGAGCTATCTCTAATTTTCCTCGGGTTTTTGTGTGTGCGCATGATGGTACCTGTCGTAGCATAAGTTAAGACTGTATAAAAATATTTGGGATAACTCTGCACTGTGTCTTTTGTAAATATTGTTTGCCTTTTACTGCACCCCACAAATTCCTTGCTTTCCCTGCTGTACATTTGCAATAAATCCCACACTGTGCCACATAACTTTCCTTCCTGGTTTAAATCAAAGTCTTTGTTAGAAATGTTCCCAGCTCGTTTTTGTCTTTTCCTTCATTGGTCTGGCATGGCCTGCACCATAGCTTAGTCGGAACATTATTCCCCAATAATTTGTTAAATAGCTGGTACGTACTTGGCAGCTCCACTCGGCTTCACCTGATCCTGTAAGTAACCTAAATAAGGCAAGTATGTACTGAGGGTGCGATTCCCCGATAAAGAGGTCACGTGTTCTTAGGTAAACGGTTGTTAGTGGGAAGACCCTAAGTCATGTGGTCAAGTTATTGGCTTTCGCGGTCGAATAACACAAAGTTATTCGTGTGCAATGGCCTGCGATTCCCAGTGAGTCCGGAGAGGAACCCGAGACAGACACTCCCTCGTGGTTCCCCCACGGCGCCGGGTCCGCCACAATACTCTCACTCCAACATGTATTCACATAATTACAAATACTATTTACAGATAGCGCCTTCGTCACACATAATTGACGTTTAAATTCTCTTTGAGCAGCTTTAACGACTGAACCAGTTGCAAAAATCAGTTCCACAACAGTACGTCTTTCTCTGTTAGGCCAATGATCCTTGTCTTTGCAATTTTAAACCCTAATGTGAAAAGAAGGAAATGTCTAACTCCTGCTCTATTCATTAACTTCATGATGTTGAAACATTTAGTGTGTGTCTGTGTGTGCATTGCGTGTACATGCATGTGTGTGTATTATGCGTACATGCTTGCCCACACATAGTGCTTACATAGAGGATTATCTGGATGTATTGTTACACCATGAATTTATGCCTAACACTAACCAACCTCATGAACATCACATCTCTCCAGAGACATCATCAACAGGAAACAGCTCTGATGTAGCCTCGTGTGTCACTTTTCACCAGTGTACTTACTCCTGTATGTCATTGTCCTCTACCTGTTAACACAACTATTCGGAATGTTATTTGCTAGCTGGTGTAGTAGGACCTGTGGACCATCATTTATATATGGAGTATCCCTCACAAAAACATAGGGATTCTGGCCAGAGGTAATCACCAATGTGCAGGGCAGTGCTGAAATTTTGAAGTGACTTGCTGAGAATCCTTGCATCAAGTTTTAATTATTGATGAAATTTTGTTATGCTATTAAACAAACCACATGATTTGATACATACGTGTTTGAGCAAGTTGGAACATTGCTTGCCCTGTCAGAAAAAAAGCTAAAGTGAGACACCATGTGCACAGAGACGATTGCTCACCAATTCCTTGTGCTGGCAGACTCGTGCTGTTTTTGCATGATTGTTGAATTGTACATAACACCTCCTGTAATAAGGACTTTTCCAAATCCTGAATCGAGCTTCAAATGCATAACTAATTAATTGACTAATTGATATACACACATGGTGAAAAAGTGTGCACTGGAGGGAAAACAATGCAACTGGCTATTGATATGCTCGTGGTGGCAATATAAGAATGTTGAAAGTATGACACAATAGTGCAGAGGGAGCTCACTCGCCATTGAGCTGATAGTCTCAATTTGATTCTTGGCATGACTATAAACTGTTGGACTCATGCTTTGCAGGTTAGGCATTGTATTACCGAATACACAGTCGGTTGGATGAGATGTTAATCTGGTGACCCGTCTGCACTCATTGATTGCATTAAATATCCCACAGTGCCTTTCACAAAGAATAGGTCATTATCACCACCACCCTGTTCAAATCCTAAATTAATTCCCTAACTAATTCTACAAAGTCCAATCCTTTAGTTTGGCCTCTTGTAACCCATCCCCCGTGCACTATGTTGACCAATGATCCACGACAGAGCCTGACAGCCGGGATAAAGAACACGTACATTTAGAATCACACACATTCAATCATTCTTAATATATTTCCACACTTCCACCATGAAAGAGAGTAATTTGCACATCATGGGAGGATTGGCTGATTGGCTTCAATAAAGTTCTGAAGGTTAACCTGAATGTGAGTTTTTTATTTTACCGCTTTGCAGATTTTCAATACACACCACGTTAGAAGGCCTGTTACAATGGTTGCCTCATCTTTATTTGCTATTGGTAATGAAAATTATTACAAGAGTCTTTAAGCAAAAGAGTAAGCATATTTCTTTGTATCCCGAGGAGGTTAAGATTCACTGGTTCCAAACTATCCAAAAGCACAGATGAGACCATTGGTTGAAATTGGTTTTAATACACCGAGGCGGTAACAGAACATTATGATTAAAAACAGCAAGGCAGTATTCCCTGCTGTTTTATTACCACCCGATATCTACATTGTATAACACAAGGTGAATTTTAATGTAACTGTGTAGATAATAATATTGGAACTTAAAGAACTCTTTGGAGTATGTGTGAGGCATTCATATTTGATGTGAGCCTCTCCGTAGGTAAGGAGATCGGATTCCTTAATTGTCATTAATATAACTGCTAAATGATTTACTTTTGAAATACGAATGATAAACCTAATTGTGTTCCAAGAGAAGCACCTGCACATCTAATCAAGGTTGCCCAATAATGTCCGCCATCATGTACTCACTATTATTTTATGAATTATCCAACTTGGCTTTGCACATTACCGTCGTGAAAATAGTGTACATACACGTTTTATACATTTGGGTGTTTATCTGTCTTGTTTTCATCGAGAAAAATGTAACATAATCATCGTCCAGTTGGTAACATCTCAACATCAGCTTCTTCTTTTTTTAACCTTTGGTGTTGTCTTTTGGAATTGTATGAACGTATCTAACAACAACAGAACAATGAGTCCTGATCTATATGATTTTAAAAGTTGTAATGTTCATATTTCGATAATTAAATTATGCCACTTGTGCTCTTGTGCTTATTCTTTGTCTGATTAAATGGAAAAATAAGATAGCAAAGACCAGAGAATTGGTGCTGATAAAGCCTAAATTTCTCAAGCAAAACTAACACCGACATCCAAAGGCTCATAATTAGTCCAATGCCTGACATATGTTTTTTTCAAAAATTGGCTTATTGTTGAGATAAAACTCTAATTGGCAGATACCTTGGGGAGCTTAGAACTAATGTATTGAACTTGGAGTTGTCTCATCTGGGTTTGATTTGCAATGGAAAAGGTTCCGAATACAAACGGTCATCCTGATGCTTTGCAGGTACAACAATACCTTCATTATATTGCATCATATGGTGTCCTTTCAAAAGAGAGGTTCCCCAAGCTGACTCATCAGCAAGTTTATATTTACTGGTTGGTGTTAAAGATCCTGTCGTACCCTTCAAAAAGAGTATGCCTGTACTATTGGGACCACAATGGATAACCATCCACCCAACTGATTGTTTACTGAGAGACTGCTCTGGGCAGGTCTAAACCTCCTTATCGGAGAATAGAACGTAACTGACTGAAAGCTCTAACAGATCTGAAGGGTATATGACACTATATGGACCCCAAGGACATGTCATTTAGCTCCTTTTTATAAAGATTTCATTCCATCTTACCTGTCAATCGATGATATAGATGTAGAAATGATCATTATGCTAATCCAGAAATTATCATATCATTAAGTATTCAGGGTGCACAATGACAATCTTTGACCACAAAAACCACAAAAGTGTAAAGGTTAAAATTGTCCTGTCAAGGATCTGTAAAAGAGGAAAATAATTAAATTCTCTGATTAATTAACTATGATAAAAAAGAAGTTTAATTCATGAAGATCGTTGCCTTTTAAAGTCAGGTGACATTCTTCATTCTGACCCTGCATATCTTGTCCATGCCTTTATCCAATGTGTATGGAAAATATTTCAATGTTGCTGAGAAGCTCCACTTGCTTAGATGTTTATAATGTTTGCCATTAGTAAATTAATCAATAACTGTCATTATTGACCATTTTGAACGATTTTATTTGAACTATTCCATCATTATAACAGACCAGAGTGCACACCAAGGACAGCTATGACAAAAGGCTAAAACAATTGCACATGGGATGAATCGTGTGAAAACAGGCCAAATGTACTCAAATCCACAGCACTGGAAAAACAGAACAAAGGAAAGAAAAATAAGAAACAGTAAAGCACTCAGGACAGAAAGACAACAGATTACATTGACAAACAGGCATGAGAGGCTGAAATGACTGCATCAGGAGGAGACATGAGGACTTCCACCAGAAAGGTTTGCAGGAGACCTTAGGCAGTTCAGAAAGGGCAATTAAACAATAAATATGCAGAAATTATTCCCACTCCAGAATATGAAAAAAGATAGGCAGAACGCTTAAACAACACTTACAACAGACCAGCACACTAAAAACAATGTTTGACTTCATGGAAAAAAGTTCCAGAACTTGAGGTCATGTGTGACAAAATCACTCAATATCAACTCCAGGCAGCAAGTTCAAGATGAAGAAGGAACAGATCAGCAAAGGAAAGACCGGAATACTGCAAAAGTACTAAAATTACTTGGAGAAAGTAACTTGGAAACTGCTGAGTCGTTTTAACCTGATGTTGGAAAAATAAACATATCCTAAAAGACTGGAGAAGGAACGATCATCATGTGACTTGAAACAGTCAGCAAGCTTCTTTAACCTGATGTGGGATGAAACGTGTATATCCTAAAAGACTGGAATACGAATGATCATCAAGCTGTTATGGGAAAATGAAGTCATCAAAAAAGCTACTTTAATAACAGGAATGAATTGTGGAACATATGGTTTCTAATTGGTTGAATAATACGGAATATCTGTTCAGCTGAGAAACTCTTCTGCTCAAATATCCTAAAAATAATCTAAGATGTCATTGATTGCTGACATTGGGAACCACAAGCCATTTTCCACATAAAAACGTGAACAACAAATCTTTATCTTCCAAAACAACATCGAATAGAATGATGAACAGCAGGTAAAAGTGATATTAAATTTCACTAAATTTAAATAAACTTTCACGAGCATGGACAGGGAGTCATTGTGGCAGATTCTCCGCATATTTGGACTGCCCAATAAAACTGCTCTGTTCTGCTCAACAGTTATCAGATGTACCACAATGCCCAAGGTGAAAAATCATTCAAGAACTGTCTAACTGGTTTTATGTGATTAAGGACCAGACAGGATTCCATACTTTTGCCAGCATTGTTAAGAATGGAAATTGACCATGTTCTGAGACAAACACGCAGAATAACAACAGCTATAGCATGGGTCAACAATGATCTTGGTGACTTGGATTTTACAGATGATATCTGCTCTATGGGGCTGAAAGGATAGCTCAGAAGTAGCATTTAAGAGGTATCCTTTTGCAGTCTTTAAGATGTATAGTTTTGGTTTGATTCCTGACTGTCAATAAACTGTCAATCTGGTGCTTTGTAGGAAGGGTGTTCTATCAATCGGTGTGCCCTCTTTCACATGGACGTTAACCTGGGTGTCCCATCTGCTTTTGGTATTCGCTAGTGGATGCCAAAGATCCCATGGTGTCTTTCATAAGAGAAGGTCATTATGTGCTGACACCTTGGCAAAACTGCAAATTCCTACCCTGTCTGCCGCTGGGAAAGACGATAGCAAACCTCCCAGTGTGTTATCTTCCTAAAGACTGCTTCTTTCGTGGCATTGATCTTTGGAAAGAGTATGCAGATTGGATTGTATCTGTCTTACGAAGAACAATGCACGCAGTGAAAATAAATAATCTTCCAAATATAGCCAAAAAGAGTGAATTACATCACGGCAAAACTAAGACAGAAGTGATATCAACAAACGCTGAGTATGATGTTAACATTAACCTTAAAGATGATCCTTTGACAGCTGTTCACATGTTTATCCACCTGGGCAGCTTATTCAGTGAAAATGATAAATGCACTGCTGACATCAAAACCCGATAGCTATCCTCGCCTTATATAAACATTCTGGAAGTCAGAGATTATTGTAGTACAAAAAAAAGTTGATGATTTTCAAAAACGACATTGTTGCCATCTTGCTTTATGAATCAGAGACATTGAATACAAAAAAGCTACACATTAAAAATTAAACAGCTTTCAGTGTAAATACTTGCCTAGTTTGTTCAAGGTGAGATATAGGTCACCTGAGAATACCTGACAATACTTTCCAAACAGGCATGCCACTATAAACTACACAAAATAAATAGGGGTAGACCAATACCAGCCAAAAGGAGCACAATGGCAAGAGATGCAACAATACTCCAACTAGGTATGGAGGTGGCCTAGTATGCCACAAGCAGCAAGCTTGGCAAGCTGAGCAGGATGCTATACTCTTTTGAATGCTTACAATCTCATAGATTGATGTGTTTTGTCCTGACTTGTTGTTTAGGATTCAGGGCCTACAAGCATTGCTGAGAGGGGAGCAAACAGCACACCCATAGTTGAGGAACCAGGCTGGAATTCACATTGATTGTGAGATATTAGGATGTTTGAAAAATGAAAGACAACATCAGCAGCAATGATGGATTTCATGACTTTACTTATAAATGGAAGTAAGATTCTGAGTCTAGAGTTGAACCTTGAAAGCATCTGCAATTGCACCATTATTGTGGGCCGGAGTGATGTTTAATGACCTGCAGGCAGACAGGAGGCAGCCAAAATTGAAGGAGCCTGAAGAGTGCAGACAGAGGAGAATCAAGAACAGCAGAGCTGAATTTGAGAACAGAGGAATTGATGGCATCTGAGCACATTGCTGAAGGAGGATCAAGGCAGGAACAAACTTTCTTTACCTTCTTGGTTAATAAGGATACAAAGTCCAGTCGACAGCAGGTACTCGGGGTGGGAAGGGGATTGGTACAGGATGGGTTGGGAACATGAGGTTTAGAAACAAGTATCTCAGTGAGACATTCTGTCTTATCTTGAACATACACCAGAAACAGACTTGACAAAGTGCCAACATCCCTGAGATTTGTAAGATTATATTTTCTGGGTTGCCATAGGAGGGACACATAATTGTTGTGAGCCATACGGAATGAGGAAAATTCACCCACAGTGGGGTTATCCTTCCATTTATAGCAAGCAAGCTGCTTGACTACAACAACCTCTCCATGGGATTCGATATATCAGAGCCTAGAGGATGGATAGGAAAGCCTGAGGCAGGATGGGATTAACCGGTGCATGAGAGAAATTAGTCTTTTGTGAAAGTATTCCAAAGTACTATCAATTTGAGATGCTGTAGATATGGCAGCCATATCCTTTTGTGAGAAGGAAGATTGCAGTCCATACCAGTTGATCTGGATACACAGCCATATTATGTGGTATTGAGGTTGCTCCCTCACAATAGCCTGGGAGACAGAGACATGGGCTTTGATAAAAACATGGTCATAGGAGCCAGGAGGCACAAAGGAGGAACAGGATAAATAGGATCTAAAGTGAGTCATTAACAGGTCCAGGAGGGAGAACGTACCAGTTGCAGAAATATGTGTTGGGAGGTTTACAGATTGAGTCAAACCCACAAAGTTGCAAAAGGCCTTTGCTGCAATGCCATGGCTGGTTGTTGCTGAGCCAATACTCAGCCAGCTGGCACGGTAACAGTTGAAATTGTCTCAGATGAATAACAGAGTTGGGATGAATGGTTACAGATTGATCCATGTTAGGAGAAATAGAGGTATATAGAGAGCCATCGTCATTCAGTGGACGGTGCACCACAGAGATAAACATTGGATGGTTGCGGAGTGATAGACACAGCCAGAGGTATTCCAGAGGGCTCGAAGGAGTTAGTGTGGGTAATGGACTGTGAGGAATGGAGTTCTTGACACAGACGGAAACACTACCACTGGGACGTGTCTGGGGCCGATATCTTTATACGAAAATAAATAATGCGGAGGGACATTTGTGGGTGGTAAAATAATGAAATGTGCATTTTATGGTAATCCAGTGGTACTTTTTTCAGCACCACTGGTGCTGCAAAGCTATTAATTTGTTGAATTACTAAGAGGTATACATTAAACCCCAGAGGTGCGACATCAGTCTCAGAAGCAAAGACAATACAGGTGGGAATGAGATGCATTGGATAATCTCTGTTTGAATATTTCGAATTCAAGGTGTTTTAGCCATCAGAGCTAGAGGAAGAGAATAGCTATTAAAAATACATAATTGAAATAAAATGAGAGAACAGTTCGTTTTGCTGTCATTAAGATCCCAAAACATATGCTATGAGCTATTGAGTAACAACAGCAAAAATATCTTGATCTCATGCCATATGTCACATGCAGACTATTTTGTTTTGTGAAACTATCAGGGTGTCACATTATTACATCTGTGATTGCATCCTCAGTGATTTCATGGAGCTGTTTTTTGTAATAACCTCAGTAACCTGCAACTCGAAGTTATAAGACAGCAACCAAATTCAATTTGAGTATTGCTATCGTCCGGCTCAGTTGTTTAAGCACCAAGAGCAATGCTTGATGAGCCGATAACTTAATAACAGCCATGTAAATAACACGAGTGTCTCTCTCTCTCTCTAGAGCGCCAATGATTTGGAGATATTTCATTCTTTAATAGAGTAACGATAATCGATTGTGGCTCGATCGACCTCATCAAATACATTGTGAAAATGCCCGATGTTAAACACATGAATTAGCACAAAATGTGGTCATATTTAGACTGAAAATACACAAGGAAACTCAAAATAAACAAGAAAGATCAATTAGACATTGCAGATCCTCGCCAGCAGTTGTTTTGTGTGGTGTATTTTGTGTGGCAAATAAATGGAAGGATGAATTAAAGGAAAGGTCTAATTGTAAATGTGTAAAGGTCAAAGGTCTGAAAAGTTGCAAAAGTCAAATAGTCTGAAGGTCGAAAGGTTGAACGGTTGAAAGGTCTGAAAATGTCCAAATGGGTCTAAAGGGTAGAAATGGTCAAAAGTATCGAAAGGGTCTTAAAAGGACGAAGGGATCTAAAGAGTGTAATTTAAGGTCTAAATGATCAGAATTGTCTGAGGGGGTCTAAAGGGTCCTAAAATATATATAAAAGGGTCAAAGGGATCTTCAGGGTATCAAAAGGTCTGAAAGGTGTGAAGGTCCAAAGGGTAGAAAGGAGTCTAAGGGTCTTTGGGGTTTAAAGGGCCTAAAAGGATCTAAAGGGTGTAATGGGGTCTACAGGGTATTAGGGTTCTAAAGTGTCTTCGGGGTCTTAAGAGTCTTATGGTATAAATGGTCTTAGGGGTCCTATGGTATAAATGGTCTTAGGGGTCTTAAAGGGTATTAGGCATCTTCAGGGTCTTAAGGTTATTAAGGGTTTTAGTGGTGTAAAGGGTCTTATGAGTCTTTAAGGGTGTTAGGGTTCTAAAGGGTTTTAGAGGTCTTAAGGGGCCTTAAGAGTTTTAGGGGTCTTTGTAGTCTTTGTGCTCTTAATGGGACTTGGGGTTGTAAAGGGTGGAATGTGTTTTAGGGGTCTCAAGGGGTCTTGGAGTTCTTAAGGGTCTAATGTAATTCATACACATACATTCTGTACAGACAAACAAACAAACAGACACAAACGGACCAAATGCAATACCCTCTCCTCTGGCGGGGGTAATGAAATGCCACTCAACCATTTATTTTTGCTCCGATGAAAGGTTCATGCCTGAAATGTCAACATACTTCGATCAACAACCCTGTTGATTTCGCACATCGTTCAACCGTTCATTCCTGTTTTTCATTCACATGCTATTTAATAATTTCATTTTTACATCAAAAGTTTTATTTTCTGACACGACATGTACTATATTATACTTGTATACATATTAACATTGTAATAACCAAGCTACCTACCATCCCGATCCTCTGATACATCTTTGTTGAAATCAAGTAAATGTATATCTCAGTGGCTTCACAATAACTAAAAGTAGTTATTTGAAAGAAAACGATAAATGATAAAAGGAAGGTAATTTAAAAGCATTCTCTAGCACATTGGCTATCCACAGTAGCTTCAGATCATTCGAAATAACCAGTAAATTGGTTGTTGTTTTGTTGTGCTTAAACTGTCTCAAACATCTACTCTATGTGGCAATGCAATTTTCAGAGGTGGTTGAAGATTTTTTGGGGCTGTGGACACAAAAAATATTTCAGCTCAAAACACCAAAAAAAAGAGGACTCCGTGTTATTTTGCCCCAAAAAGAAGACTCCATGTTATTTTTGCCCACAAAGGCCCTAAAATGATGACTGGTTT
>CM068964.1:71214022-71225799 GCA_035128595.1 Eptatretus atami
CACGCGTTAAGTATGAAGCTCACTACGTTCGCTACAAACATACATACATTCATATATTTGCTCCATTATATATAGCTTATTATTCGGGTACCATTGGCCTTACAGGCTGTGATACCCTATTGCTACTGTTCAGATTATTTGTTTTTAGGTCATCTCTATCATCTCAGTAGAGATAACCTAATAAAGCCAGTCTCGAAGTCTGTCCGCCCGTCCGTCCGTCCACAATCAAACCGAGTGGAGATAAATAACCAATAGTGGAATGGATAGAGGTCGATGAGACATGCACAACGATATAACTTTCAAGGTCGTCCAAGGTCGAGGTCAAGGTCACGAGGCTGTCAAAGTTGCGAAATCGTCGATTTCAAATCGTATCTCCTCCCTCATTTATCAAGAGAGATCAAATGTTATTAGTGATTCAGATACTATGGACTATTATCTAGAACAACCACAGCCATTTTTTTGAAATTTGCTCTCGGTCCGATTTTATAGCCCTTCAAACTTCGCTCTGATTCTTACATGTCCGGTGCTAATTTGAAGTGGTCGTCCGGAGGCCGGCGCCAATCTCTGAAGATGCTCCGCGTCCTGCGCAAATTTTTGCCCCGTATGGGGCGTTCATAAAGTACATACAAAAATGAGGGGGGGGTGGGTGGTTTAAAGCCCGCGTACGGGCTGCGTACAGGGGTGGTGGGTGGTACGACGGGCTGCATAATACTTTATGAAAGTGGTGTCGGACTACATGAAAGCGTTTCAGAAGATGAAGGTGAGCCTGTCGCCATCGCGAGGGGGAAAAATATCCCCGTTCACAGGAACATTTTCTACGTGATGTTGAATCCGTGGACGTCAATAATTGTTCCATATTACTGTATTACCGTAGTTAATAATTACTGATTGAGATAAATCTACAGTTTTTGTAATCTTCAAGTATTGTGATGTGATATGAGACGCATATGGGGATGGGTGGGTGGTCACTAGCCTGCATACAGGGGGTGGGTGGTTTTGAAACCCGGAAGTAGAGCGTATACTTTATGAACTGCCCCTATTCCAGTCTGGCACAGAGTTACTTTTTGAACTTGTATTACCGTAGCTAATAATTACTGATGCATTTGAGATAAATCTACAGTTCGTTGTAATCTTCAAGGAAAGTGTCTCCTTCATCATTTATTTGAAGTGACCGACTGTTCTGGCGATCTGCATTCTACGACCAGATCCCAGAGAGAGATTTTAAAACCCTTAGACACTTTAGACCCTTTAGATCCCTTCACCCTCAAGACCTTTTATAGACTTTTGACCCAGAGAACATTTAGACCTTGACACTGCTTAAGTCCCTTTAGACCCTTAGACCTTCAACACCATTCAGACCCCTCAGACCTTCACACCATTCAGACCCTTAACCCTTCAGACAGATTAGACACTTGACCATTTGGAGTTTTAGGTCACTTGGACCTTTTTATATCTGCCTCTCTGTATGGCTTTGTTCCTTGTGCACGGCCACATATTTTAAGTTACAAACTCCAATATTGGGGTACAAATATAACTTTGTGTGGGGTTAACTCAGGCTACGTGGTCGCGGCTCACGAGGGGGTGTGCGCGGGTAGGAGGGGAATTCTCGATGTAAATTTGTACCATGTGGCGACACCTGGTGGTGGTGCAGAGGGTATTACAATTTTCTTCTTTACTCTTTGCAGGTTAAAGCACTCTTTGCATGGGTAAATTTGTTCTTCTCCTCTCCATCCGCCCCCGCCCCCCCCCCCAAAAAAAACAAAAAAATGGAGGGGCCTGTCTGTCAAAGCCTGTCATTGTGTGATACATTTCCAGTAGGAAGGGCATCAAGCCGAACGTGGGGAAAGGGGAAGGAGGGTGGAGCAGGATGTGAGGACGGGATGGGGGGGCGGGGAGTAGGAGTTAAAGCACTCTATGCATGGGTAAATTTGTCTTCCTTTTCTTCTTCTTCTTGCTCCAAATTTTTGGCACCAGGATGACTCATTGGTCCATCAATGAAGAGACGGATCGGCTCTGCTTTTTAAAAATAGGGACTTAATTATGGATCACCCTGTATATATTATATTATGCCACTTCCCATTCAGTGACGCATCTGATATGATGTGCATGTTTTTCTCCGTCTTAGCAATGTAGATGGCACCCGTGCGTTGTGTGCTCCTTTGGTGATATAATCAATGATTTGTATATTGGTTTGGGGGTGCGCTCAGGAAGATGAGGAGGATGTGGTCAGGCAGGTCAATGACATGGATGCAGTTGGCAAAGGAAGAATGAGCAAACTTAAATTGAATTGGTGGCAATAGCCATGAGAGGTAAGGTGCAGAAAGAGATTACTCGAGATAGAGGAGAAATGTTCGTGTAGCCAATCCAACCAGAAGGTGGGACTAATTTGA
The DNA here is from genome assembly GCA_035128595.1 of Eptatretus atami. Lineage (NCBI taxonomy): Eukaryota > Metazoa > Chordata > Myxini > Myxiniformes > Myxinidae > Eptatretus > Eptatretus atami. The sequence goes on from CM068964.1 coordinate 71,216,413, forward strand.
GCCATTAAAGAAGAAGTAAAACTATTTGTAGACATTGGAATGTCCTTTTCAGGAAGTGAGCCAGACACACTTTCTATACGAAGTTTATCTCTTGGATTTCAAGAAGCATTTCCAAACTGTTTTTAATTACAAATATTTGTGGCCAATCCAACAAGAAGGTTGGACTAATTTGAACCATTAAATAAGTAGTTGTCATAGTATATGAAGAAGAAGAAGAAGAAGAAGAAGACATTGGCATCCCCTTTTCAGGAAGTGAACCACATTACTATTTTTAATAAGGGGTATCACTTGGATTGCAATGAGCATTTCCAAACTGTTTTTAATTACACGTTTTGTTAAAGTCAATCAACGCCATTAATTGTAAAGTGTGACGATGCTTTCTTGCACTTCACCCTCACTTTGTTTTTTTTGCTGTTTTTTATGTTTTAATTCCTCAGATGGATACCCAAAGAAGAAATCATCTATCGGTGGAGTCAAACATCAGTGAAGTTGCAAGCGAACGATCGTGGAAGCTCTATCAGTTTTCTTTCCTTGGCTTGAGGAATGATACAGATTTGCTGAAAACTCCATCAGGTAAAACCAATCATTCTTCACATTAATAGTTTTTCTCACCTTTAACAGTTAACACAAACATACAAGACTCAGAATAATTGTGATAAGACGATGTTCTCCGAGTCTGAGAAGACGGCAGTACGATTCTAACCCTGGCCGAGTTATACCAAAGACTAAAAATGGAACGTGTTACTTCATTCCTAGACGCTCAGCATTTATAGGATAGAGCATGGACAAATCCCATGGATTGGCATCCATGGAAGGCGTGGGGATATTCCTCCTTAATTTCCCCATTGACTCCATATAGAAAGTTGAGATCGGAAGATGACATTGCCAGCTCCCAGATTGTGCCAGGATGTTATGTCACTTCCCCTAAATTATGTAGCTTCCCTCAACCTGTGCTTGTTTGAAGTCAAGTCAGTGTTGTAATATGTCTTTATCTGTTTGTAACAGCTCCTTCATGTGAAACTTCAAACCTGCAAAATTAAAGTTGCTATTGCAGTTTTTGTTATATCATCTCTCTAGTTTTGGTTGGCATGACGTATAAGTCTGTACATCTTTACACATAGAGAATATGTGTACGTGAGTAGTTGGAAAATGAGAGTTGAGGGACAAAATCCCCCAATTTTACATGTCAGTGCCGATAGAAAGGCTACACCCCCATTCAAAATTTTACCTTTTGTTACCTTATAGCCTGGAATTAAATTGTAATTAAATCAGACTTTTTCAACCTTTATTTACACATCGTAACCCACAACTTCCAAATGAAAAACATTCTACAAATTTCAGAAAATTAATTAAAAATGCAAAACTAGAATATCTTGGTTGGATAAGTGTCCACCCACCCCCCCCCACCACCCCCTTCTAATAACAATTGTAAATTAGCTTAGATGTAACCAATCACCTTCAAAATCACACACCAAGTTACTTGGCCTCCACCTGTTCAATTGTAGTGATTCTGATTATTTCAGAATAAAATCAGCTGTTCCTGTAGGTTTCCTCTGCTGGGTACTGCATTTCACAGCAAAGACTCAACCATGAGCACCAAGGAGCTTTCAAACGACCTCTGGGATAAAGTTGTGGAAAGGCACAGATCAGGGGATGAGTATAGAAATATTTCAAAGGCCTTGAATATCCTTGGGTACATCAAGACAATCATTAAGAAGTGGAAGGCGTATGTTACCACCAAGACCCTGCCTAGATTGGGCGCGTCCCTCTAAACTGGATGACGAGGCAAGGATGAGACTGATCAGAGAGGCCCACAAGAAGCCAATGGCAACTTTGAAAGATTGACATGCTGCTTTATGGCAAAGACTGATCACTGTCTGTATGCATGTGCATGTGACAACAATATCCGAGCACTCCACAAGTCTGGCCTGTTTAGGAGGGTGGCAAGAAAGAAGCCATTACTCAAAAAAGCCGACCTTGAATCCTGTTTGAGGTATGCAAAAAAATATTCTGGAAATTCTGAAGCCATGTGGCAAAAAGTTTTGTGGTCTGATGAAACCAAGATGGAACTTTTTGGCCTAAATGCAAAACGTTAAGTTTGGCACAACCCAACATAGCACATCACCCAAAGAACACCATCCCTACTGTGAAGCATAGTGGTGACAGCATCATGTTATGGGGATGTTTCGCACCAGCAGGGACTCAGGCACTTGTCAGGATAGAAGGGAAAATGGATGGAGCAAAATGCAGAAAAATCCTCAAGGAAAACCTGCTGCCCTCTGCATGAAAGCTGAAATTGGGACCCGAAGTTCACCTTTCAGCATGACCGCCCCCATTTTTTCAAATTTTTGAATTTTTTTTTTTGAAACATTTTGAAGGGGTGTAGACTTTCTATAGGCACTGTAAATGAATGGGTCCCACAACCGACCATTCTCAAAAATCCCTCTCCAAAATACAACTTCTCCCCTAATGAGCTGTGACAGTAATAATGATGATAATGATGTAATAATGGTCAAAATCTGTCATTTCTCTCTATATTATCATCATTGTGTGAATTAATTAATTATAACGACCAATTTTCTCTGGTCATTGAACTCAAAAAGAGAGCTGATGAATATTTGTTTGTCTTGTAGTTTATGAAAGTGCTTCATTTTCTTATGGCTTCTATCACCATTGAGAATGGTAATAAATAGTATGTTGGGATTTGTTTCTTGTCTTAAGTATCTTTGTTGAGCAGAGAAGAAATGATAAACCTCTGAACATTCTGGTCTGAGCTCTTCCTGAGCCACATATCATTTTGAGATGTCGTAAATTATATTCCATTGATTATTTGGCAACCATCAAAGTTCTGTGTCCATTCAAGGATGTTTATGTTTTTTACATCCTTTAATCATTTGTATTTAACTTTTCACTTATTTGTTTAATCTACTTGTGTTATGGTTATTTCTTCAATAAGTCTTGTTTGATATTTTCAAATTCATGATGTTTTCCATTTAAATACCAAGGCTGTGGTTTTCTTCATTCCTTTGGCTGATTCAGCCATTTATATACCAGTAAAAAGGTGTCAGTAGACCAATAAAATCCCCCCAACCCAATTATTTCTTTTCTTTGCATTATGTATATCTTGATTCTTAAATTCTTAACTTATATAATTATATCTTTTTTTTTTTTTTGCACTTATGTATATCTTAACTTTTAAACATCTTAACACATATCCATAAGGTGGGTATATCAATTCCATTTTCTAAAATGTTATATTATTATCATACGCATCGAGAGCCTTTTTATTTACTTGTTCAGAGTACAGTTGATGATTATAACTTGTTATAGTATTCATTTTCTATATTCTTCTTTCTTAAAAACTAAACAGTTCCAATAATGTTCAAACTTTATTGTCTCTGATTACATTCTTCTTAATCCTTTCAATTTCTATCACATTTAGAAACACCATTCTTTGAAGAATAATTTCTATAAGCATGAGTCTTGGCTCTCAATCATACAAATTCACTCATTATTTCTCCACCCAACTCATCTTCAAATTTTCTAATCAGCATTTTATTTTTCATAAAGAATAAACTACTTTCACTTTTATAATTGCTTGTGTCATAAATGTTTTCTGTTTGTTTTCATATCATCATAAATGTCTGGTTTTAATTTCCAAAATAAAACTATCCATGTCGAGGAGATTAACTGTTTCATCATATTTCTTCTTTAAGTTGTTAAATAAATAGTCATACATGAGTGACTTTGACAAGTCAAGTGTTGAAGTTCCTATGTATAAATGGGTTATCCATCATGATGCTTTCCTTCTCCAAATTAATAGTATAAAAGTTCTCTGAATGGATTTCCACCTGTTTAAAATTTGGTTTATTAATTTTTTTTAGCCTGTTCCCAAGATGTAACTTATGTTTTGTGAATTTCATACATTCTCATCATCTTACTAACTACATCATCATTCATTAACATATAAAAGCTTTTCTCAAAGTCAGTCTTAGCAACCGTTCTCATCTTGGTATTAAAATCAATATATTTTTCAACCAGTGACTTTTAATTGAACTTTAAAATTCTATGAATTTTCTTTATGCTTAAACCAGCCCATATATTGTCTCAAGTTTATTTGATGTAGCATGTAATAGTCTTTGACACATTTAAGTATCAAATGAATTGTGAATGTATTTGATGAGGCCTCACCTCTGCTTTTCGGTCTGCCTGAGCATATCGGTCCATAGTTCGGGATGGTCGGTGTTTTGTTTTTCTTGTGCAATTTGGTTTCTTGGATGATGGCTATATGAATGCTGTTTGTGACATTGAAGTGTTGAAGTTGTGTGGCTTGCTGACGAGGCCTTCTGTGTTGCACTGGAGAATGTATAGGTTATGTGTGTATTTCTGGGGTTGAGGTGGTCGGGGCCCGGGTTGGTTTCTATGTCTCCGGCTAGAATGAGGAGAAAGTGGAGGACTGCCAGAGGGACGTCACTCCCCAAAGAAGAAAAAAAGAAAGAAATATTTTGTTGTGGATATGTGAAGCATGTGTGAGTGTGATCTTTGAGTGGTTGTGTGTAAGGTTCTCGTGTGGAAGATGAGAGTGAGTGGGCCGGTCCATGGGGACCAATCAGCGCTTCTGACCATGACTACACTAGTCTGCCGAATCCAGGCAGCAGGGAAGATTTTTGGCCCCATTGGGGGGTGCAACCACCGTGAAGAGGCACCTCCAATAGTTGCAAGTTTGGAATTTGTTCATGATGCCGGCAATAGCTCGCCTACTCTTTGCAAAGGACACCATGGGATGATATTTAACGTCCACCAATGAATGCTGGCAGATGGGTCACCCACATTTAATGTCCATCCGAGAGATGACACACACATTGATGAATCACCATGCTTGTGAAACACCAGAATGACAATCGTTACCTGGGTCGGGATTCAAACGAAGGCAAGATGACTTATAGATGAGTGTGCATACCTTTAGGCCATCCTGTCAGCCCTTATTGTAAGATAATAACATATAAATGAATCTGAATTTTTTTTTTTTTGCTATTATCCTTTTGTAAATTTGGCTTAAGACTTATTTTAAAGCAGATTCTAGAGTACGGTATTTATTTCCCAAAAAATCGTTGATCTGAGATTTTAAAAGTTTTTGAGGACCTTTGAAAACACAGCAGCTCAATATACAAAATTCATAACAGCAGCCAGATGCTGCTAAGCCTTGTTTATGAATACATTAAAATGGGGGTTAACATGCAATGCTTTATTTTGGAAGCCATTGTTGAGAGGGTTCTTCAAATGACAGACTCATTCCTGTGGAAAAATTATCATAATCTAGTGATCAGTTACATTTAATCTTTGCAGCCTGAACCCTATTTTATCCTTCATGGCTTTGACAAGCCACTACACATATGGTGAGTGCAGACAATTGGCTAATAGCTTTGGCATAAAGATACTGACAATATCCATAAAACAGCAGCAGCTTTTGATGTCCATGGACCATGCAGCAATAAAATGCAAGAGCCATGATTTAATCCAACCTGAAAAACGCACTACTTTTATTGCAAATGTCATTGGCTTAACAGCTGCATGCTTCTGCCTTTGGGCTTTTGCCCTCAAGTTTATTTAATTTCACTCAAAGTACTCATTTCAGTAGTGAACACAAAGTTAAAGTGATAGGTTAAGAAAAGTAGTGGTAATATTGCTGGCAGATTTAGGTATATGGAAATTATAGAGTGAAAATGGCCCTGATTGTTTAACAGAAAATAAATTTAAAAATCAAAAGAATAACAAACCCATAAAGGCCAAAATACCTTTGTAATAGCACCATTCCATCATTTTGTTGCATTGTAACAACTCGAGGAATGAATACAACAAAAGAAGCAAAGCCCCACTTCCATCTGTAAGACATTCATTGGTTTTAGGCATGGTACTCATCCTTTATATGGTAATTTAAGGTGTAAATATATGTGAGAATATATAATGATGTGAGCTGTTGCCATATGCCTGTGATTCGCAGACAAATTCCATGCCATTTATTAAACAGAGATGAGAATTTTAACCCTCCAAGGACTCCGAAAAAACCCCGAGTTATCATCACAAAATGTCGGCAGACTGAGGTATACGCCATTCCTTAATAATTCAATAATTAATTTGTTGCATAAAGACACGAAGGATAAAACAATTCCCGCATAATATAACCACAAACAAATCAATCTATCTTCTCCTAGGTGCCGCCACACCGATCACTCACATAGGCCTGGGCAGTGTTTAAAAGGAACGACAAGTGCCAGTCTCACCTTTAACCATAGAGGGAACACGTGGCAAGCAAGAGAAGACGCCTGCTGGTGAAGGTAGCAGGTGGGAGAATACAGAATGGACCAATGGGACGGTGGTTGGAGAAGAAATGCACAGTAGGCCGGCTTGAACCGTAGCAGGAGAGAAACACACCGCTGACCTCTGTCCATGTCTGCTTCTTCCTCTTTTTTATTCATGCAATCCCGGAGCAGCATTTGGATTTTGGCCAAAAGGCTGGAAATTGCAAGTTAGTACAGCAGACAGTCTGGTTTTTATGCTTAAAAAAACTTCTTTATTTTACACATGAAGCAGCAGTTGTGCTACCTGTACCAGATCAGAATCAGAGGAGCAAGCAAATGTATGTGAATCATTATTATTACGATTACTAGCAGAGTACCTACCCTACAGGCAATATTTTCCAAGCATACAACACATTCTTCTGACACATTCCTTAATATGGGTGGTATATAGGCAACATACCACTGCCTCGTTCATCCCAAAAGAGTAAAAAATAACCTGGGTTCCATACGTGAAGCAAAAACATGTCTGTTGCCTATATACAGATATAATACATCATGGTTATCAACCAACACTTGCTCCATTCACAGAGTACCCGTCCTGTGGTCGAACTTGGTCAAGCATGCAACACGTTCTTCTGACACATTTCTTTATTTAGGCGGTGTATAGGGAATAGACTGCAACATTGATTGCTCCCGAAAATAAAAAAAATAATCCGGGTTATGTACATGCAGCAAAAACTGCCGACTGCTTATGTGCATATATAATGCATCGTGGCTATAATAGCTCAGATAATTCCAATTGCACTGGGCCACAGGTGACATCAGAGGCCTGAGGCCTATACGTACTATCACTTTCATAAGGCCATGATACCTATCGGCTCTAACTTTTCGATATATTGATGATCCTTTTAACAGTGGCTTAGTCGTTTTACACTGAACGGAAAACTTACAGGGAGGATATGGTGATTGTGAATATGACACTTCCGAAGATGCGTTAGGCTACAATACACCAACATGGTAGACATGTGATTTTTTTCTCAGCTTACAATTGTGGGTGGCATCAGGCAGCTGTCCAACCAATGGTGATAGAGCAGACATAATATGGAATAGGCAAAGCCTAGAAGCGAACGTAGAATTCTTCTTACATTCGATGCTGCAATTTCCGGTTACTTCGGCCTGGATTCGGGATCAGCGATCAAATAATGTAAATCATGATTAAAAATTATTTTTTGATGATGCGGGAGATATCTTTATTATAAAATTAGGTAGACTTAAAACTGCGAGAGCATTTACTCTCTCGTTTTGTTGTTAATTTTTTAGTCATAAAGGTGTGATTGGGTATACTATAGATCAAATTAATTATTTGTGCATTTCTATAACTGTGATAACACTACTGCATATTACCTCAACATTACCTTCACAACGACAACTACACCGCCTAGAACAGGATCTCATCTAAAAAAATTAATACTAGAAGCGACGTAGAATTCTTCTTACATTCGCTTCTGACTTTACCTATAACTTGTTCACAACTGTATACGCAATTTCCGGTTACTTCGGCCTGGATTCGGGATCAGCGATCAAATAACGTAAATCACGATTAAAAATTATTTTTGATGATGCGGAGATATCTTTATTAAAATCAGTGGAGGAAATATACACCATGTCTGATATTTGGGTCTTTCATGTCTCCGACGATGCCTTTATTTCCCGCATGCATCATTACCATGACAAAACCGGAAGCAAAAAAAACCGGAAGCAAAAGGGTCATAGCCAACGACCACGAATCCAAATTGCCAGGGTATTGTGTTGTTGTTGTTTCCTATTCTCTCATGTGCACGCGTTAAGTTATGAAGCTCACTACGTTCGCTACAAACATACATACATTCATATATTTGCTCCATTATATATAGCTTATTATTCGGGTACCATTGGCCTTACAGGCTGTGATACCCTATTGCTACTGTTCAGATTATTTGTTTTTAGGTCATCTCTATCATCTCAGTAGAGATAACCTAATAAAGCCAGTCTCGAAGTCTGTCCGCCTCCGTCCGTCCACAATCAAACCGAGTGGAGATAAATAACAATAGTGGAATGGATAGAGGTCGATGAGACATGCACAACGTATAACTTTCAAGGTCGTCCAAGGTCGAGGTCAAGGTCACGAGGCTGTCAAAGTTGCGAAATCGTCGATTTCAAATCGTATCTCCTCCCTCATTTATCAAGAGAGATCAAATGTTTATTAGTGATTCAGATACTATGGACTATTATCTAGAACAACACAAGCCATTTTTTTGAAATTTGCTCTCGGTCCGATTTTATAGCCCTTCAAACTTCGCTCTGATTCTTACATGTCCGGTGCTAATTTGAAGTGGTCGTCCGGAGGCCGGCGCCAATCTCTGAAGATGCTCCGCGTCCTGCGCAAATTTTTGCCCCGTATGGGCCGTTCATAAAGTACATACAAAAATGAGGGGGGGGGTGGGTGGTTTAAAGCCGCGTACGGGCTGCGTACAGGGGTGGGTGGTGGTACGACGGCTGCATAATACTTTAGAAAGTGGTGTCGGACTACATGAAAGCGTTTCAGAAGATGAAGGTGAGCCTGTCGCCATCGCGAGGGGGAAAAATATCCCCGTTCACAGGAACATTTTCTACGTGATGTTGAATCCGTGGACGTCAATAATGTTCCATATTACTGTATTCCGTAGTTAATAATTACTGATGCATTTGAGATAAATCTACAGTTCGTTGTAATCTTCAAGTATTGTGATGTGATATGAGACGCATATGGGGATGGGTGGGTGGTCACTAGCCTGCATACAGAGGGGGTGGGTGGTTTTGAAACCCGGAAGTAGAGCGTACGTACTTTATGACTGCCCCTATTCCAGTCTGGCACAGAGTTACTTTTTGAACTTGTATTACCGTAGCTAATAATTACTGATGCATTTGAGATAAATCTACAGTTCGTTGTAATCTTCAAGGAAAGTGTCTCCTTCATCATTTATTTGAAGTGACCGACTGTTCTGGCGATCTGCATTCTACGACCAGATCCACGAGCCATGGAATTGATTATAGATGCCGCTAATTTGAT
>CM068964.1:71252931-71266146 GCA_035128595.1 Eptatretus atami
AGGACAGATAGTTCCATATTCAAAACCATTTATAATGCCATCATCTACCTGTGTGCCAAGTTTCATGCATTTTTGCGAAAAGGTGCAATTCTTTGAAAACTGCACATATCTCCTGGAGACCTAGACTATAATTTGAACATAAACGTGTTTCCTTAGTGATAAGCGTCCCATAAGAATAATTTCATTTCGTTACTGCAGTGTACACAGAAAAAAAATATACAGGGTTTTGATTAAACCAAACATTGGAACAAGTGAGATTGTCTGGGGAACAAATAATTGTTTAAATAGAGTTTGAAACTTTTTTTTTTTCTCAAACAGATCAGTCCTCTTCTATTTACAGAACTGCTGGTAGCAACATTGTCAAGCAAGACTGTGCTGCTGATGTATCACCTCCTGTAAAATGGGGCAACAATTTTAACATCGACTAACTAATGCTAGCAGATGGGACTCCCAGCTTAACATCCATCCTTTGGATGAACACCAATCGGATCGTTTATCAGACTGAGAATCAAACTCAAACTATACAGCACAAAGGTAAGTGTACTACCCGAACACCATCTTGGCAGGGCTATATATATATAACGATATGCTCATGGAGAAGCTAAACAACAGAGACCAATAGCTTTACTGACCAACACTGTGAGGAAGGAAGAGAAAACCGCATGGATACAGTGCAAACGAATGGCAGTAATGGAATAGGCAGAATTAAGAAATGAAATAATCAATTAATTCTACAATTAATTCATGGTAGTCAGCAAGAGAAGATAAGATTGGAGGTGGAGGTAGGAGAAATCATGAGAAGACAATAGGCAGCATGCTTTAAAGATTGGAGGGAAGACCATGAGGCACATATGGTATTGATTCCACAAATGAGAGAATAGAGAGATGAGGTAATAGAAATGAGTATACAGCTTAGAATTGGAGTGGAAAACCACTGTGTGGGTGTCTGGAAGAAAACGTGTGAACTGAGGTGGGGCCTGGGGGTGGGGGGGAGGGGTGCACATGTATGAAAGAGAGAGACAGGGCGGGTGGAAGCCCGACCACCAGAAATTAATGCAAAAGTATGAAGAATATTTACACCTGCTGAGCATTCCAAGGAATGGTTTATCATGGTTCCGTTAAGTCGTGCCCGACTTCTGGTGACGTTTTTTATAAACACGTTTAACATTGAACTGAATGCGTTTTATAATCTATGGGTAAATCAATAAGCAAAAACAAATTTGGAGCAAAGCTCATTTTTCCACTCCCTCGCCCACTCCACACCTTGATGTCTCTCCAGTCATTCCTCCGTGTTTGGTTTTTTGAGAGCAGAAATCCACATTGCAACCTATCAAATTTGTTTATTCAAGTGGCTGCTGCATCTGCAGATATATGCCTCATTGAATCCCTTCCTATCTTGAGCCCAACTGAATAATTTCCCTCTTTAGCCACACACTCTATAGTTGATTACCCCAACTCTCAATGGTGATGGAGATGCTCTCTATGTCAGTAACTCTCTTCTCTCCAGCCATTGTTCCATTCTGACTCAAAAACTGAAAGAGGATTACTGGCTTTATGTCTTCATTTCCAGGAAGGAACCTTTTGTGTTGTTAATGGCTTTATCACACATCCAGCACTGAAGGGTTCATCTCCAAGGATTACACTGCGAACGTTGATTGTCTTTTATCCTCTGAACTAGCACTTTGCTTCTCATCTGCGGTGTTGACTACCACTACACCAGCTAGTTCAAGGTTAGAACTTTAACCAATAACCATGTTATTCCATTTGAGTTCTGTAAGTCAGCAGCTTTATTGATTCTTTCAAACATTCAACTTGAATGTCTTCCACTGGTTCAAATTGTCTCAATTCAGGTTTTGTTAACTTCTTCCTATAACTTTTCTCTCCCCCTTTTCTGGTCTCATGAGATTGTTTTGCCGTGTACTGAAGAAAATTACTTTTTCCATGGGTCATGCATCCTTTGAACATTACAGATCCCAAAGAATATGGCAGTTATTCTGGCTGATTGGATGAAGGGATAAAGGGGATGAACTCTTACATCCTCTTCGATCTTGTCAGTATTCTCATCCACCTCTGACATTTATAAATCAGGAATGTTTTTCCCTACAATCAGCTACTCATCCATCATTTGATTCAATCTTGCATCCAGCTCTATCTCTATATGATGCCTTGTCTGCTTGAAAGACATACCCAACCTACAATGATATACACTGCTGTGCAAAAGTCAGAGATCTTTCAGATTTTTTTTGTTTACAAAGTCATGATTTTTGGAAGAGCTAGAACACAGAATGGATCAGGAAGCAACAGAACAAAATGAACAACAGAAAGCGAAGGGGAAATGTGAAAAGCAGGTCAAAATACACAGAGACAGACAACAAGGAATGCGGGTAAGAATGAAGGGTAGGGAAGGATGCAGGTGGTGGACAAGATGGATACAGAAGCAAACTCTCAGGAAGGAAAAGCTAGAAATTTGGAAGGTGCGGGGCAAGGGCACCAACACAGAGGGGAGAGCAGTACTCCATCATGCTGTGGATGAAGGCCGTGTAGATAGATAATGGTTCCGGTGTACCAAGGAAAGACTTTGCACGATGGAGATTAACCAGTTGGAGGCCAACTTAGATTTGTGGTTTGCCCAAGAATGATGATTAGTGAGGCTCAAAAGTGAGATTTGTCAGGAATGAATAGACATATTACAAGTTTTTGACCAGCTTGTGATTATATCAAAGTCTGCAGAGAAGGAAGAGGCTACTGCATGTCTATATCAAGGATGAGAGATGTTATGACAGAAGAAATCATCAGCAAATAAATAAGGAGGATATTCCAGAGTCAGAGAGATAGTTGATGAATAATATGACTGGGCTCAAAACACTACCTTGGCGCACCCCAGCCTAGACAAGGAGGGGAAATGAGATTAGAGGATCCCATGGAGAGCCAGGCATTGGCTACAAGAGTTGAGGAAATCCAGGAGGCATGTGTGGAGGTGGTCTTAGATGCCATAGACAGAGAGTTTGGAGAGAAAGGCAGAATGCCAGACTGTATTGAATGCTCGAGATGTGTCTCGAGAGATGCCTCTGATCTGATGTCTGACATTAAAGGCCTCCATCCATTGTTCTGAGAGCAGAAGCAGTATGTCCATGGCAGAGTGACAATCTCTGAATCCGAGCTGTGGGTCTGAGATAAGGCTGTTGGAAAAGAAGACTGATTTGATGTCAACTGCGATAATAGATTCCAGGACCTTGCTGATGATTGTAAGTAAGCTGATATGTCTGTAGTTAATAAGATTGCTTTTTGTACCTTGTTTATGTAATGCAGTGATTTTGGCTGACTTCCAAGCAGATGAAAGATGACCGAGGGCAAATGATAGGGTGAAAAAGCAGGAGAATGTGCAAGAGTAGTGGAGCAGGTTTTTTGGACAGGTGCGCTGATGCCGTCTGGACCAGTTGCAGAATCAAAGTTGAGGGTTGCGAGAAACATCTCCATCTTCTCCGGTGAAAAAGACAGAGTCCAGGAACAGTTGTGTGCGACTGGGTAGGGTAGGTACAGAGAGCGAGTGGTTCAGGACACAATCTTTGGAAGCAAACACAGAATTGAAGCATTCAGCCGACTCACAACATACACGTCTATTTGAAATGAGGGAAGGAATGGAGGAGGAGCATACTCCTGAGTCAGACTTAACAAGGTGCTACCAGGTTTTTGTGGAAGGAGGCAAGTTTGAAAGTTTAATCTTGAGGTTGGCCAGATGCCGTTTTCTGGTTCTCCTGAGAATGAACACACACTTGTTGCAGGTTTTATGGAGTGACCTGAAGTTGTCTTTGGTCCAATTTCTCTTCCAGGAAGAGAAGGAAAGTTGCTTCAAGGCAAATGCCTCACCACAGGATTCAGTGTACCATGGATAGGAAGAAGAGTGTGAGAACGAAAGATGAGTTGGGATGAATCTGTGCATAAAAGTCTCCCTGAGTGAACTGCCAAACTCACCGGCGTTGAGGCAGCTCTCTAAGAATAGTCAGATGTTGACTTTCAAAAGCATATAATCAGATGAACCATTTTGAACAGAGGAAGAGCAAGAGACATTAGTAGAGATGTTGGTCATGACCAAGTCCAGAAGGGAGGATTTGTCTTTGGCAGAAATGCGGGTCAGAAAATTCATAGATTGAGTCAGGCCCATGGAGTCAACAGAAGACCTTTGCTGACGTGCCACTTCTGGTGAAAGAGAGGTACCAACCAGTACCCAGACAATTGGCACGGTGACTGTTGAAATCACCACATATGAAGAAGAGAGTTGGGATGGGTGGTTAAAAGTTGGTCCATGTTGGTCGAGAGAGAAATGTAAATGGAGTTGTCACTGTTCAGGGGACAGTACAACACACAGACAAAGAAAATGTGGGAGCGGAGGGGAAATCACAGCCCAATGGACTCTTGGGGGGGGGGGGGGGGGGGGGGGGGGGGGAGGGGGCGGGGGGGGGTGGGGAGGGGGGGGGTGGAGGTGTAAGAGGAGTAAAAAGACAGTGAGGAATTGAATTATTGATGTAAAGTGCAACTCTGCTGCTGGGTCGGGGTTCCAACCTCTCAAACCGGAGGAGACAATAGCTAGGAAGAGACCTAGTGGAGTCAGGAATGTCCTGTGGGAGAAAGGATTCTGTTAAACAGATGATGTCCAATTTATCAGCGGCAGCCTGTATTGATAGATGTCAGTAAAACTCCCAAAACCAGGTTCCCTGTTTACCTTCACTCATTTGTTACACTTTTCTCTGACCTGTGGAACCAACCTCCTCGGTTTGTTCTATTTTAGTCTTCCCTCCAAGATGTCAAAATGGCTGTTCACCTCCTTTGGTCATCCCTGGCCATCCATAGTCATGATCTTTTCTACCCTCATTAACGTTCCCCCACCCCTCACCAACCTTTTCATTTTTTTGTTTCATCCCGGCTTTTCCCTTTCTCCACTTGCTGTATTTTAGCTTGTATCCAGCTTGTTCACCCCCTGTGGCCTCATCCTGCCTGGACTGTCATTCTTCCCCATGCCCATTATTTCTCCAAGTATCGCTCTGTTTGTCCTTATACACTGCTGTTGGAGTGCTTTCCTGCTTCCCACTGTGTTCTTCATGTCCTGTTATATTCTTGTCCATTCTGAGTTGTAGCTCTTCCACAAACCTCGACTTTATAGGTGCAAACAAAAAGCTTCACAAGCTCAAAATCATGGTCTGTGGATCCAATTTACCAGATAGGGAGACAAGAAGGGGGAAAGCATAATGCTGATACTCTGTGTGCAGTATATAAAACCGTTGGGATTTAATTACTAGTTCGGCATATTGTATCTATGTGTGTGCACTTCATGTTTACATGTTTCAACTTGATCTCAATAACGCATCCACTTTCATCAGCGATTCACAAGATCCCTGGGATGTCAATCTTGCGAGATATATAATGTAGTCCTGTTAATGCTGTGAAAGTGTAAAATCAAATTGCATCACAAGCATCATTTAGATCCCACAATTCAATGCTTTCACTGTGTTTTCCTCTGTCAGGCATAACCACTGTGCTCACGATGACAACGTTGAGTACAATCGCCCGCAAGTCATTACCCAAGGTCTCATATGCCACTGCAATGGATCTCTTTGTAACTGTGTGCTTCTTCTTCGTGTTTGCTGCCATGATTGAGTTTGCCATGTTAACCTTCTTTGTGAGCCGCAAAAGGTTACAGGCAGGAAAGAAAAAAAAGCATCGTTCATCACTGGTAAGAAATATGTGACATCACCTGAATGCTTCACTTGACGCATCACTATGATTGATTCAAGCATAATTTTTCTCTTGCAAATGAAGAGTATATTTAACAATTTTTACCCACTAGATCTGAATTGATAATTGCAAGATGTTTTGATTTACTACTTCTATGAAAGCCATTAAAACTACGTACGATATACAAGGGTTATTTATTTGTATTTGCATAAAAAACACTTTCGTTTTTTCAATAATCCCAACTAAAACGATCATAAGAGCCAAAACTTACAATTATATGTATATATATAGGTGTCTATGTGTGTGTGTGTGTGTGTGTGTGTGTGTGTGCTGGCGTGTGTGTGTGTGTGCTGGCGTGTGGCTGGACATGTGGCTGGCTGGCTGTTATCTAATGTGAGTTTCAAAAGATGGAATTCAAAAAAAAAAGATATCGTTTACTGGCTCCAGTAATCTCCATTAATGGCTCTTCTTGATAAAAAGTAAAATGTATGGGTGCAGATGAACTTATGTTGGCCATTTTTATTTGATACTTGCATTGTAATATCTTCCTTCAATTCAATCTTTTATGCTATCATGTTCACAATGTTGTTTGTTCTAGTTGTCTTATCCTTTCATTGTCACATGCCAAATATCACATCATATACTTTATCCACAGAGGTCTGGTGTACTTACTGTTCGGCCTGGCTCGGCTCTGGGTGACAATAAACTACTCAACAATGCACTGTACCCATCAAGCAAGGCAGCAGGTCGACAAGGATATTCTGGAGGAATAGCCTCGCTGAACTCTGAACCTGAACATGGCTATGAGTGCCTAGATGGTAAGGACTGCTCAGCATTCTTCTGCTGCTTCGATGAGTGTAAAAATGACAGCTGGAGACAAGGCCGGTTGCATATCCGTATAACCAAGCTGGACTCCTACTCTCGTGTTTTCTTCCCCATCACTTTTGGCTTCTTCAACCTCATCTACTGGATTGGCTACCTCTACCTTTGAATTCAAGGACAGACTGCATCAAAAGGAAAGCATAATGGCTGGTCTAGTGCTACCCATGAAACTCCCCAATCCCATCTGGAAGCAACGTTGGTATGAACATAATGCCTGCCCTGTCCATGACCACCTGTGCACCCTTCTTTCTCAGCCAGTGGCCAATCACTGTAGTTATGATCCAGGGACAGATGAGACAACATTTTGGAAGTGATGGTTTATGTTACCTTTTCTCTCGATCTACCAGAGTCCATGGGAATATCCCACTGACCTTGTCTGGGACTTCTGCAATGTAACTGTTGCCTTTTATCTAAGATATGTTGATCTCTATACCATGCAACTTAGACAAGTAGGCCTAACAATAGAATGTAAAAATGTGAGATGTGGAAGAGGAGACATGGGATAAATTTGCCATATGTGGAGGAAACAGAGGCCAACTTAGGAAAGGTGTAAATAGTATGACCTTTCATGTAGCCATATCCTGTAGCGACAAAGGCCAATTTGCTGCCACTTTTGGTGAAGAAATTGAAGCCAGCTTGGATTACTTTCAAAGGCCTTTGACCTCAAAGACTAATTTACTGATGACAAAACTGAGCACAGCTTTGGATTTGATCTGTATTTGGCTTCCTTGGCCCATAATGCCTGATTAGCCAGGAAAACAGCCTGCCTCACCACACAATTATTTGTCTCTCCGTATATACTATTATCTTAGTATCCTCACATAATAAACTATTTTACACACAGGTAATGGCACAAAGAGTGGAGAGTACAATGAGGAATGCATCTTGCTGAGTGGCTAAGAGTTGGAAAAGTGAGATTGACACTGCATGTTTGGTGGTACAGAAACATGGAGTACAGGCAGCACTTGGTGAGGTAGTACCATCTTGTACTCGATTGGCCTTCTTCCTCACAACAGGCCTTTTATAAACATCAGGCCTGAGGTTTTTAATGTGTGAGGGATTCGTTAGTTTTCACTGTGTTTTGACGCCTTTCATTGATATCAGCAAAATAAATATGTATTTATGATTATGCTTACATTTGCTTGCTTTTACAGAGCCAGCAGCATTTTCCATTCACAGGTGAGATGCCAATGGGACCAGTGCTTTGCCTTGAAATTTTCAGATGAGCCAGTGGGTAACAATGGAAATATCATGGAAATGCAAAAGCCAGAACATTGAAATAAACACATTATTTTAACAAACTCTCAATGGCTCAGCATTTTTTTTGTTAAAACCTGTTCTGTTCAAGAAAATAAAGCCTGTTCAATTTTGTCTCAATTACAGAGAATGATTATCATCACAGTGCCCATAAAATAAGGAATTTGATTTAAAAAAAAATTTAAGCAGGAAGTTGCATGAGCTACAATATCACACTCATTAACTATTAATGTATTTCACGCACGATGACAGGGACAACAATTGACTCCTAATAGATTGCTGCTTCTGTTTTTCATTCAACGATTCAACAGATATAATCCCAAAGTAATCTTTCTTTATACCACTGTAGCTTTATTTAATTATCTTCTACCAGGGGATGTCAATGACCTACATGCATGTATATATGGCACGTTTACAATAAAAGGGTCTTGCAAGCAGTATTGCCTCAAATGCAATACATTCAACTAGAGAGTTCATAGAACACCTTACCCCCACACAGTCTTTAGAAACATGGGCATGGTCTGCGAGTGGGAAATTTGATTGGTCATGTTGAAGTAAAATGCTGTAATATTTTGTACAAGTAATGCTAAACGAAAGGGTTTTGAAAGTGCCAATAAAGCGATTTATGTTCTCCAATATTCACATATAAATATTTCAATTGAAATAAAATAACGATTTTAAAGGTACATAGTAGACAAAAACATTCGGAAGTTTATCGCCATTGCTGCAGCGTATTTCACACCACCTTATTTGACATTACATGTCGTGTCCATTCGTTGACATTAAATTTGTTTGTCATTCGTGCATTCATCTTACATTAAGTTTTCATGCCTGTTGTTTGAGTCCTTTGACGTTGCAAAAACAGTAAGTTTCCTTTTGGAATTATTTTCAATTTTGTTTGATTGCTAGACAGGCAGACAGAGTACGAAAAAGCATCTCACTTCTCTCTGCATATGTGCAATCAGGACAAATTCAGAGCTACAGTACTGCTAAACAACAGGCTCGTTTTCTGATTCATGTTCCGATTAGTGTTCAAAATATAACATTCAAATGAAATTACGGTAAGTTGTTCCTCGATCATAACCTGACAGTTGTCAATAAACACAGACAGACAAAGTGAACCAATTGCTTAACCTGGCTTTGCGCTTCATGTGCATGGGGTAATTATAAAACTGCAAATTACCTTTTATCCATACATAAATCTAGGCTCATGGAGAAGCTAATGAATTTCGAGGACAGCACGTTCACAGACTGACACAGGATCAAAGGTGAACAGAGAGACAAATACATCACACATGAGTGGATGAGTGGCAGGAAGGGTAGGGGTGGGACCAGAAGGGAGTGCTGTATATGGGGGGGAGGTTGGTACCAGTGAAAATAAAAGGGCAGTGTTGAATATTGGACAAAACACATGCTGATGATGGGCAGTGCTCTTAAAGGACTGAAGGAAAGTATGAGACAACGGATAAATCTGCATTATTTGGTTGTTGTTCACAACTTTGCTTTTTTAGCTCGCCTGTTCGAAGAACAGAGAGCTATAGCGATACCCCCGGCGTGAGCGTCAGCGTGACCGTGAAATGTTAAATTTTTTGATGCATGGAAAAACTCCTCGACGGATTTCGACGAAACTTGGTGGGGGTTAGGTATGTTCCAAGGATCATGCCATTAGATTTTGGACTTGGTCCCCCCCCCCAAAAAAAAATTGAGAAATATATATATATTTTTTGCATTTCTACATGTTTTAAGTGATTTCCAACCCCCCCCAAAAAAAAAAATTGTTTGAGAAAAAAATTTTTTGCAACTTTTTTTCAACAAATTTCGATTTTTTTTTTTTGCATTTCTACATGTTTTAAGTGATTAGGATTTCGACGAAACTTGGTGGGTGGGTTAGGTAGGTCCAAGGATCATGCCATTAAATTTTGGACTTAGTCCCCCCCCCAAAAAAAATTTAGAGAAATTTTTTTTTTTTTTTTTTTGCATTTCTACATGTTTGTGATTTCCACCCCCCCCCAAAAAATGTAGAGAAAAAAATTTTTTTTTGCATTACTACATTTTTTAAGTGATTTCCAACCCCCCCCCCCCAAAAAAAATTTTTTGCAACTTTTTTTTCAAACAAATTTCGATTTTTTTTTTTTGCATTTCTACATGTTTTAAGTGATTTCCAACCCCCCCCCCCCCCCAAAAAAAAAATGTTGGAGAAAAGACTATAACTCTGTCAGCACTGTTGACATCATATTTAATGAATAAGATACAAGGTTCACTTGAGTGACCCAGCAGTATTGGCGGCGGAGGTTTTGCACTCTCCGAGTGCTCCCCTCTATTTTCCTTTCTAATGTTTTATCTACCACACTATTTTTTATACGCCCGATATATATATATATATATATAATATATCGGGGCGTATTATGTGATACCGGTCGTCCGTCCGTCTGTCTGTCTGTCCGTCCGTTCCTGTCCGCATCTAACTCCCAAAGTTTTCAACTCTCACGTTTCATATTTGGTACATAGGTACAGACTGTGGAGCCGTTGTGTCACGACATACCTTCGTCATTAAGTGGTTGCCATGGCAACCGGGATGCTGTTTTCCATCGTTCCTGTCCGCACTCTAACTCCCAAAGTTTTCAACTTTCACGTTTCATATTTGGTACATAGGTACAGACTGTGGAGACGGTGTGTGGCAACATACGTTGTCATCTAAAGTGGTTGTCATGGCAACCAGGATGCTGTTTTCCATGTAGTAGCACAATTCTGTATATACCTTCTTGTTTGGGCTATATTGTGCTCACTTGCGCTCTTGTTACTGATTACAATATACAAATACATATATTGTTTATAATTATACTTCACTGCAATGCTTTTTAAAAAATACTAATTATTAGACTCGTTTTAAAAACGATAAATGTATAAACAGGCGAGCATTGGGTGGCTTTGACACCAACTCTGGTTTTATGTTGAGATGAGATGTTGACATTAATTTGAAAAATGTTTTTTGGGATCCAATAGCTTGACTTGTAGAAAAGCAAGGAGTAGAAGAGTAACAAGGTAACAACCTGGGGAATCAGCCAGACATGGAAAAACAGGTGTATGATCAAATAGAAATAGAGAAGAAAAGATGAAGAAATAAGTATAATAATCAGTAAGTAAAATAGTTAGGGCTGGGAAAGGTTAATGTCTGTTGAAAGGATCATGGGTATGGATGTAAAATGGTGGTGTACTGCCAGTTTGAAGTCCTGGAGGGAAGAATGGAATTGTACTGACTGAAGGAGGTATTTCCAAACATGGAAGAAAATACGAACAAAGGAATTGAGGTGAGCACTAAGTTTGGATTTTTGAAGGCTAACAAGGAGAGGGTTACTGGAAAAGCATGTGTAGTTTTTGCAGGGATGGATAAGGACAGAAGGCTGAAAAAAAAAAGGATGGGGAGCAAAACCAGAAGAGAGGTGGTATAAAAGAGAGAAGATACCAACCTTTCTGAGACCAGAAAGCAACATGCGCTATACCTGCTTCATTTTGGGAGATTAC
The DNA here is from genome assembly GCA_035128595.1 of Eptatretus atami. NCBI lineage: Eukaryota > Metazoa > Chordata > Myxini > Myxiniformes > Myxinidae > Eptatretus > Eptatretus atami. The sequence goes on from CM068964.1 coordinate 71,264,323, forward strand.
AGTGATGATGTGAGCTTTGAATTCCATATCAACCAGATGAAACGTATGTGAAATGAGGGCTCCAGCCCATTGAGAGAGCAGTGCTCCATAAGCATAAGAAGTTAATATTTACTGAAGGCATGCCAGAGATGGAGGATATCCAGTCTAAGTCTGTCTTTTGAGGATAGTAACCTGCAAGTAAGATGGTTATGCGTGGGGAAGGGCCATGAAACAAGCATGACCAGAAGTCGGCATTTTATCTTATGTGCAGCAAGGTGAGGCTATGAAATAGTGCTTTGTTTCATGTCTCATTGCAAAACATCCAGGTTTCAGTCAATAATGTTAGCATTTGCCATGCCTCACCCAGTGTCTGTGCAAGTTTACCCATTTGGATTTATTATGTCGCCTTCGCTGCAGAAAATCACTCGTATCTGCTGTGGTGGGTTACTAGCACGATGAATAGCTTGACAACAGGTCACCAGTCTTGTGGAAACCGCTTCTCATCTCTTAGTTTCGATGCAACGCAACCAATTATTTGGTAATTGAAAGAAAAAAAACGTTTACTGGATCTCCTTTGATCGCCTTCAGCTGCTTTTTTGGGGGGTTGGAGGGGAACTTCCAGTTCGCTCATCTCTTATTATATAAATAATAAATTATTCCATTGCATTTTCTCCAGTTTCATCCATATTTAAACAAGCAATAACAATACCAGTTTTAAAGAAACCTTTCTTTGGATCCCAATTTCAAAGAAACCTTCCTTCTTTGGATCCCAATTTTAAAGAAACCTTATTCTTTCTTTGGATCTCAATTTCAAAGAGACCTTCCTTCTTTGGATCCCAATTTTTTAAAAACCTTATTCTTTCTTTGGATCCCAATTTAAAATAAACCTTTCTTTGGATCCCAGTTTTAAAGAAACCTTATTCTTTCTTTGAATCCCAGTTTTAAGAAACCTTTCTTTGGATCACAATTTTAAAGAAACCTTCTTTCTTTGGATCCCAATTTTAAAGAAACCTTCTTTCTTTGGATCCCAATTTTAAAAGAAACCTTCATTTTTTTTTTTTTTGTTTTGGATCCCCATTTTTAAAGAACTTCTTGCTTTGATCCCAAAAGAAGCTTTTTCTTGACAATAAAGAAACCTCTTCTCTTGGATCCCAATTTTAAAGAACCTTCTTTTCTTTGATCCCAATGTTTAAAAGAAACTTCGTTTCTTTGGTCCCAATTTTAAAGAAACCTTCTTTCTTTGGATCCCAATTTTAAAGAAACCTTCTTTCTTTGGATCCCAATTTTAAAGAAACCTTTCTTTAGATCCTACTTTTAAAGAAACCTTTCTATGGATACCAATGGAGCTCATCTGGGTAATATCTCAGGCACCTTTTGAGCTCAGAAGCTGATATTTGCACATGGCAGTGACCAAGAGATTTGGCTATAAAGTGTATTTTTGATTTATTGATAAATCAATCAATCAATTAATTATTTAATTTTTCGATTAATCATGTAATTTTCAAAAAGTTACATATTTAGATGAAACAGTGGTGGTTTAGGTATGTTATTTGGCAATTAAGAAATTAATTATTTTACTATTATTATTTATTTATTTTAATTATGCAATTAATCAATGAATCAATTATCGCACACCGCTCCCTCCCAATTCTGTCTCCATGTGCTGCACAGCGGCATCGCCGGGTGCCGAAGCTACCCCAGCGATGTCGCATGCTGGAGGATATGTTATTTATTTATTTATTTATTTGGCATGTATCTCTACTTGTTTAATCCCCTTTTTAGCTCGCCTGTTCGAAGAACAGAGAGCTATAGCGATACCCCTGGCGTGAGCGTCAGCGTGAGTGT
>CM068964.1:71307793-71323201 GCA_035128595.1 Eptatretus atami
CGATTTTCTTTCCTCTGCATCATGAAAACGTACCTTCTTTGGGCGGTGTATAATAGACGGCTGCTGCATTCGCTGACATGCATCACTTCGTTCTCTTTGCATGAGTTGTAATCAAAATATACCTTTGTTTCTTCAAAAGGTAACTTAATGATAACCCCCCTCACCACATCGTGTCCGACAGATACATTGAAAACGGCTCTTGGAATGAATTTTTGTGTATAAATCCAATGTTCGTCCTATTTTCTCACCTTTTGCTGAAACTGAAACGAACCATCTTAACGACGACAAAAAAATGAAATCGGAAGGTGAATTAGTTAAGATGGAGCCGTGAGGGAGTCTGAATGGACTGTATATATATAACAGGCCTCAATTTCACTTGAAATGCATTTTTATCTAAAAACGTGAATTTTCTTCCTGTTTTTTTGCATCCGAAACGTACATCGTATTACAGTAGCGACTACAAAAAAAATAAATCACATATCGAGTGAATTAGAGTTAAGATAAAGCCTTGAAAGTGTAAGAAAGTGCGAACCTTATGAAGGAGGCTGCATGGAGCAACAAAATGGCGGAGATTGGATTTTGAAGCTCCTCCCTGAATGTGGGAAGCCCCTCCCTGGACTGAGAAGCCCCTCCCTGGACTGAGAAGCCCCTCCCTGGACTGAGAAGCCCACACCCATGGACCGAGAAGCCCCTCCTGGACCGAGAAGCCCCTCCCTGTGACTGAGAAGCCCCTCCCTGGACTGAGAAGCCCCTCCCTGGACCCGAGAAGCCCCTCCCTTGGACCGAGAAGCCCCTCCCTGGACCGAGAAGCCCCTCCCCAAACGGATGGATAGACAGACGAGCGCAGATTATGTAAAGACCAACAGGGACCCGTGGGAATTCCAGGAAATGTAAAATGTGACTGAAGACCTCAACCCTCCCTCTCCTCTCCCTCCCCTCCTCTCCCTCCCCTCTCCTCTCCCTCCCCTCTCCTCTCCCTCCCCTCTCCCCTCCCCTCTCCTCTCCTCCCCTTCCTCTCCCTCCCTCTCCTCTCCTCCCCACAAAGATCGTAAAACGGAGCAAGATAGCCCACTCGTGCGCAACCGCGTTCGATTCGGTGAAGTCCGCAACGGAGCAGTACGGCGGCCATTTTAGCAAGGGAACTGCTTTCTTCGTTGTAGTTCGACCGCTGTATCGATCGCGGAGTAGGAGGCAGGAGAGGCGGGAAAGAGAGTAAGGCGATGATACATTAGCCATGTACAAGACAGTTTCTTTTTATCACAAGTGAAATTACACAAATAAGAAGGGATGAGAATAGAAGAAAGGAGAGAAAGAAAGAAATTAAGACGGTTAAATAGAGAAGAAGAGAAGCTAACAGATAAAAAAGGAAAAGCCAAATTGAGAGAGAGGAAAGGATAAAAATCAAAGCCCAGACACACGCAGAAAGTATATTATTCTTACCTGGAGATATATATATATATATATATATATTATATATATATTATATATATACATTATACATACATATATATCATCAACAAAGAAGTCATGCAACATAATCTGTATGATAAATATCACCTTCCAAGAAAGTATCCTTCGAAGTAACTATTTAGGCATGGGGAGAAATCCGGGAGGGGAGCAAGGGTCAACACACACACACACACACACACACACACAACACACACACACACACACACACACACACACACACACAACACACACACACAACACACACACACACCACACACACACACACACACATTTTAATGGGTATTGAATGTTCTCCCAAATGTCCCATCAATGGTTGGTGAAGACCTTTTTTTCTTACTTCTCACTCCGAGTGTCCCCCCCCCCCTATTTTTTTTTTTGCTTACACATCTTTATGCCTCCTTTTTATGCGATTTCCGCCAATGCATTCAGCCGTGGCAAAAATGTTAAATGTATATGTATTATTTATGTAAAGCGCCTGATTGTAAGTGCTATTCAGATGTCATTTAAGTGTTATTTGTAGTTTTAAATGGTACATTTACATGTACGTATGTCAAATTTATGAACATAAATATAATGGTGTAAGAGTTTGCACCTGGTAGTCAACTGAGGTGGAAACTGGGTAATAGCTTTCTGCCATTGACTAGCAAATTGAACAATAGTTTTGTTCTACTTTGCTTCAAAGTATGACCTTCTTTCAGCAGACCCAGTGCCATACACCATACACCATTACATGCACACACGCACGCACACACACCACACACACACACACCACACACACACACACACAACACACACACACCACACACACACAACACACACACACACACACACACACACATTCAATATGCAAACACCTGTTACAATATCAAAATGATTGCTGTACACGTAAATATGGAAGAATTTCTATTTAAACTTCTAAACTTTATCAATATATTTACAATGCCTTTGTAATTCCAGTACAGTATTTCTTTATTTTCCTTTACAAGTCTGCATTTTCCAGTGTCTTCATTCATGCATATGGATTTACTTCACCAGAAAAAAAAGAAAAGTTATGTCTCATTGGCAAATGTACTTTTAAACGCTTTTACCTGCAATGATTTTTCACACATTTTACAGGTGGATATGAAACTTACAGTTACCCATGCTGAACATTGCATCATCTCCTGACAATTAATGAAAAGATAAATTATGTTCAATTATTTGCACTACATTAAGTCGGTATTAGATCAAAATATTAGATGCACAGGTGTCCATGTATTTAAGTTTAAACATCCAGTGTCATATACCTTTCCCTGTCTTAGGAATCTCGAAGAAAGACAAATCAGGTCGTTTGGATTGACTGGTGAGCATTTATTGCTGAGCAGTGATTCTGAGATAGGAACGAGACGCCATTGCTTTGTTACCTTCTGGAACATTGTGTTGTAAACAGATTCCGGTTGTGCCAGCGCAAGCTCGCTCTGCCTGCTAAAATGGCGCCGAGGGCGTCATTGGATACTTCACTGTTTCGCAGAGTGGGCTAATCTGCTCTGCTTTACGCATTTGCTGATAATGTCACTTGAATTTCCCCGATTGAACAACAACAACAACTACAACAACAACAACAACGCGAAGAGGAACATGCGTTCCAAAAAGTGCGTCAAAATTCAAATAATGCTAACGTTTTAATTATTATTTTTTTTAAGACACGACGTGATCAATCAAATAGTAAACTGTACAAGTATATAACTCCGCTAACTAATGTTAGGAGAAGCCTGTCAGTGTGTTTGGAATCAGTATCAATGAATTAAGATGAGATGATGTCGTGTGTGGTATTGTTCCTTTATTGGTTGGTCCTACACATCGTGATTGTGAACTATCCACCGAAGAAAGAGAACCACACCTGTGGCATGGAGCATTTAATCATTGTTAGTAACACGAGAGAGATCCCAAGTTCTGTCACATCCCCTAAAAAAAATTTTTTTTTAATTAATTGGACGTTAATATATTAATCAACGATTTACTTCTCAAAAAAAAAGGTTTTTTTTTTCAAGAGTATAACAGCGTTCTTGGTCTAATTAGAATTTACCAGTACGTCCCATACTGCGTGGCGTACGTGGCAAAAAAAATAACTCAACTTCAAACCCGTCCAGAAACAACCACACAGCAGTTCCTTCGCTCTCACGTGGCCATACGTGCATGCCGTCGTGTGCCAAAAAAAAAAGAAAAAAGAATTGTGCCGTCAAATCCGTGACTCAAGCACCGTGTCCTTCATTTGTTGCTAATAAATGGCCAAACTTGGGAAACCACTTGTCCGCGACTTAATACAAACCTTGAAAAAGGCACATACTCAGGTCCCCCGCATATACCGGCAAGTTTCAATAGATCGGACCAGTGATGTCCGAGAAACAGCGTCGCAGACACACAGACACACAACACAGATATTGCTGGAATTATAGATGGACTAGTGCTGCCCGTACGTGCATGGCCGTACTCAACAAATAAAGAATCAATCTTTCAACCCCGTGCCGAAAACAACACATCAGGCCATTCCTCTCGCTCAACGGGCGTACGTGCGTGCCCGGACGTGCAACAAAAAAGAAAAAAGAATTGTGACGTCATTCGTGACGCATAGCCCGTGTCCCTTTCATGGTTGGTAAGATAAATGCCATAACTTTGGGACCACATTGTCTGATTAATATCAAACCTTGAAAAGGCACATACTCAGGTCCCCATATATACTGGCAAGTTCAAATTAGATTCGGACAGTGATTGTCGAGCAACGCGGTCGCAGACACCAGACACACACACACCGATGCTGGAATAAGATGGACTAGTGCATGCTCCGTTACGTGCATGGCCGACGCAAAAAAGAAAAGAAAAAGAAAAAAAATTGATGTTAATTGTGACGTCAATAGTGTTGCGACCGGGAACTAGATCACACTCAAACAGTCAGGTCTTTTAGCTCTTAAGGATAGTTGATAGATAGCTCCCCTCCCTTGTTTAATGGTAAACTAAGTAAATGCGCTGTGATTTTTTAATAGTAAAGATTTTATCGAGATTCGCAAAGAAGAAGAACAACCCTCCCTCGCAAAGAAGAAGAACCACCCTCCGCCCCGAGATTCTGAACCGTAAACAAGATGACGGTTGATCAACTCCCGCCCCGGGATTCGCCGCGCGCTCGGAAGAGGGAGGGGAGCGCGCGGGAGTGAATAAAAGATGAGTGAATTGAGAGAAGCCGAGCGAGCCAGCGAGCGCTCCTGTCGGCGTCGTCATCGTGGCCTAGGAGGTCAGAAGACGCTTCTGTCGTCGGGAAAGGAGAAGTCCCTGTATTGTCCATTGTGTCGAGAGGTCGAGCATCTGGAACGTCCTCTCCTCCTCCTCGCGCAGGGCGAACCGAGAGGGACCCATCGCCGAACGGAGTCAGGTTTTGGCTGGCCGGGACGCCAACCCGAGTCAGCCGGCAAAGGTCCCAAAAGACCCTTACCTCCCACTCAACCTTCCTCCGACTGGGGTAGAATAACGGCATTAGCCACAATTATGTTTGTCCGGGCCGTCGGTAAGTACCAAAACTGTTAAGTGCTTGTGCTGTATATATTGCATGCCTTGCTTTCGTCGGTTTAAGTTCTGCCCTTTTAACGTGCCTCCTTTTTCCCACCTATTGTATAAATAAATCCCCTATTTCAAGCAGCTCGTTGTGTTTCTTCATTGGTTCGACATGACGCGGATGAGAATTAGGTTAAAGCTGTTCGCCCCTAAGGGACATTGGACCGATCGGTTCCGGCGATTAAACCGCTCGGAATCTCACACGGAACGAGCCGCTAGAAGCGCTCGTTTCGTACGAGTCCGTCGAGGTTAAATCCCGGTAGTTGTAACCACTGGTATTAGGTAAATTGAAATGCATCGAACCTACCCCAGCGTGTTCTATCCATTGGCGATTTCGTCCGATAGAGGACCCGTCGAACTCCGGCTTATCCGGGCGACGATCGAATTCCGAGCGATCGGTCCGAAGCCGCGACTTGGCGGCTCCATCCAGCGGTCGTGACCGCGGCCGACGCCCGGCCCCGCGACAATAGCACCGTGCCTGTACGGTTTGGTAAAAATGGCTAACTGGGAACCACTTGTCCGAAATATCAACCTTGAAAAGCACATCCTCAGGTCCAGCAATAACGCTGGGCAATTTCAATTAGATTCGACATTTGCTCGAGAAACAGTCGGACTACACACACACACACACCAACACACACACACACACACCACACACACACACACACACACACACACACAGCACCTGCGAACACCTGGAATTATAGATAGATGAAAAGAAAACACCCAGAAAAGTTCCCCCGCTCGCTCGGCAGAATGATATTTTACCCGAACCTCAAAATCCTGATTCCGTCCTGACAAGAGCTCCCTTGACCTTCACTCACGCCTTGGTTGGCGTAGCGTAATAAATAAATGGTTAGGAAGTGGTAAGTCGTAAAAAAAAAACAAAAAAAAAAACTAAAAACATTCCGTCGAAAAGGAAGAAAGGATTGTGGTGAACGGCTGTTATCGAAGTTTGGTAAGTGTAAAAACCGTTGCAAATAAACCGACGAAGAGAAGAAACCGAACACTTCGGTACATCCGCTAATGGAATACCGCGTCATGACACCGGCTGTAGACTGCGACCGGCAAATCCTTGTCCGCTGTTCGGCGCTGTGCGCCTTGTGCGGAGACGGAAACCGTACAGGGGAAAGGGTGTGTACCCCCGCTTCTCCTCTTAGCCCTTTCTCAGCTCCTGGCCCACGTTCGAACGTTCCCCCTCCACCCAGGTGGTTCCCGAACAGTCCCGTCGGCAGCAGGGAACTCCGTCGAGTCTGTTTGGGAGATGCGGCTGTGAGCACTGTGGCGGAAGGCCGCGGTACTTTACAGGTAAGATTGGGATGGTACCGGACGGATGCTGGGGCATGCAATTCACCAACAATACTTATGTGTGTTACTTTTAAATTAGTCCTGGTCATTCGAGTGTGGAATCGTGTAAAAAACCGTCAAACGAACGTCGGTCGGATACTCGACGATATCATCGAGTCGAAACGTCGGGAAGAGCCTGACTGTGAAACACGTGTTTCATGCGAGCCGCGGCTCGAGTAACCACACCGGCCCGGTGCGTGCGGGTCCTGGACTTCATGACTGAAATCTCGTGCGTGAAGGTTTGAAATCGTCCTCCATTAACTGAATCCTTCAACAGAGCTTCCACGTGCCCATTCCATGAATGTTCACAAAGCCCGGGTCTCATCCTCTTTGGGCTGCGCAGGGCGGCAGGTTTGGTGGGCGTAGTGTCGTCCAGCCCTCACATGCCACTCTACGAACCACCACACTTCGTCCACAAGACCTCGAAGACCTTGCCCCTGCTTATCCCTATTGCAACAATGTCCTTGTCTTTCTTTCTAACTCGTGCATGAGGCCTTCCATAACTGAATCCAGATGATGTGAGACGGTGGAGCCGATGATGTCTCCTCAAATAGTGGACATTCCCAGCACGCTCCTTCCATCAATTCACCGACGCTTCCAGTCACTCCAAATCAAGGAAAGTCTTACATTTCTATCAAGTGCCTGCATGCTTTGTCACACAATTTGGTTTCCCATGAGATGCTTGTCTCAAAATGGAAGTGACACCACATTCATCTGGCATCGACCCTTCGTCTCCGTTGCGTCAGGGTGCTGAATCTGATGCCTTGACCACAAAGTACCGCCGAGCAGTTTCCACCACCACCGTGTGAAATTGATTCTTGTTGACATGGCAATCAAAGTGAGATGGATTGATTGATTGTGCACTGAATAAAGCGCTGAAGATTGCCCGCACGACGTCCATTTGTGATACTCAAGTTTCCCAGTGATGGTAAGATGAAGACTTGTGAAACCCTGCCATCGGAGCGGTGGCGTTTTCAGAAGTTGTGCGGCGAAGTTTGCGGTGGTGATCACAGGAAGCGTGGGCACTTGCTTTTTTTTTTTAATTTATCTTTCTCCTTTCTTTCTCTTTCTATGTGCCTCTGAACCAAAATTGGGCAAAGCACCCAAATGAAGCAATGCATGCCGAAGAGTGACCTGATCGATTGGTTGCGAGGTTGGCTTGCCTGGTGCTGCGGCATTTGGTTTAAACCGACGCGATGGCTTCCTGGTCTTATTTCATTATGGTCGCCTTGGATGAGGTCGATTGTTTTTACAAATGTCTGTCAACATTTAGTAATTATTAATACTTGCAAATATGGATGTTGAATATGCCCTGCTTGAATACTGCCCTCAGTCGATTCCTTATTTTGTGGTCGGTGGTGGTGATGCTCGTCGTGTGTTGTCAAGTTGTTGTTTGCTAAAACAAATTAATATCGTCGCTCAGTTAGTTGCTGGAGTGAATTACATGGTGCTCCAACATTATACTTCTATGGCGTCGCAATTATGCGTAACTCTCACGTTGGGGAGAGTGCCTGATAACATCGTTACCTGGGTTTTCTCCATAGAAGGTGAGACTAATGAAGTTGAGGAGAGCACAACGGCGCACCATCTTTGATCTGGAATTTACTAAACGACGGTGGGATGCTGAGACGCTTTTGAGTCGAAACTTTGTGAGCTCTTGCTTCAGGTTAAAAAAGAGAAATCTCTCTGTCTCGCTTCTTTCTGTCTCTCTCTCGTCTCCTCTCCTGTCCCCTGTCTCTCTCTCTCTCTCTCTCTTCCTCCTCTCTCTCTCTCTCTCTCTCCTCTCTCTCCTTCCTCTCTCTTCTTTCTGGTCTCTGTCTTCTTTCTTTCTGTCTCGTCTTTCTTCCTTCGTCTTGTCTTTCTGTCTTTTCTTTCTGTCCTGTCTTTTCTTTCTTTCTGTCTCTGTCTGTTCTTTTGTCTCTGTCTTTCTTTTGCTCTGTTCTTTCTGTCTCTGTCTCTTTCGTCTCTGTCTTTCTTCTGTCTGTCCTTTCTTCTGTCTCTGTCTTCTTTCTGTCTCTGTCCTTTCTTCGTCTCGTTTTCTTTTTCTCTGTCTCGGGTCTTTCTTCTGTCGCTGCTTTCTCTCTTGCTGTCTCGTCTTTTCCTTCTGTCTCTGTCTTTCTTTCTGTCTCTGTTTGTCTTTCTTTCGTCTCGTGTCTTCTTTCTGTCTCTGTCTGTCTTTCTTCTGTCTCGTCTTTCTTCTGTCTCTGTCTGCCTTCCTCCCTTTCTCTCTCTCTCTCTCTCTCTCTCCCTCTCTCTCTTCTCTCTATCCTCCTTCCTCTCTCTCCTCCCTCTCCTTCTCCCCCCCCCTCTTCTCGTATCTCCTTCCCCCCATCTTCTCTCGCCTCTTCTCTCCCTCTCGTCTCTCCTCTCCATGAGTTTGTGTCAAAATATCGTTAAAGATACTCGGATGCTTCTTGGAGAAACATAAGTTTGGCCCACTTTACTGTCCACTCCCACTACAATTGTCAACATGCATTATTTCATCAGTCTGAGTGTTGAATTCTGTTAATGGTGGCTGAATTATTAGACCTCCACACTGAAGGTGAAGAGGTTATGTTTACCCGCACATTCTTCTGGTTTACTTACGAAATCTAAAGATTTCGTAAGTAATTGATGACTTCCGTCACTGTTGTGTGTTTGTTGTGTGGTGTTTGTTTGTTTGTAGGCACGCAATAACTCGAGAGGAAGCAGCTACCAATGCAAATTCCCTTACGTGATCAGGAGGTGATGCTATGCTGATTAGATTCTGGTCAAAATCGGTCACGGTCAGTTCACAGTAAGGTCAACATTCGATTTTTGATGTTTGTACACGAATCCATCGTAGAAGCTTCTGGGTTGCGTCGCTACCTTTTCTCTAGAGACTGCTTTTATTAGACATAGGTCAGAGGTCAAGTTGAAAACATTCGAAGACCTGTCTATGAAATGCTTGTTGTCTGTTGGTTGTTGGGTGCACGATATCTCAAAAAGTGTGTACGGTATCCGATGAAAATTTGTGGCAGTTTCAGTGTGTGACAAGGACGAACGATTAGAATTTATGTGTGAAGATCCCGGATCGGATCCGACTATGGGAATTTTTAAAGTGATCTTCACCATTTGAAAGAGAATCGGCAAAAACGATATTAGCGATATCTAAAATGTATGGGCCAGATATGTTCTTGTGGACAGGCAATTACAGGTGGAGGGTGTGCGCTCTACCACGAGTGCCCTTCTAGTTATATTTGTTTTATTGATTAAAGAGTGGAAACCTGCGCTTTTTCGGTTTACTGCCTAAACTCGTGATGCCTGATTGCTTCTTGTTTTTTCTTTTTTTACCAGCGTGGGTCTTCCATCCCACGGGGGTCATAGCGCCGCTCTCATCGCGTTCTTCTTTCTTTGTGTACACGTTAATTAGAAACGTCTATTTCTCCATTAATCGTGAACATAACTTCGATTGACAATTGACTAGGCAATACTAGACACATATTGCAGGCATACTGAGCCCAAAGTGCGATTGCGGCCCTTAACGGCCGAGGAACGGCCATTTTGGCCCATTAAAAAAAAAAACTTTGTTATTTCTCGGTTATAGTGAATGGAAGAAACCAACTGACAGGGTGTAGTCTAGAGACCATTCCCCAGGCATTAACTGAGCCCAAAGTTGATTGCCGGCCCTGTTGGCCATTTTCCCTTAAAAATTGTTATTTCTCCGGTTTTTTTGTGAACGGAACGCGAACCAAAACTTGACAGGTGATATTCTAGAGACCATCCCGGCCTTGAACTGAGCCAGAGTGTGATGCCGGCCCTTTGGCCCATTTTCTAAAATTGTTTATTGTCTCGTATTTGTGAACGGATGACTGAACCAAACTTGAACCAGGTGTATCTAGAGCCATTCCCCAGGCATTAGCTGAGCCCAAGTGCGATTCCGTGCCCTTGGGCCGCAGGAAACGGCCCTTCGGCCCATTTTCTTAAAAAATAGATAAATAAAAGTAAATGTGCTGGTGCGATGCCAACAGATCAGAAATTAAGTCGCAAATGAGTGATAGAAACTAAGCCTCATACCTTGTGAGGTGGTTCTGTTCTTTTTCTCTGAAGTGACTAAAATCTTACCCAAATTAAAAACTGTCTGTCGTCCGTGCTTATCGCTCATGGAGAGTTGTACTGAATGAACTCGCCTGGCCGATTTCGCAATTTTCAAACTTGTTTAACAATCCTGTGTGATTAGTGGTGGTTTAGTTGGAATATATTTTCTTCGTTACAGAATTATCTCCTCAAAGCGACTGCAGCGCCTGAGAAACCGAGGCGATGTGCACACGGAGGGTCGCTCAGGCTTGCAATGCGCAACTCTGTTTGCTAAAAGTCGGACAAATAAGAAAAATTTGCCGCCCATTTGTAACCAGAGGCTTCGACTTGAATTTTAAGCATTTTCTGTCTGCTGTGAGATTGTTGGAATTGGCTGACGCGCAAAGTTGGATGCCACTCCCGTGTCACTTGTACAATAAGGTCGTTACCAACCAAGTGGAAGTTTGCGACTGTATGCTGGCATGCCTGCCATTTTAATCTGGGTCTTTTCAAGTCCATTCGTTTGATTGTTTATCCCTTATTGGTGTTTGTTTAGACGTACGCCATACCTAAAGACTATACGTATCATGACCACACTCTGCATCCGGGCATCTAGATTGCCCACTGCAAGTTTGAACATTTCATGGTTGAGCTCACCCAGAATCAGGTGCTACCTTGTCTACTGCAATAGTTTAGATCAAGATAAGAAGAATGTTCCAGAGACCGGTGCATCATGGCCTACTCTTGAACAAGTACCTGTGGGATCTTTAAAACCCTCCAGGGGCAATGTCAGCAGAGGGCGCACATAGCTTAAGACTCTCTCTTGAAGGGCAACACACCCTTGATGCAATGCTCGTCTTGTGAGCCGTCGGGCATGACATAGTCTGTCCGATCAGAAATTGAACCAAAGAACAGACCGGCCGTGCCGATGACCGACTTCCCGACTCCGTCTGTCAGCCTCAAACTTGCATGAATACGGGTTGATGTAAATCCGAAGTTCTACCATAGGTCATGTACTTTCTCAGGTGTTGTATAGTTGTCTTGTTCTGTTAGACGACTCAGGGAATTCGAACTTCCATTGGAAGCGACCTGCATGCAATCCTTATTTAACGTAAGTATTTGAGATCTTTTTTTTTTCCGTGGGAAAAAAGTAGTGTTTGTCATTGGTTTTATTATGTTCCCGACACGTTTTATCTTACTCATTACGCGCTGCTCTTTTGCCCATTCATTGTTCCCGTCACTAATGAACAGCCGATGAAAGCAGGTTTTTGTTTTTTGTTCCCTGAAAGTAATGAGATGAACTTGTTTACATCTGCCCTTGTAATTGCTCCATTCTACCATGGGAAATTCCTCCTAAAAGTCCTGACTTTGCACCGATCTTGACCAAGGCGACCAAACTTCTTCTTGACTTTGAACAGAAGTGACTCGTCTGTTCTTTACGAGTGAGATAGCAGAGTTTGAAAGTTGTTGATTGTGGTCGATGTTTCGTCTGTTTGGCTGTTTTGTGGGGGATTCTTTGGTAAAAATTGTGGAGACTCTCTTGTAACAGTCTGAAGAACAATGTTGTTCACTCGCTCATAATGTGCCTCTCGGAACGTAGCAATGGGAATTAGAGGCTGGGACAGGAATGGCCACTTGAGGCAGATTATCTTCATCATGCAGGGTGCGGAATGATTCCTCTGATTGTCTGCTCACGTGGCTGCATCGGTCACTATGCTCTCAAGCGCGGATGCCGGGGAGCTTTCAACCACGAACCGTTGCCACGGTCCCTCAAATACACCTGAAGTTTGATTAGAACGAGAATGTCACAAACTTTGCAAGGAACTACCACCTCTGTTAAACTGGCCCTCTCTTGGGTTGTATTCTCATGTCTGTTATTTACGGCGTTGTTTTGATGCCAAACGCCCCTGTCGTTCATGTCATGGTGCCTTTTCCCTTTGCTCCTGTCCTTCCGCCTTCAACCTTTCCCTTGTATCTGCTGACAACTCTATAGGTCACTCCCATACCCTCATTTCTCTCCAATGCTCCCCCTTTCTTCTCCATTATGTATGTTTATAGTAATAATGGGTTCAAAAACCTGTTTCGTTGAATCCGCCAAATCGGTGTTAGGCCTCGCCAAGATTTTTCCCATCATCGAGATGTGCAAATACCCAGATCCTACCAGAACCACAAAAAAAATCCTCATATCATTTGTTCATTAAGCACGTGCTTCTCATGGCTGAAAGTATAACAACCGCTTCACATTTGCACCCGAGACATTCTGCCAGAGATTCAGGGTGCTTGTGCCACACTGATGGACCGATTGTAGGCTGTGCTTCAAAACGATACGACTGGTCAAGGTGGCCATCTGCTCCTGGTTACACTCAGTTTTTAAAGCCCACTTTCCGTCAGTCCCATTTGAATTGTATGGGATTTGTGGACATGCGTGGATGGGAATTGCCTTTGACAGATGCCCGACCTATGGAGATGAGCCAGGAAGACGTGGAACTTTGTGGATCTGCGGTTCTACGGGTACGCAGACAGCATACCCTCTTGAGTTAAAAATGACCAATCTGCCAATATAGAGATAACGTGCGATACGTTGGCAGAACGTTGGCCAAATTTTTTTTTTCATTCTCAGCTGTTACGATTGTTATGTGGGTCACGTTTTGTTCAGCTGATTATCTATAATCACTGACGTTGAACTGCGTGCTTTGATGACTATTGTTTGCTGAACAGCGAAAACCCCTCTTTGAGGATAACATCTCCATGGAGTTTTCAGCGATTGTAAACCTTCCGGGACCGAAAACTATTGCACCGCTGTCCTGTCCACCAGGCCCATCGCAGTGCCAGCAGTGAGAGACTGTCAGGAAAGAGCTTGGGAGGCGGTTTGTCCCTCTGTCTCGAAACTTATAAATAGTTTTTAACGATTTCTTCCGTAGGTTAGGTGGAGTTTTTAATTTTTATGTTTTCTTGAAACGTCTAGTTTTACAAATCGGTTGTGCAAAATTATTTTGCTCAGTTGAATGTTAAGGCAGTTGTTTCCTATTTCGCACCGAGTTTGCACTTTCCACGTTGCGACAGGCAGCCCGCTGCACGCCTGTTGGTCATTCGAGGGAGCCCTGCAGGAGCCTCTGACGCGCTAACTATTCCCCACGCACTTACGCACACAGCACTCTTGAGAGAGAGCAGGCTCTTGCTAAGTCAGTTTTGCAGACATCGCTGCAGCTTCACCCTGACAATTTTGAATTGAAGCTCAAGGTGAGGAGAGAAGGAGAGTAGAGAAAATATGGGGCAGCATTTGGTTATTGGGGAAGGTGGGGAGTTGTTGAGAAAGAGAGATAAGATTGATGAGATTGAGAGGAGGGTGAGATGGGAAGGGGGGAGAGATAGGTGGATGGTTTTCTGCACAATATTTTCCCAGCTCTCTGGACCGTACCGTATTTCCTCTTGGCCTGTTGGCTGGAATTGGACTTTTAATTGGATGTCTGGAATTGGACACGTGTGGACTCGTTGCAGATTGGACTTTTAGCCTGCTCAGTTGTTCTCTGGGGAATTCTGGTTGCCAACGGGTGACGATTGTTTTTGCGGCTTTGTAAAGGACCTTGCAGTTCGGTGTGGGATTTTGAGTCTAGATTCTTTATTTTGTCTTTTGCTCTTTACTTCTCTTCTTTACTGTCTTGACTCCATATTGGAATTCGGTAGCTTGTACTGATGCCTTGCGTTTGAGCCTCGGGAGTAATCAGTCTGAAATCTATCTGTCCGGGTCTGTCCAACATCTTTGTTCTTTTGTTTCCTGTCACAATTTCTTTCTAATTAGGGTCTGAAAGGTACCTCTTTTGAAATTGATCGTATTAATTTACTAGTAACGTGCCCGTAAAAAAAAAAATAAAAAAAAATTATAAATAAATATTCAAACCTACGAGCAATTCAAACAATCAACCACACAGGCTGTTTTATTCGCTCTTCGCGTTGCCCGGACGTGGTGACCCGAGGTTCACATATATCGCATTTACGATTATTCCGCGAATTTAGTTTTAAATACCGCAATTATTCAATAGCGCCAACGTTATTTTACCTTTTCGCAATGTCGTTGCAAGGAAAAAACAAAAAAAGAAGGAGAGGGAGAGAAAAAAAAATTTACTTCCTGGCGGAGCATACAGCACTCTGAATGGTTACTGAAATTTATGCACCGTCTAATATGGAAAACGATCAACTATACTTGGCATTGTGTGTTTTTATCTAAAATGCGCAATAAGAAAAATCGAGATTTAGAATACATCGAAGGTCACACTAGGATCCGGAAGTCCGTACGTTATAACCCGTAAGGCTGAAGCGCGGCTGAGCTCCCGTTCCCCATCGGCCACGCCCACGGCAACAACGTTGTCTTCGGTCATTGGTATTGGTAACAGTAAATGGCCATTAACTTGGAAGCACTTGTCCCGATTAATAGTCAGACCTTGAATCAACGGCCACATCCTCAGGTCCCTGGCAATATACCTTGGCAAGTTTTCAATTAAGGATCAGACAAGTGTTGTCGGAGAAACAGCGGTCCACAACACACACCACACAGAACACACACTACAGACACACAGACACAACACGCACACACACAAACACACAGACACGCACCACACACACACGACACACACACATAGACACAAGCACACACACACATCACACAGAGATTTGCCTGGAATATAATAGATGCATTATGATCCATGAAATTTGTTGGTGACCTTCAGGCCACATCGTTGATCCGGAGGATACTTGAGGACTTCGACAATACTATGACTTGACTTTGGGTGCTAATCCTAGAGGATGGACATCATTGGTCATGTGACCTGGTTGGCCATATTGGATTTAAAATGAAAATCCATGAAACTGCGTCTCTTCATGTTTTCGATTCGATTGAGTTGAAACTTGGTATATCAGTATAGTCCACCTTGATAGTGCGAGATAGAGCGAGGCGCGGGTGGGGGAGGGGGGCGCGGG
>CM068964.1:71395699-71427951 GCA_035128595.1 Eptatretus atami
GTGTGTGTGTTTATGTGCTCAGTGAAATCGATTTATGTGATATCAAGTCAGGGTGGAATGGCTCGCTAAATTCATTATTCTGACACTTCTTGTTTCATATGCTGTCTGAGGCTGCCAGCATCATTTTCTGGAATGCAGTGCCCCTGTTACCACTTAGCTGGATGACAGGCTGAGTCAACCCACCTGATGTTATTTCAACAGCCCACCAGGGGCTCGAACTCAAGAGCAAAAGACCTGAAGCCAGCCACCTGAACCGTTTGGTTCGAATCTGGTGTTATAAGATATTCGAGGGAATATCTTATAACAACAGTCTAATCTGATACTGAAATTGCCACAATGAAACTATATGATGAAGGATTAGGAGAAAAATGTGCCTTCATACTTTGGTTCATTAATTCATTCATTTGTGTGCAGCACGTGCCTCCTGGATTGGTTCATGACCGGGAGCACGCCCGTGCTGCCGATGCCGTGCCCCCCCCCCTTTATGTTTGAGCAGAAATTTGTAATTTGTTCAGGGTACCCGCAATGACGACTCACCTACTCTTCGCACAAAGACAACGTGGGGTTTTTAACGTCCACCAAGCGACAAATGGGTCACCCACACCCAGTAAATAACGTTCACCTGAGGGATACACAAGGGAATTGGATGCAAGGAAGAGGCCATTCAGTCCATTGTGCCCAGACCACACCAATTTATATTAATAAGCTCGAATGAGCTAAGATCCTCATCCTCTTAATGATGACGTCATGAAAACGAATATGACGTCATTGTGATGTATCAGGTTTGCGATAAATTATATCTGTGCTAATGCCCGCTTGATTCCCGCAAACAAAATTCAAACAGCTTGCCTAGTTTCGAGATAATGGTAAGGCGATTTCCATTAGGGAGATATTATGACGTTAACTTTTTTCTAGGAAGAATTTCCAAAATCGGAGATGGTTACTGCCTGCGCGTGGGCTTTCTGCATATACATGGCAAGTTTCACGAAGATCCGATGAAACTCTGGGTTGTGAAACAAAAAATGTCAAAAAATAGGAATGACGTCATAAAATTGATATGACGTTATGTATGCATTATATGTAGGTATTCATCTCTGCTAATGCCCTGTTCGTTTCCCGCAAACATAATTCAAAGAGCTTGCCTAGTTTCGGAGATTATTTTTAGGCGATTTCCATTAGCGGAGATATTTTGACGTTCATAACTTTTTTTTCTAGGAGGAATTTTCAAAATCGGAGAGTTACTGTCGCGCAGGGTTATTTTACATATATATACGCCAAGTTTCAGGAAGTTTCGATGAAAACTGTAGGCTGTGAGACAAAAAAAGTCCACAAGAACAACAACGTGAGTAAGACTTAGAGATCCTCCTCGAGGATCTAAAAAAAGAAAAATGCAAAATTGAATTTTCTTGTAGTTTTGTTGTTGTTGTTTCGGAGGGGGGGGGTTGGGCGGAGGTGGTTCTTTGGTGAGAAACACAAAACATCAACCACACACCACCCCTTGACAAAACCCCTACAGACAGATGCACACAATCACCCATCCATACTCAAGCTACCTAAAAGTCCTGCCAACATCCCCATACCTCTCTATCTCCATAACTTCCAGGTACCTATCTAATTCTAATTTAAACTTATCTACTGTTTCTGCTGCCACCACCTTTCCAGGGAGACCATTCCATACATTAACTACTCTCTGCCTTACTATCGTCTTAACTCTCCTCTTCTTTACTCTCAGGCTATGGCCCCTGGTCCTATCACTGTCTACTCTGTTGAATAATTCATCTGCACTTATTTTATCCATACCTTTCATTATCTTAACTTTGTTGACAAAAACATTAGAGTGTCTCATTATGAGAACATTCAAACAAAATACAGTTCAGCCTCATGGTGATCATTATGAGGTGATATGACAGAGATATTTAAAATAAAGCAAGTTGTTCTATCAGATAACTATAAACAGCTAAAATTGACAGATGCCAAATAGTTCATAAACCTTGTGAACAAGATGTCGGATTTATTCATTCATTAATTTATACAAAGAACAATAAGAGATGAATGAAAAGCCATGGGTCATCTCAAGCCTTCATTTTTGCTTTGTAGATTTTATGTCTTCAATTGCAATTCTTCATGAAGAACCAAAGCGCCATCTCCTGGTAACCTTCATCCTCCTTCCCCTCACTCTGCAGTTGTCTCAATTCTTCGGAATACTTGCTCAGTCGTCGCTCTCAGTGTCCCACCAAGTGCTGCCATGTTGGTCACAAATGAGGGCGAAAGGTTTGTGTGTTGGCCAGCACATATGTTTGATTTGGTTTTGTTTCATCTAAATCACACACGATAAAACCGTCGGCTCAACCACGTTTCACAGGCATAGACATTTCCTGGAACAGTTGTGAGAGACAGTTTGAAACCAGGAATCTGTTGGGATATTTAACGTCTACCAACCAGTGATTCTGGCTCCCAAGACGGGCCCTCCTCCTTTGTTCGTTCGAGGGATGGCACACACATTGATGTATCACCATGTCTGAGTAACACCAGGATGACAGTTTATAGCTGTGTCAGGATTCGAACAGGCTAGACAGTGCCTGTCTGCCCCACGTGTCCATTACTCTTCATCCTACTATCTACACTTTAAGAGGGCCGTTTGTGTGTCTGTTTGTGTGCGTCACCATTGTTTTCAGAGACGGCTGAACAGATATTCGTCAAAGTTTCAGAGGTTCATCAGTGAGTGCCGACGAGTGTTTTCGGCAAAAAAAAATTTGAAAAGAGGTTGAATTTGTTTTTTGAAAATTACTCTATACCCTATAATGCCGAAGCCTTTGTAGCTATGTGAAAGGTAATCTTAAATAATCTCTGACCCCATTCCTTAGTGGGTGGAGGGAAGTGTTTTCGGCCCCCACAAAAAAAAAATTCTTCAAAATGCCAACAAGATTAGAATATCACCAGGGTACCGCTGCTAGTATTAAGTATGAAGGTCTTATTAGAGCATTGTAGAACTTTGTAAAGTCCGAAATAAGGTTGAGGAAAGTGTTCCCAGACCTCGTCACACGGTAAGAATACAGGGTGCACGTAGAAAATTCCTGGAAAATAAAAAATGGGTGTGATTAAGGTGTATGTGTCGGTGTCGCCTAGAAGTCCTGCATGGCCGAACGAGGTTGGCTGGCATAGTTGGTGGCTTCGGGAATGGTGTAATCAGATGCTGAGAAGAATTTTTGAGAGGAGAAGTGGGGCACCGTACACTAGCTCTGCTGTAGAACATCCAAGGTTGTCTTTTAGAGCAGCTCGCGCACCAAGCAGGATTGTCGGTACAACATCCGCCCAGTGCGTGGTTGTCATGTGCTTTCAGGAAAGACTTGATTTGCCGGTGGAAATTCTCCACCATACTATTCGCTGCTGGATGATAAGTAGTGGTTTGCACATGGTCAGTGCCCAGAGGTTGAGTCAGCTCATGAAATAGAGCCAATTCAAACTGGCTACCATGATCCGTAGTGATGCTTGATGGAACACCAAAACATGTGATCCAGGTGTGGACAAAGGCCCTGGCAATGGTAGGTGCAGTGATGTCAGCTATCGGTGTAGCTTCCAGTCAATGGGTGAAGTGGTCAACACAAGTCAGATGGTGTTGAAAAACTACCGAGTGTTGCGACAGTACGACGTTGGATCTTGGAGCGTTGACATTTAAGACAATGCTTTGCCCAACGGTGCATGTCGGCATTGATGTGCAGCCAGATGTAGCGCCTGGTGAGAAGTCGCTGGGTTGCTTGAATACTCAGGTGCGCAAGTGAGTGAAAAGTGTCGACTGTATGACAGAATGCTGCAGGAACAAAAAGGCGTGACTGTCTCATCGATGCATCACACACAAGGGTAGTGCTTGTCCCTGGGAGTAGTACGTCGTGAAATGCAAGCAAACCAGTTTCAGACTATAGACAGTGGAGTTCCCTGCCCTCCCACTGCATGGCTTTCAAGTGCATTATAATCAATGAACTGTGGTGTTGTGACTGCGTTGGTAGAAGACAATGCCAATCCCTCAAGGTTAGTGATTCCTTTGATGTGCCGGATGTCGGTGGTGAATTGCAAGATATAACTGAGTTGGCTAAGCATACAAGGAGATTGAGAATCAGAATGGGTGGACAGAGCGAAAATTAAAGGTGTGTGGTCAGTCAGGACAGAGAATGGGCTGACCTCAAAGAAGTGGTGGAAGTGCTTGATGGCGAGGTACACATCGAAGGCACTGTACTTGCACTCTGTTTGTTTTTGCATTTTCGAAAAGGCCAGTGAATGCCAATCTGCATTGATGAACTGGTGAAGGGCCGTACCCACTGTGACCTCAGACACGTCTACCATCAGGCTTGATAGCACCTCTGGCTTCGGATGAATCAGGAGGGAGGCATTGGCCAGTGCGTCTTTGATGGCGTGGAAGGCTGACAAGGTTGGCTCCGAACAATGAAATACTTCAGGGTGCTTACCAGTTGTGAGTAACCCATTCAGTGGCTGTGGTGTTGTGACTGCGTTTGGAATAAATTGATGGTAAAAGTTGACGAGGCCTAAAAACTCTTGCCGTTTGCATTGAGATGGTGGTAATGGGAAATCCGGAATAATCTGCGCCTTGTCCTCGAGCGGACGGATGCCTGAGCAGTCAACACAGTGGCCGAGGAAATTAAACTCCAGAACGCTAAATATGTGCTGTTGCGGATGGATTGCTGATGCTGAAGTCCTACAATGGGTGAAGGAGAAGGAGGCGTTCCTGATGTTTTTTTCTGCAGTTGCTGGTGATTCGAATATCTATCTATATACACTGTTACAGAACAGGCGGCGGCGGCGTGGACGCTGACAAAAAGACAGGAAGCGGAGCTGGAGGTGGCAGAGTTAAAGATGCGCGATTCTCATTGGGAGTGACGAGGATGGACAGGATTAGAAATGAGTATATTAGAGGGACAGCGCAGGTAGGACGGTTTGGAGACAAAGTGAGAGAGGCGAGATTGAGATGGTTTGGACATGTGCACAGGAGGGAACGGGGTATATCGGGAGAAGGATGCTGAGGATGGAGCCGCCAGGTAAAAGGAGAAGAGGAAGGCCAAAGAGGAGGTTTATGGATGTGGTGAGGGCGGACATGCGGGTGGTTGGAGTGACAATGGAAGATGTGGAGGACAGAGCGAAATGGAGATGGATGATCTGCTGTGGCGACCCCTAACGGGAGCAGCCAAAGAAGAAGAAAGAAGACTGTTACAGAACAGATATAATTCATTTAATTGTGCTTGGAAAAGGTTACATTTGGTGTTAAGTTTCCTATTAAGTCACAACAACACAACCAACAACAACCCAAGGAGCGAAGAGGCAAGGGAAGTTTTAGAACGGAAGGAGAGAGAGAGATAAGGATGACGAGGAGAGCAAGAAGGCTTTGGAACTTCTCTGGCACTACCATGCTCTGTTTTAAGTGATGCATATATTTTAAAACCGACATACACAGTGAAGGAGGAATCGGAGTCTTCTGTATGCGAACCTGTGAAGGTTTCAGTGACTCATCAATTCCCCAGCCGTAACGACTCAACTTTAACCCATTGTGTGCAGATCTGTGGAGGAGATTCAGCTTATCATCGTACATCTACCCTTTGAGGTAACCTTCTCCCCTCTGAACTCCCTCGATGATTCGTTGGACCTGGTTGTCGGACATTGCACTTGCACTTGTCAACTCAGGGGCAATATAAACTCTGCTCTTTGTATTCCCTCGTTGGCATCATTTTGGGCGATTTATGCACCATTTTGAGAAGGCACTCACCGTGTTGACCGGTGCTTGCTCTCGGAGCTTAGTTGTCCCTCCAACCTCATCATCATTTTCAGCTTGGAGTTCCCATCTTCATTATCTGTGGTGCAGCTCTAATGGCTGACTCGGGTTCTTCTCTCTGCTTCGGTGATTTGGGGATTCACTAAGCTGAGTTGCCACGTCGAGAGTCATGAGTTATAATGTAGCTGCATTGCTGTATGTAACGTTCATACTTATATAATTTGGGGATTCTTCAGAAAGTCATAAATTGTTTCATTTCATTAATATTATTGTGCTTAAGGTAGACATGAGGGATTAATAAATATTTATTATAACGTTACCCTTCTGTCTCCTCTTGCATGTTGGTTTCACCATTAAAACAACACGAAGGGCACATCATTGTCTTTATTTATTTTCTGCCGTGACGCCCTCCAGGTTACCGGTGCACTTACTGCAGTGCCTTGAGGTCGACACGTTACAACATGTCGCAGAGGTGTAATCCCCGGAGCACCTGATTGATAAAACGTTGAAAAGTTTGTGCCGCATTGCGTAGGCTGAAAGGCATCTGAAGGAATTCGAACAGGCTGCAAGGTGTGGTGACTGCTGTCTTTGGGATGTCATCTGGATCCACGGGAATCTGATGGTACACACAAACGAGGTCAACCTTGGAAAAGATATGTAGACTCTGTTACAGAGCGTTGGTGCTGCTGAAGCAGTTTCTTGGCAAGGCACGGGGTGATTTGCCATTGCCCTCCCAGCAGTCGTTAGTGCAGGAATTTGGAATTTGTTCAGGGTGCCGACGACAGCTCACCTACTCTTCACAAAGGACACCGTGTGGTCTTTAACATCCACCAACTAATGGCGGCAGATTTGAATTCCCGTTTAGCGTCCATCCGAGGGACGGCACACATTGACGGATCGCGATGGCACTCCATCAACCCTCAGCACAAGTTGGTAGACATGAAAGATTCCACGGCCCTTCGTGAAGAGTAAGCGAGCTATTGCCGGCACCTTCACCAAATTCCAAATAACTCCCCTGACTTCATGTGTTGGAGTGGCGACCCCTCCAGGATTGTACCCTCAGCCATAGAATAACAGCTTCGGCAGCACCGTCGCACCATGGCCCTCTGTATAGAGCGTGGGACCCTCTGTATAGAGCGTAGGACCCTCTGTATCAGGGCCGGATTTAGACATGTGGTGGCCCCTGGGCAGCCTTCAGTAGTGGAGGCCCACCCTACCTTTGAATACTAAAAAGGTGACAAGACATATTTACAGTCATCCATAAAGTATATTTTTCAAGAACAAAGAATCTGAACTTCTATATAAAATAGAGAATGAGATAAGATGAATATCTTACATCTCTTATAGATGAATATCTTATATCTGTTCCACTAACTACCAACTACTATTCAGGCACTCACAAATACAATTTTCTTTACAATTTTTTTTTTCATGAAATATGTGGAGGCCCCCTGGTTGTGGAGGCCCCTGGGCAACTGCCCATCTTGCCCATGCCTAAATCCGGCCCTGCTAGTCTGTATAGAGCGTGGTTCATGATCTGATCTATAGATCAGGTTTGAAACAGCAAATGGGTTATATTGCGTAGCTTTATGCAGTTTCTTTGACTAGCAGGGGGTTAATTATATATGCAAATATTTTTCCTAGCCTTGTTTTAATCACGCTCTCCCTGATGTACTCGTATATGCCAAAGAAAAAATTGCCATAACTGTCGCAATTATCATAACTATTTGCCCTAAGTACCCTCAGTTTCACTGCCATGGTGCGTCATTTAGAGTAAATCTCAAACAAAAGGACTCAGTGCCGTTTTCCGACACATAGTGGACTGTTAATCACGTGATTAATGATGAGGTGCATGCTGAGAAGTGTTCCAAGTTGTGCTGCAATTAGCAGTAAGTCAGGATGTGTGAAATCGCAAGTAGAAAATTCATTTCCAGCGCAGGAAACGAATACGTGCGAATCACTTTTACCTCCACGGGGACGCTTTCGGAAGCACAATGTGAGCGACTGATGAAGCGTTTCCGAAGTGAGTGATTGCTCCATGGCCTGGTGATTTCATCGTGATTTCAGAATACCCAGGTTCGAATCCCATAAGCGTTTATCCATTGTGTACTTATGTACTTTTAATTCGTTTACAAGTACATTGACATCACTCAACAGCTTTGTCCGGTATCTGATGTATTCACAAGCAGGTCCATAAGGCTTGAATTTGTTTACATACATGGAGTAGTCGAATTGGATTTGTGCCTTTGCCAAATACCTCCCAAAGTTTCACGTTTGATTCATCGATAACATTTTCTGTTTCCGTTTTGAATATCCAACGTGTTATCAATTTTGATCAAGTTTAGCCCAGAAGACTGTGTGTGTGTGTGCGTCTGAACGTGGTCATGTTTATAAATGAGATCAAATTTAGATTCCATTCCTGTCTGCACCGCACCTTCATTTTACCTTACACAAGCGACAAGACGACCGTTTCACATTTCAAATGTCGTTTGCTGTTTACTGAAACACAACGTTCTCCTCATCTGACCATCATTTGAAAAAACAATGACTGACACTTTTATTCAGTATACTTTTTTTTAAAGATAATGAGAAAAATGTAACGTCTGTCATTTACACACACACACAACACACACACACACACACACACACACACACACACACACACACACACACACACACACACACACACACACACACACACACACACACACACACACACACACACACACAACTAAAGGAAATGCCACCAGTGATATTTAATGAAGAAGAAGAAAAATTTTTTTAGCAAAAATGCCAAACTTTAAAAGCCCAGGCCCAGATGGGAGATTTCCAAGCTTCTGGCTGAAGCAACTAGATTCAATCCACCCAGTGGGACCATACTCTGTGCAGAGTGTTGGTGCTGCCTGAGCAGTCTTCTTGGCTATTGGGTACAATCCTGGACGGGTCGCCGCTCCGACACAGGATACCAGCAAGCTGACGCTCATTTTGCCGACCTCAGAAGGATGACAGGCAGAGTCAACCGCACCTGGTATTAATTCAACAGCCAAGGGGGGTTTGAACTCAGGATCCTAGCATCCCAAGCCCACCACCCGAACCATGAAGCCAACACCAGGCATTGCTCTACACAATTGCTCTCGACACAGCAGGCAACTAGATTGCTCTACACAATCACTCTGCTCGAGCATTCAACAAACTTATCCAAGGGTTGGATGAGTGACTCACAGTAGGTAACACCATCCTCATCCCAAAATCTGAAGACACCCAACTACCTCAAAAGTATAGACCAATAATCTGTCTACCAACAACATACAAACTTCTGATGGGAATCCTCACTGAAATGATATACCATCACTTCATACAAGAAGGAGGCCTAGAGGCAGAACAGAAGGGATGCAAGAGAGGATGCCATGGTACAACGGATCACCTACTACTAAACAAGGCCATACTCGAGAACTGCAATCCAAGAAGAAACAAATTATCGACAGCATGGATAGACGACAAAAAAGCTTTTGATGGTGTCCCACATTCATGGCTGATAAAATGCATGCAATTGTACAACATCAACCCCCAAGTAATCAAACTGATAGAGAAAGCAATGGAGCTTTGAAATATCATATTGATATTACAGCACTCAGAAGGAAAAATCGAAATAACAAGGGTGAAGACACATCGAGGGATCTTTCAGGGAGACAACCTTTCGCCCCTCCTGTTTTGTCTGGCCCTGGACCCTCTGAGCATCCTCATTAATGAGCAAGGACATGGATATATACTGACATCAAATAAGAGAATGTACAAAGAAACAAGAAAGGTGACAAATCTACTTCACATGGATGATTGAAAACTATTTGCACCAAACAACAAAAAATTGGCAGAACAACTAAAATTAGTGAAACGTTACTTTGATGACATTCAAATGGAATTTGGCCGAGATAATTGTGCCAAGTGCACGCTCGTATAAGGTATAAGCAAACAAAAATGGACAACATAAAAATCTACCTAAATACAACAATACCTGCATAGAACGAGGCTGATTCTGAAAACATACCTTTCTCCAAGGAACAAAATCAAAGCTATAAAGCAACTCGCAATACCAGCGTTCCAATGCAGCTGCGGAATAATAAACTGGCCACAATCAGAAATCAATAAACTGGATATCAAAACAAGGAAACTCCTCACTATCCACAAAATGTTTTACAAAAAATCAATACATCCTCAGAATATATCCACCTAGATGAGAAGGAGGTAGTGGCCGAAAAAGGTATGTTTTCAGGATCAGCCTCATGCAGCTCAACCAAGTGCACAGAATGACAACTGTAGGATTGGATGAATACGTGAAAAGTGCAACAGACTACCGAATCCAATTTGTAAGCAAACACGAAGACAACAAACCAGATCAAAACCCACTTAGCAAAAAATTTCCAAAGGTAGGTGCCAATGGAAGATGTCATACAAGAAACCGAAACAACAAATACAGCCCCAACAATTGCAAAAAAGATGAAAGAAAAATATAAGACGAAATATCAACAGATATACACTGACAACTGGGAAAACGGCAAAAGAGCAGGAAGGTGGACAATGAAGGCTCTTTGGAATGGCTAAGAAGAGGTCAGCTCAACTGGGATGGAGAAAGAATCATTATAAATGCCCAAGAGCAAGGACACTACATGAATGGCTTCAAGAAAATGGCAGGACTGAGTCAATCGGATAGGTGTAGGTTCTGCAAGGTAGAAACAGAAAGTATGAGCCACCTCCTATCGGGATGTAAAAAAGAGCAATCCATTAGCACATCTGCAAAAATCTCAATATCTCAGTTCCAGAAAACTCATGGAAACATGAACCAAAAGCAATCACTGAAAACGAGGCAATGATGCTCACGTACGACCTAATGATCCCATCGAGCGTGAACATAGAAAACAAAGCATTGTGCCTGGATATAGTACTTAGGTACAAAAAAGGAAGAAAAGAAGGCATTGCTAATTGAGGTGTCAGGACCCAGCGATTTTGGCGTAAACAATGCAGAAATCAAGAAAATGACCAAATATCAATATCTCAAAATTGAAGTGAAAAGATCCTGAAAGCTGAAGAGTGCCAAAATTGCACCGGTAATTGTTGGAGCAATGGGAATGATTTTTTTAAAAAAGAACCTCAAAGAGATCTTAACCAGAGTTGGTGTCAAAGCCACCCAATGCTCGACTGTTTATACATTTATCGTTTTTAAAAGACGAGTCTAATAATTAATATTAATATTTTTATAAAGCATTGCAGTGAAGTATAATTATAAAGCAATATTGTATTTGTATATTGTAATCAGGAACAAGAGCGCAAGTGAGCACAATATACGCCCTAACAAGAAGGTATATACAGAATTGTGCTACTACATGGAAACAGCATCCTGGTTGCCATGGCAACCACTTTAGATGACGAACGTATGTCACAACACACCGTCTCCACAGTCTGTACCTATGTACCAAATATGAAACGTGAAAGTTGAAAACTTTGGGAGTTAGAGTGCGGGCAGGAATGGACGGACAGACAGACAGACAGACAGACGGACGGACGACCGGTATCACATAATACGCCCCGAATATATATATCGGGCGTATAAAAATATGTTGGTAGATAAAAACATTAGAAAGGAAAATAACTTGCATCAAAAACTTTAACATTTTCATGGCTCACGCTGACGCTGACGCTCACGCCGAGGGTATCGCTATAGCTCTCTGTTCTTCGAACAGGCGAGCTAAAAATGATCCCTGGGAATTTGACTACAAGCGAACTGCAGTTGGAAACTGTGCGGGGCTCAGTGATGATCCTCAAAAGAGCCCTCAGAACAAAACCTGTAGAATGGGAGAGCTTCACAAATTGGTCCATGAATCAAGATCCCTTACTGAAAACGGAGGGGGATACTTTGAGACCTGGAAGGAGTCCGTTCCACCTTATGAAACCCACATTTGGAGATTAAAACCAATGACACACACACACACACACACACACACACACAATCAATCAATCAAGAAAATTACCACATACCAAGACCTCAAAAATGAAGTGAAAAGATCCTGGAAGCTTTGGAGCACCAAAATTGTCCCGGTCATAATTGGAGCAACAGGAAAAAGAACCTCACAGAGAAAAACATCCCTGGGAATATTACTACAAACAAAATACAGTTGGAAGCTGGCTGGGGCTCAGCAACAATCCTGGAAAGAGCCCTCTGAAACAAAACGTTGAGAAGAACAACTTCACAGCTTGGTCTATGAATCGTGACCCACCCACCCCACCCCTTACCAAAAACAGAGGTGGATACTTCGAGACCTGAGAGGACTCCGTTCCACCTTCTGAAATCCACAAATGGAGATAACAACCAATAACACACACACGAGGTGGATACTTTTAGACTTGGTAGGTCTCCATTCCATCTCTTGAAACCTGCCAATGTGTGGAGACAGCAGCCAACAACAGCAACTCACACACACACACAAACACATACACACACACACAAACACAAAAATACGCGTGCACATGCTCACAGACTCAAATATATATGCACACACGAAGGTGGATACTTTGAGACCTGATAGGGCTCTGTTACACTTTCTGAAACCCACATATGGAGATAACATCCAACGTCACACACACACACACACACACACACACACACACACACACACACACACACACACACACCGGAGTGGAGGAGAGAACAGACCGGAGGTGTGGGTGTGGAGGGGGGGGATTGCTCCCTCTGCCTTTTGCCGGACAGGGCGCAGAAGGTGCCTTGTCACACGGTTGCCCAAAAGAGTCTGACGACATTGCTGAGCTAACAGAGAATGCAAGAGGTTTCTTAAATTGATCATATCCTTTGACTGCCAATAATTATGTCCTCGCAAGTCTTTAAGAGGCAGACCTCAAAATTTCCTCAAAACCATTCGCCGATTTCAATTTGTCCTGTATTTAGTCAATGAAGGCTATCTTAAATACCCAGATCGCAGCCACAGGTGGTGCTGTTCATGCTTGAATCAACACGCTACTTTCAAAATGCCGTATCAATGCTAAATGAGGCCGTGTGTGTGTGTGTGTGTGAGTGTGTGTTTGTGTGTGTGTTTACAGTGACTCAGTTCGTCATGATGGGCACTTTTAACCTGCTTTGTTACTTGCGCAAATTCAAATCCTCTTTCAAACATAATTTTCAGCATTTAGATGAAATTTCAAAACGGTTAGCCATGATTGTTCTGTTCCTGAATACAATTCTGGCTTGTGGAAATATGGGAATACAGTACGAGAAATATCCTTGATTGAGAGTTGAGAGGGTCGCACCATTTAAAGTTCATACATTCCCACATTGGCAGTGGATATAACACAAGTATACATACACACACACATGGACAGATGATTCAACTTTTACCAATAGATGCAAAAATCGAGAATAATTTCTCTTGTGGCTCCAGAACCAAACAAACAATATATTTATAACAGCCGTCAAAGCTTCCGTAGAGATGCCCCCTGCCCCCCCCCCCACACCCCTTTCCAAAAATGATCCATCGGGGGGTTATGTAACACACGTCCCTCCACTCCAGTTCCACTGACCTACCTGGTCGAGAGTTTTTACTATGAGCAGGTGCTCATTGGGCAAGCTGAGAAAGTTCTCCAAGTCCTTCCTCATGCTGGGGCACAGCCCTTTCAATCAGGTACTTCTCCGAGTATTTTTCAGAAGTCTGGTGAGCCATTCCAAGTAACAATCCTTATTCCAGACATATGATACATTATATATCACACCAATCTCCGCAGCTCCTTGGAGTTCCTGCGCACGCGCACCAAGAATTTTGGGGCAGATTACGTCATTGTGAAAGTTTAAAATCGGCGATTTTTAAAATCATATGTACTGTACTTGCAGTTGCCTGCCCTATCTTTTGACTTGGGCCAACATATACCATCATTACTGAAAGTCTACTTCCGCAAGTTACCTCCGCCACCGAAGGTGGAAGAAGATTAAGTTTTTACCCCTGTCTGTTTGTTTGTCTGTCTGTTTGAGTGCAGGATATCTCAAAAAGTTATGGACAGATTTGGACGCAACTTGGTGGACACGTTGGGTATGTGATGTGGAAGAATTGTTTCAATTTTGGTGAAGATCCAAATCCAGATAAGATAATTTTTTAATTTTTAAAGTGATTGAGAGATGGGGCCAAAAACGATATATAACATGATATTTCAAAAATGTATTGGGCCCAATATGTTCTACTTGATCAAGCATTGCTTGGCAGAGGTATACGCTCTACCAGGTGCCCTTCTAGTTTAAAGTTGTTTTCCTTCATAGGATTTTCTGGGAAATTCTCAAAATAGTGTTTTCATGTGCATCTGCTTTGTGCACTTCACATCCTTCAAGGAAAGTGGAAAATATCCTTTCATGGCGAGCATGACATGGTCACGTCAGTGAAATTTCCATGAGATCAGACTTCACTGCATCGCTGGAAGAGACTTAAGACGTGGGGGGGGGGAACCCAGATGGAACAGCAGGGAAACTGATCCTTAGCAAATGGTCATGTTTGTGTTCACGACATTTTGACCACGATCAGATCACATCTGATGGACACGCCATTGAAGATCCAAAGTATTTTCCTTGGAACAACTGGGGGAAAACTGTGATTCAATGCAGCAATGGAGCATTCATCAATCGGTCCATGGCCGCCGATAGCACAACTCTGCAGCCGCTACTCTCAGCCATTCTGCCTCAGGTAAATTGCACCTTCCCTTGCAGCTCCGAACTGGTGCTCAACAGCGAACTTGAGAACTGCGACCTCGCAACCGAGGTGCTCAGTTCTTGTGACTTGGAGCAGCGAGTTCCCGATATCAGCAATGAGACCACGATAGATTCAACACAACAGTCTTCAATAAATCGATTGGAAGTACATGTACGTCAATTGTCTAATGATTGAAAAGGACTGAATTAAGATGGAGTAAATTTACTTAAATTTAAAAAAGGAATCAAAAAAAATTAAACACTGACAATAGACAGAGTACAGTATATCTAAACTTACTAAATTCTAAACTTTCACAAGTAATACATAATAATAATAATAATAATAATGATAATAACAAAATAATAATAATAATAGATCTGTACATGTTTAGCACGGGTATTGTTTGTAAAACAAAAAACAAAATCTTTCATCATCATTCAAATGTCATGATCGTCCATGGCGAAGAACTCTCCTTTCAGTTAGGAATATTTTAAAGTCAAAGTCAATCTCTCTTACATGTTGATAGTCTACACTTTACACCATCAAAGCCACACAAACAATAACGATGACAGCAGCAACAACTACATGTTTTATATATAAAAAAAACTTTTTCATGCCTTTCACTTCATTTTACATCCTCAATGAGACACAGGTAGACAGACAAGCAATATGCTTGTGAAGTACAACATTCTGTCTTTTGATGAAACCTGTCAGCAAAGCGACAGGTCGGCACACCACACCTAGTAGAAAGGAATCAAAGAGTCCGCTTGGTTATTCGTTAAGATCCTCCTAGTCCACCACTGATAACTTCTGGCTTGCTCATCATTGTAATGCACTGTATCAGGTGAAAGAATAAAATATGAATCAAAGCAACTATCAAGTGCTGGACAAGTTCAGAGCTTGTTAGTGGGTTTCACTGCCAATCCTAATTGTTCCAATCGAAAGCAATGGGTCTGCTCGAAGCAAGATCATGGCCTTTTAACTGAAGAGTTTGCGCTTCAGGATGCCTCTGAATTTGGCTCAATGTTTGCAAAATTGTCAGGAGGCAGTGGCTGCAACATTTATCTCCTGGGGACTCGGAATACAAAAAGGATGTTATGGGGCCGAATGTCTGCATTGTCTCCTAATATTCTTCAATAAATCCAGGAAGTTATCCCACTTGTTTCATTGTGTCTTTACTGAATGGCCGAAACTGCTTAAGCCTTCATAGCAGCATTTTTTCCATTTTTTTTTTTGATATACACAATGTCAAGTCTTGTATAAGAGCTAACACACAGAATGTATAAGAAGGGGAGCAGGAGACAAGAGGGATGGGAGAGGGAAGCAGAAAACAGTGGGGAACTAGAGGGGGAGCACTCGGTAGAGTGCAAAACCTCCGCCGCCAATACTGCTGGGTCACTCAAGTGAACCTTAATCTTATTCATTAAATATGACGTCAACAGTGCTACAGAGTTATAGTTCTTTTCTCCAACATTTTTTTTTGGTTGGAAATCACGTAAAACATGTAGAAATGCAAAAAAAAAAAATTCAAATATTTTTTTCAAAATGGCCACCATAGCGGCCATATTGGATTTTGGACCAAGTCCAAAATTTAATGGCATGATCTTTGGACCAGATCTAACCCCCCCACCAAGTTTCGTCGAAATCCGTCGAGGAGTTTTTCCGTAATACTGTTCACAAACAAACAAACAAACAGAAAGGGGTGAAAACAGTAACCTCCATCCATCTTCAAAGATGGCGGAGGTTAATAAACACATGAGGAGATCTGTGAAAGGGAGAGGGATGGGGTGGGGTACACGAGGTAAACAAGATGGACACTACAGGGACTTTCAGGAAGGAAAAAGATTTAATCTTTTAAAAAATAGAGATTAAAGTCGATGGCCCATTATTACAAAAGTAAAGAATGATGAACCTGGGCAGTGAGGTAACCCTTAATATGGAAGCAGCAGTCGGGAGTTCGTCTCGAGAATCCTATTGGATTAATTATCGTTCGCTTCCTATCTCATTACTCAAGACAATCAGAAGCAACAAAACAAGTTCACAGAGTCCAACAGCACGTCAATAACAAATAAAGTGCATTAACTCAACTATAGAATGCTTGTTTAAGGCTTTGTTTAAGTGTCAGTATAAACACAGACCCAAGAAGACCCAAGAACTTCATACAAATTTGCAGAGTTTATATGGTGGAGTCAGAGGCTTGTCAGGGCGCTGCAAGGACGTTGTGATTTGGTACAGAAGGTATTGAATATTTAAAAGAGGAATTTCCAGCAGGTTGGAGTCATGATCTTCTTCCACAAGCCAAAGCGCTTGTATTAAAAAGTGAGTAATTAGGTGCCAAACTTAAGTTTATTTTTCGTGATGAGCTGGCATGCAGCATGGTAATTTGGTTAACTCTTCATTGGTAACAAGATTTACTTTACAAGGTTTCTTACCTTGAGCAAGATAATAGAAGCAAACACACACACTTTCATTTCCTTTAACCTTTCTTTCAAACCCAGTGGATATCAGCTACCGATCATTGTTGTGGTTCTACCGGCAGGTGTTCTGTATAAAGACAGCTTGGCTCATGAAGGAGATAAATGACAAAGGGCAACAGGTTCAAAAACCAACAGGAGGTTAAAGGTGAACAGGGAGGCAAAGACATCGCAGATGAATGGGTGGGAGGAGAGGGTCTCGATGACTTCAGGAGAGAGCAGGGATGAGTATTGAGAAAAAGCACGAGGTCATAATGGGTAGCTCCCTTGGAAGACGAGGCGGGTAGGGGTGTAAGACAACAAACGCAGGAAGTCACTAGATTCCATAAATATATGAAAACAATTGAGATGGTGGAATGAAAGTGAGTGATTAAGGTTATAGTTTGTAAGGATAGAACTGAGTGGGTTGGGAGAGGTCAGAATGTTGAGAGGGAAGAGGGAGCAAGGCATGGTCAGGTGGTCGATCGCTTTGATGTTAAAGAGCAATGACGGTTTAAAATAAATGTAGATAAAACCTTGGTTAATTTTGTTTGTAAGACTTTATTGTGCATTTAGCCTTGGGCATTCCTCTTCTGTAAAAATCAGAAACAGACTTATCTGCTTTATAACGCTAATTATGCTTATGTATTGCAGAATGGATTACCACATCCTATAACATATGGTGAGACAAAGCGACGTCGGATGATTGAAAGACCATAGATCAAGGATATTGAAGATTATGTATATAATTTGGGATCAGTTATAAAACATGCATCTCCAGTGATTAATGTTATTGTTAATGTAAATGAATATTTTAGCTTATTGAAAGAATAAGTGGAAGAGGAGGAGGAAGAAGCTCGATACAAACGTTACCCCATTTTGAAAAATTAACTACCATTCATAACTACTTGAAGAAGCCCGTAGTGAAAATACCACGATATATATATATATAGGAAGCCTTTTATTCTTGTGCTGGCTTAAAGAGCTCAAAAATGTGGGATTCTATATTTTATAACATCAAATAGAAAAAACAACCTCAAAATGAGCTAAGATTCCTCGTCCTCTTACATGCATGACGTCATAAAAACTGAATATGACGTCATTGTGACTGTAATAGGTTTGCGATAAATATCTGTGCTAATGCCCGGCTTGATTCCCGCAAACAAAAGTCAAACAGCTTGCCTAGTTTCGAGATAATGGTATAAGGCGATTTCCATTAGCGGCGATATTATGACAGTCAACTTTTTTTTCCTGGGAAGGGAATTTTCTTTTTTTGTTTTCTTTCTTCATTCTTTCTTTTCTTTTTTTATTATTTTTATCTTCATTTCTGTTTTTTGGTGTTTCTTTTCTTCTTGTTTTCTTTCTTCCTTCTCTTTTTCTTTTTTTTTTTTTTTTCTCATGCCATTTTTTTTTATATTTTTTTCCTTTTTTCCCTTTCTAATTTCCTTCTTTATCTTCTCCTTTCCCCTTTTTTCCATTTTTTAATTCTCTTTTTTTCCTTTTCTTTTTTTTTTTTTCTTTTTCCTGAATTTCCAAAATCGGAGATGGTTACTGCCTCCGCGTGGGCTTTCTGCATATACATGGCAAGTTTCACGAAGATCCGATGAAAACTCTGGTTGTGAAACAAAAAATGTCAAAAAATAGGAATGACGTCATAAAAATTGATATGACGTCATAGTGATGAACTATACGTCATATGTGCGGTAATTCATCT
Source organism: Eptatretus atami (assembly GCA_035128595.1). Taxonomy (NCBI): domain Eukaryota; kingdom Metazoa; phylum Chordata; class Myxini; order Myxiniformes; family Myxinidae; genus Eptatretus; species Eptatretus atami. Next base: position 71,414,378 of record CM068964.1, read on the forward strand.
CTGCTAATACCCTGTTCGATTCCCGCAAACAGAATTCAAAAAGCTTGCCTAGTTTCGGAGATAATTTTTAGCGATTTCCATTAGCGGAGATATTTTGACGTCATAACTTTTTTTCTCGGAGAATTTTCAAAATCGGAGATGGTTACGTCGCGCAGGGTATTTTTACATATATATGCCAAGTTTCAGGAAGTTTCGATGAAAATTGTAGGCTGTGAAACAAAAAAGCCACAAGAAGAAGATGAAGAACAACAACGTGAGTAATACTTAAGCCTGTATCTCACTGGGCTGCGACAGCTCGGACTGTTGGAACACCAAATTGCGATAAACAGCGATAATTTTCACTTGGAATCACACTGAATTTATACTAAAACACATTTGTGTATGTCTCACGAATATCGCACGAAATGTCCACGAACTCCTGGCGAAATTTGGGATGAACTTCGCCTGGAGTTCGCATACATGTCGCATGGCATTCGCGCGACGGTCAGGTGACAAAACTGAGATTTTTTTGGCACATGCAACTGTCGCGCGACGTCACACGAGGTCGTGCGACCATCGCGCAAATGTCGTGCAACAGTCGCACGACAACTGTGCGTGACAATTGAGAATCGGGACCATATATATATATGAGGCCTCTCCCTTCCAGCAATCATATTGTCAGTGGAAACGATAAGAGAGTACCTGACTGAGTACTACAATGGTGTGGGAGCTGTGCCCTGGCAAACAGGATGGTGGATTACAGGAAATGCTGACCAAGCCTGATTGTTCAAAGTGTTTGTTACTTGTCAACGTTGCACCCACAAACATTGTGTGTGACCCAATTGTTCATCTGCCTTGATAGGGCTTGTGGGTGTGACCATATTTTGTGTGTGACCTAATTTATGTAAAAATATGTGTGACGTGATTATGAATGATGGGAAGGTGAAAGGAATGATGGGAAAGTGAAAAGTTTGCATTGAAGGCCATTACTCAGAACAGGAGAGAAAGAGGACAGACAATGCTGGTTTTACAATATGGACTATGAGGTTTTTTTTTTTTTTTTTTAGTCATATCTGGATTGAACTATTGTGAATCTATCTACATTACATTGCATGTCACATTTGTCGCACCTTCTGACTCACGGAACTAAATTGAGAAGGGTCGAGACCGGTTCGAGACAACCGGACGACTCTGGACTTTTGAGATAAAATTTGTCGCACGAATTTTTTGAACATGTTCAAAATTCCAGCGACACCAGAGCGACGTCCTGCGACTCACGCGAGGAAATTGAGAACCACCGCGAACGTTTCCAGACATTTTGGAGAATCCCGTTCACATTTTGTCGCGAGCTGTCGCAGCCCAGTGAGACACAGGCTTTAGAGATCCTCCATGAGGATCTAAAAATTCTCTCTCCGAGGAGTGTTTCCGTGTTTCAGGGTGGGACAGAGACAGCATTAGGCCATTATATATAAATACTAGCGGGGTATGTTTACACATTGTAAGTGGGATATGCTTGGATTTCAAGGGACTCACAATGTTTAGCAGAACTTATTATGCTCTTGCTCGACTACATCAACAAACCGTGCTTCCCCATTGTCTCGAGTCGCTCGCTGCATTTGATTTTTCATTTTTTTTATTTTAATTTACGGACGCTTTCCAATGGTTCTGTGATTTTTCCCGGTGTAACGACTTTGATGTCCGTCAGCACACAAAATTACCTTGTTTCCCCATTGTCCCGGGTCAGTCAACTGCATTTATTGCATTTATTTATATTTTCATTTGCAGATGCTTTCCGACGATTCTGTGATTTTTCCTGGTGTATCGGCTTTGATGTCTGTTGCATGCAAAATTACCGTGCTTTCCCAATGTCTTGGGTCACTCACCTGCATTTATTTCATTTATTTTTTTCTATTTATTTATATTTTCATTTATGGATGCTTTCCGATGATTCTGTGATTTTTGTGGTGTATCGGCTTCGATGTCTATCGGCACGCAGAATTACCGTGCTTCCCCATCGTCTCGGGTCGCTCATCTGCATTTATTTTTTCATTTATTTATATTTTCATTTACGGATGCTTTCCAATGGTTCTGGGATTTTTCCCGGTGTATCAGTTTCAATGTCTGTCGGCACACAAAATTCCATGCTTCCCCATTGTCCCGGGTTGCTCACCTGCATTTTTTCTTTTAATATATTCATTTTCATTTGTTTATATTTTCATTTACGGATGCTTTCCAAAAGTTCTGTGATTTTTAGCGGTTTATCGGCTTCGATGTCCATCGGCACGCAAAATTTCAGCTTTCTACGTCACCCAGAAGGTACCAATCTTTAATATCAGCCAGTATACAGTGAGTCAGTTGTTAGAATGAGCTTTATCTATATAGATTAAAATCCTAGACAAGTCTGAAGACTACGATGGTTCACGAGCGGTATTTGACGATGTAATTGTTTCAGAAGTCAAGGATGAGACAATGTGATAATGTTTGACCAAGTTATAAAAATGATCAACATGATTGGTACGAGTGACAGGTTATTAGCTGCAAAATGTCGAAAACCCGGTTTCGTCAACAACTTTCAAAATTTGACCTTTGCATAACCTTTAAAGGTCACAAAACAATGTTTGTGGACATTAAAATAAGAAAAGGATACGTGCTTAGCTATTATGGAGGATTAGTTCGTCGAAGAAGGTCGAAACCCGGTTCATTCCCACAACTTTGAAAATTTGACCTTTGTGAACTTTAAAGTCAAAGGTCAAGGATTATGACCTTTGGTGCAAAACTTCCTCTGAACATTCCAGAACAATATAACGTCATATCGCTTTATGGCATTTCGCACTCCTCGATTATCCATTCTTTGATGAAATCAGCGTAAAAACAAACTTGAAGGGGGCGCCATGGCAAGGTGTTCGAGATAGAGCAAAATGGTTTCAAGACTTTAGTGGGAATGACCTCGAGATTATGCATAAAAATATGTGCATCCTAGCTCTCAAAGTTTGGGCGTCGTATGATTTTATGTCAAAATTCGAATTTTTCTGTTCGTGACCTGTGGACGAAAATGAAAAATCGAGCTCCGTGGGCTATGCAGTGCCATTGGGCTAACCAAATACCGAAACACCTGCCAGATTTGACAAACCCCTTGGAGAAGATGCAATTGAAATCGCTACCCCCTAAAAACACAATTCGCAATTTTCTAAGTTCGTGACCTTTGACCTTGACCTTGACGAAAATGAAAAAATCGAGCTCTGTGGGGCTATGCAGTGCCATTGGGTTAACCAATACAAACCCCAGCCAGTTCGACAAACCCCTCGAGAAGATAATTTTTTTCTGTCAAAATTCGCAATTTTCTAGGTTCGTGACCTTTGACTTGACCCTTGAGACGAAAATGAAAAATCGAGCTCCGTGGGCTATGCAGTGCCATTGCCTAACCAAATACCGAAACCCTGCAGATTCGACAAACCCCCTAGGAGAAGATACAAATTGAAATCAGCTACCCCTAAAAACATTGTTTTTGGGATGGCTCCACCCATAATCGGCGCACCACGCCCATTCTCAGGAAAACACAACTAGATCATGATATAAACCTCCCACCAAAATTTTATCAGTGATCGAACAAACCCCACGGAGCTAAGCTCGACAGACAGACAGACATACGGACAGACAGACTACAGACAGACATACAGACAACAGACGACAGACATGACAGACACACCAAACATATAACGTAAGGTATGTCACTTATTTTTTTCGTGAAAATATTTTTTCGTGAACCAATTATAGACCTGAATAACCTAAAGAATATACTCGGTGATCAAATTGGAATCACTGCAATGAGACTTCTTTTTTACATGGAAATGACAAAGTAGACATTCACACTGTTCAGTAGATTGTGCATGTAGCCTTAGGCAATCTCTTTTATAACACCCTACTGGGCCTATAATGGCATGGTGCTGGATGGTTCCCAACAGACTCAGGTGCCAGCACTGTGAGTCGTCTGATAAGCTACTCTGAAGGAATATTACAGGAAGTGAACATTTCTTGGATATGCTACTCCACACAAGCTGTCGAGCTGCAGGTGTGAAATGTCACGATTCATGTCCAAGTGTAGATTTCAGTCGAACCTCTTCGCCCTCGTCTCGCCTCCGTCATACATATTGGAAAATGAGGGCTGTCAACTGTCACACCAATAATTATCAAAGAGCATCACCTGCCAACAGCTCAATTATTATGCCCTTGCTCGACTACTTTTGACGGCTAGTTGAACAATCAGATGAGCAACTGATGCGTTATTAAGATTCTTGCCCCGATGGATTCGTATTCCGTCACAACAGGAAGGTGAAGCAAACGAAAAGTGAAACAATGAAGGATTGTGACAATCAATGGATATTTCATTTGTTTAGCAAATGATGCCAATCAGCAAAACAAGATGGGATTGTTTTTACTTTTGATGCAAAAGTAAATTTGTTTCTCAAATACATTTCATCCAGTCATTCCTAATAATCAACACTGAGACATTTACCTTTATGCTTGAGCTGCAAAGATGGGATTGATGTGAAAAAGGAAACTTTCACAGATAGTGAAACACGTGACTCGGTGATTGATTTAATATGTCGGAAAAACCTACTTGGTACATTTGAAGAGTTCTCAGAATGAGATACAGTACTCACAGTAGTCTATGCAACACCAACTATTATATTTTTCCATATAAAGTAAGAAAATATGATTTTATTACTAATTATCTCTTTGAAAAATAAGTTTGCCGTCCCTCGTTTCCAAAATATGTTATCCTATGTTTAAAAAAAGTGGTATTTCTCAACGAATTTTTTATCACATATTTTGGATTATTTAATATATCCTGGATCGATCTACATATTATGTACTCAAAATAGTGTGAGGAAGACTGTGAGGACAAAACATGGAAATGAGTTCCATGTTACAGGAGAAGGCCATTTGGCCCATCATGCCTGTGTTCCATCAACCCCAGATTAATGAAATATTTCAGTTTATATACTTAATTTCACTTGGGGAAGGAGAAGTGGAGAGGACAACAGTGGTGTCGGGATGGGACATCATAATGATTTACATGATTTTTTTACGTTGACACTAGTCAGTGTTTAAGGCCATGTCTGTAAATACTGATCGAAAAGTGTTTCAAGCTTAACTAGTCCCACATCGGCTCTAGTTGCAGACTAGCGTAGATAGTCTACGTCGATGCATACGTGCCCTGATGTTTATCAGTTCTTCTTCTTCTTCTTATTCTTCTTCTTGCATATGGCAGCTATCATTTTGTTGCGGCACGGCTATGCCGCTGATGCTGTGCCTCAATACCAGTATACTGATACTCATTTTGCCAACCTCGAAAGGATGACAGACTGGGTCAACCCCAGTTGGTGTTAATTCAGCAGAAAACATGGCTCAAACTCAGGACCATAAGATCCCAAGCCAGCCACCCTAACCATGAAGCTAACACCCAGCTTGTTGAGAAGATAATACATGATTGTATGAATGGGCGCATAACTTCAAAGCTAATATAGGCCTACACATACACCACAGCTTTTCTGCAACTGTTTTTGGAAGAAAACATGCCACTTTGGGGGGAATTATAATTGCCCAACTTTGTATATGCTGTAAAGAACTTTGTTAGTTTTGTGTCACGTGATCTCATCACCCAGTAGGCTGATTGCCTGACGCTATTAACAAGTCGGTAGAGTTGCCTAGTGTTGGCTTAATGGTTAGGGTGGCAGGCTTGGGATCCTGGGATCCTGAATTCAAATCCTGCTCTGCTGTTGAATTAATACCAGGTGGGGTTAACTCGACCTGTCATCCTTCCGAAGTCGGCAAAATGATTGCCAGCATACCGGTATACTGTGTCGGAGTGGCGACCCGTCCAGGATTGTGCCCGATAGCCAAGGAGACTGCTTAGGTAGCACCAACGCTCTGTACAGAGTATGGTCCCAATGGATGGATGGATGGATGGTAGAGTTGCAGAAAACCAAGCAGTCCTTATGTTTTTGCAGCTTGCCCACAACTTCCATCAAAAAAAATCAAAACTCCCAATAAACATTTGCAACGTTTTGTTGTGCAACGTTGCATCGTGTATACAGGCATCCACAGGGGGACTTTAAGCCGGCTGCCCCACCTGCCAGCATTCACTTGTAGACGTTAAAGATTTCATGGTACATTTTAAAGAGTAGGCCATTGTGTGCTGGTACTTTGGCAAAATTCCAAATTTGCACCCTGTCTGAGGCCTGTTTCAGCAGAACCCTGAAATGATGTAGCCATCTGTTCAAGGTAAATTCATACCTCTGGAAACATTCACTAACAAGTTGTGAATATCCTCAGAAGAGTATGGCAGTTGTTATTATTGTTAATAACAGTAAACAAGCTCAAATGAGCTAAAATCCTCGTCCTCTTAATGATGACGTCATAAAAACGAATATGACGTCATTGTGATGTATCAGGTTTGCGATAAATTATCTGTGCTAATGCCCGGTTTGATTCCCGCAAACAAAATTCAAACAGCTTGCCTAGTTTCGGAGATAATGGTATAGCGATTTCCATTAGCAGCAATATTATGACGTCAACTTTTTTTTCTAGGAAGAATTTCCAAAATCGAGATGGTTACTGCCTGCGCGTGGCTTTCTGCATATACATGGCAAGTTTCAGGAAGATCCGATAAACTCTGGGCTTGTGAAACAAAAAATAGGAATGACGTCATAAAAATTGATATGACGTCATAGTGATGTATCATATGTGCGGTAATTCATCTCTGCTAATGCCCTGTTCGATCCCGCAAACAGATTCAAAAAGCTTGCCTAGTTTCGGAGATAATTTTTTAGGCGATTCCCATTAGCGGAGATATTTTGACGTCATAACTTTTTTTCTAGGAGAAATTTTCAAAATCTGAGATGGTTACTCTCTGTGCAGGGTATTTTTACATATATATGCCAAGTTTCAGGAAGTTTAGATTAAAAACTGTAGGCTGTGAAACAAAAAAGTCCACAAGAAGAAGATGAAGAACAACAACGTGAGTAAGACTTGGAGTTCCTCCACGAGGATCTAAAAAAAATAAAAATAATAATATATTATTATTATTATTATTATTATGTCCAAGTCTTCAGTGTTAAATATAACTCTTTTCTGGTTCTTTGACATGTGCAAGATGCAAACACTTCAGCACAATATTGCATACAGAAGGAATCAGAGGTGATATGCCTCTAATTCCACCTGCTGGGCTACAGTTCTGTTATCAAACTACAGTATTTCATGCTTACATTGATTCCTGGATCTGGTGGTACTCAGCAACTTTTACAACCATAAATTTCAACCATATCAAGGATTAAGTTCTTGCCTTCTGGAAGCATGCATTATACATTACTACAAGAGAATGCCTGATCTTTATCTCCACCTTATAGATCACAACACATTCCCATCCTCAAAATGGCCATTAAACTATGAAACGTTATCCCTCAAATCATTGCTTAATTGGCACTGAAGGTCCAACGATGAAGGTTCATTTGGAACTGGAACTTTAGGTTTGGATGTAATTCCCAGCATGGCATTATCAAACTGACAATGATGATGGATCGTCAGGAGGGAATACTGGAGTGAGTGATTTGATATATTCATTTTGAATGTCGTTTGTACATTATATGATGGCAGAGACATCAAAATGGGGAGTGGTGGGAAGGAGGTTAGGATGGGGGAAATGGGGTTGGGATAGATGATGTAATCGTTTGTGGAGGGGGGAGACACACCCTTCTGGACGTGCAGGCCTAAAGAACGGCCTCGGCCAAGGGAAAGTAGATAAGCCTGGTGCAGTAGTTGGATTAAGTTTGAGGTCACTCAGGCCATCGAGGGCATGGCCCCTGTGGTAGTGGTGGTTGTGGAGGGGGGAGGGGGTGTCTACGCAAGCTTCATCCAAGTGAGGTGCATCGAGACTGCAGTGGTTGAATATGTGAGCATGGGTTAGACCCCTCCAAACCCAACCCAATCCGGGTAGTACTGAGATTATACCCGAGTGATCATGCAACACATGAACAGCTTTTCCCCTGTGTGGAGTCTAAGAGGGCACAAAGAAACAGGGCTGTGTGCTGCGAGGGGTGATATATAGCTGCACTCGTCAGAGAACTCACTCCTCACCACCAAATCAACATTGTTATAAAAACCCGTCACATCCAGCAGTCTTAGTCGTGGTAGAAGAAAGAGTTCACATTTAAAAGGAATATTCCATTTTAGCTTTCCTGTGTGCTTGTATATGAAGTGCTGCATGAATTATTTCCCATAATGAGAACTAGAAATAGTACTTTAATGTTTTTTGTTTTTTTGTATACATAGTGCAGGCTCATCGAAGAGCTAGTACTAGTAGTGGGGCAACTTAGCTAAATATAGCATAACAATTGTGCATTTTGTGAGGAAAGCACCAATTTGGCACACTAGTAGCCAATCATATTATGAACAGATTTGGATATTGGCCATCTCAAAATTTTTGATGGCAGTGGAAAATGCTGCCACAGCCATCAGCGGCTGAATTTGAGATGGCCCAATATCCAAATCTGTTCATACCATGTAGGCTACTAGTGTGCCCAAATTTGGTGCTTTCCTCACAAAATGCACAATTGTTATGCTAAGTTGCCCCACTATAGTACACTCAACGGATCAGGATTCAATAGGGCAAACTGAACGGATCAAGGAACAGTTGAGAGAAGGGGGAAACACCAACAGCTGATACAGAAGATACAAATAGATACAGAAGGAAACTCCAAGGAGGGAGAACTGGAAATCTGGAAGCTGGAGGGATTGGGTGGGGTGTGTGGGTGGGGGGGTTAACGAGGGTCGAAAATATCATAGTTTTGGATTGGTGATGATCTGAGATGGTGGTGACCAGATGCCTGGAAGACCTGGAGGGAAGAAGATTGAAGAAAATGTGGAAATTGGTCCCACAGGCAGGAAAAACGAGGAACACATGACTGGAGGTGAGCAGTAATCCTGGATTTAGGTAGTTTCACCGGAAAGGGGTTGATGGTTGACCATGTATGTCTTGCAGAATCGTGGGGGGGGGGGGGGGGGGGGGTTGAGGGCAAAGCACGGAAAGAGCAGAGGGTACAAGACTGGAAAAGAGGTGATAGAAGACAGAGACCACCGACCTGTCTGTGATGGCGAAGTGATAAGTCCGTAGACTCAGCTTCATCGTGGGAGATTCCATTGATATTGGAGGCCTTTGTTTCCAAGGCATCAAGCTGAGCAGGTTGAGAGGCAGTGGGGGGAGCCAGCCCAGAGGGCAGAGCAGTACTCCATGAAGCTGCAGATGAAAGCCTAGTCGGTGGATAGGAATTCAGGTGTGCCAAGGAAGGACTTTGTACGACGAAAAATGCCCAGTTGGCGGCTGGCTTTGGTGACAAAACCGGAAGCACAATTTTCGTAATTCCAAGGGTTCACAGAAAGGTCATTTTGACAATCGGGACTGCAGCACATAATTCCTTTGGGATTGTAAATTGAACTCCCAGGATCATGTCGAAGCCCAGCTCATTAATGTCCACCAGAAGCAAGTCATGAATTTTTAAAAGTAGCAATGAAGGCTTTCCATTCTTCTCAAAAAGATCCACATCGTATGTCTGATCACAAAGCTGAGGGTAAAAAGGATAAACACTCGATGCAAAGACAGTTTGTGATACAGATGGGTGGGTGTTCCCTCGATAGACAACTGAATGCCTGGGTGAATGAGGTCACATGATTTATCGCTTTTGAGAGGTCTGGGGTTGCAGCAGGTGGAATATCAAAAGCACAGAGATGATGGATGTACAGGTTGGTAAGCCTGAGACTTCTGCCAATAACTGCCTGCATCAGAATGTCTGCCAGCAAATCTTATTGCTTTCCTTTCTTCTTAATCTGGTGCGTACCCTCAAAAAAAGCATTAACTTCATGAACACTCGTCATATAACCACAATGACGTCACACAAGCAAGGAAATAAACCCAGATGGGTAATGTCAAAGTGCCTGCTCTTCTATAGTTGATGAGTTTTATAATTTGTTGTTAAGTCTGAAAACATTACAGGTATCCATTAAAGTCTATGAATTCATCTTTCTCTTCTCTTGCCCATCGAATAATCTCCCCAAGTTTGTCGTCTCACACTCTTTCTTCCAGAACTTCAAGTCTGCTGCCAATTATCACCTTACGCTCTCTTCCATTTCTACCTGTAATCTTTCCCGTATCTAGTGTGATCCTGTTACATGTTCACCTCCAAATCTCCTCGTGCTACGGTACATCCATACCTTCTTCTTTTGCTGTTCCCCCCTCATCCCATTGTATGTCTGTTGACCTTTTGCCATCTGTTCACAAATTCGTTTCACCATGTTTTCCTATGTTCAAGCCAAACTATCACCCTACAAATATACGTTGAATTAACCACAATGAACGTGCAGCGATGCACATTCAAAGTAAAAGAAGACAGACACCCTCACTTATGGACATAGATGGAATGTTCATGAAAAACAATCTCTATTCACTGGAATGATGGCTTGCCAGCTCGAAAGGAAATCCTCGCATTACTAAACTTCAAATGCAAGAAAACATGTCCTCGTACTACCTTACAATGTTGTTGCCAAAAAAAAAACAACCTCTCATGTACCGGCACATGGATGCACCGAGAAGAGCCAAAATAGTAGTGTCATTGGGCTTTCATGACATGGATGTCAGATATAGGGATGACAACGATGGAGGATGAGGATGAGGAGCCATCATTTGAAACTAAAGTAGTGGAAAAGGTGTCAATGCATCAATCATTGTTTATTACAAACTTTCTTGGCCCCTTGCTCCTGTGCCTGCTTTTCTCTAGTTTATTCTGTCCTTTTCGATCAAAATTTCTTCAAGCTCCTCTTTATGCACATGAAGTGTATTATGATCTGCATAATAAGGTATTCATGTTACATTAAGCTGGTGCCAGTGGCTCATTGAACATGTATTGCCAGTTCAAGATTTTCACAAACTGGCTGACCGGGCCAAATGATCAACTGGACTCTTCTTGTGACAGGAAGTTGTAATTTCTCCAGAGTGTTGGCGAAAACTCAACTCTACTCTTCGTTGAAAGACATCATGACATTTTAAAGATTGCTCATGGATGGGTCCCCACTTCAACATCTATCAGACGGACGTACACTTTTTGATGCAATGACCAACCTGCGAAGTACCAATTTGATGGTTTATAGTCGGGTCACGAGTCACCAACCGATCAGTCTGACCTGTAAGTCCATCTGCCAGCACGGATCGCAGCGACGCCCCACGAACGAACCGTTCAAATTCAACGTTGGAAGAGGAGGTCATTCCACTCGGGTTTGAGGCTCCGCTTGGTACCTTCATCCAACAGGCTTGATTACTTCACAGGATGGTCTCAAAAGGTTTCAAGGGGGGGGGGCTCTCGGGATGGGAGGTCCTAAAGCAGAAACACTATAAGAGCTGGAACAATGATGAATTTGACACTCGAGTTTCCAGCTCCGGTTATTGTATTCATCGTCTTCAATCACTGAGATGTATCAGTAGGTTATGATAATGCATGCATACATAGGTGCACCGGGATGTGGTTAAGCAGAGTCATGTGACCCACCCATGTTCCGATGCTGTGCTGTGTTTTGCCCGTATCCGAATTAAATCTGTTGTTCCCACTTCAGAGCCTTCACCCCTGTCTATCGAGTACATTACAGTGGCGATGAGGATGTCTTCGTGCATCGGCATATTGCAAGAATACGCAGTGGGAGATGATTGGGAAGACTATACTGATCATCTGAAGCAGTAGTTCATGGCAAACAAAATGGACACCGATGAGGACGCTGAAAGGTGGCGAGCTGTATTACTGACCGTATGCGGCACCCCGACGTACAGCCTCATCAAAGATGTTCTCGCCCCCAGCCAAACCTTCTGACAAGTCGTATGAAGAGCTCGTCAATCTCGTGAAAAGACATGATTACCCTAAACCGGGTAAGATCGTCTCGAGATATAAATTTTATCCCCACCATCGTCAGGTGGGTCAGTCAGCATGTGAGTTCATGGATGATTTACGCCGACTGGCCGAACATTGTGAGTTTGCAGATAAACTCAAAGAGATGTCACGTGATTTCTTTATAATAGCCATCAAAGACGACTCAATCCTGCGGAAACTCCTTGCTGAATCCGACCCCAATTTGGCTAAAGTCATGAAAATAGCCACTGCGTGTATGCAAACTGACAAGAGCCTGCGTGTGATCTTTAACAAGGCAAAAGTTATCCAGCAGGACCAATCGGTTAACAAGGTAACCTTTGGCTACAAGTAAAAGTGTTTTAGCAAGCCACCAAATTCACCTCCACCTCCTGACATTTCTGAATCCAGCCGGAAGGTTGGGGTAACTTGTTGGTGTTGTGGTGGAAATCATCGAGCTTTCCAATGTCGGTGCAGGAATTATACCTGTGACAACTGTGGCAAGCGGGGACACTTGAAATGTCGTTGTTCTCAATCCAAGTCAAAGAACTAGTCTCCTGCTTATCACATTGGGGTGAACCCTGATGCAGCGGACAATAGTTCACAGAGCACAGCCTGCAGCCGAGAGTCAAGTGAGCAACTTCGTGAGATTTTCTCTGTTGGAACAAAGAGATGCAGCGATGCTCCAATTATTGTTGATGTAACAATCGATAAGATCCCAGTGAGGATACTGGCGCTTCCAGATCAATTATGAACGAGACCAAGTTCACCTCTATCTACCCTCCGAGAAAGGCTCCTGCACTCTGGCCTGTATCCACTGACTTGAGAACACACACCAAGGAGGTGGTTCCTGTAGTTCGCTCAGCTAATGTAACTGTAGGATATGGAAACAGCACTCATGTCCAACCACGACTGATAGTGCAAAGAGAAGGACCAACCCTCTTAGGCTGAGATTGGTTACAAATAATTAGACTTAATTGGAGTGACGAACAGTCTCCATCTCTGATGCTGAATATGATACCGTGCTCAACAAGTACCCTCACCTGTTCAGCGATAGTGTTGGCACCTTTGCAGGGCCCAAAGTGAGGATTCATGTTTCTGCAGATGCTCTAGCATTGTCCATTGAAGGCGAGACCTTGTACCCACATGATGCGATCAATGATCGAATGTGAGCTTGACCACTTGCAGATCGAGGGCATCACTCACCAGTCAAGTACTTCTGCTGGGCAGCACCATCGTTTCTAATACTCAAAAGCAATGGAACATGTGCTCATTTGTGGGGACTACAAAATGACGATCAACCGCTATTCAAAGCTGGATGGCTATCCTTTGCCCAAAGCAGAGGATTGTCACCACTCTCATGGTGGCCAGACATTCACTCAGCTTACTTGACCAATGCCTATGCTTCAAATGGAACTGGATGATGATTCCACCCTATCCATGCATTAACACTCATCGAGGACTCCACATGTACAACAGATGCCCATTTGGCATTACACTCTGCTGCACCAATCTTCCAACGCAAGATGGAGACATTATTGAAAACTGTACCAAAGACGGTCTTATTCCAGGACGACATACTTGTGACTGGCAAGTCACAACATGAACATCTCGAGAACCTAAACGAAGTCCTCAATTGGCTGTCACAAGCTG
>CM068964.1:71433929-71472655 GCA_035128595.1 Eptatretus atami
GGGAGGGAGCATGGGCTTGGTTAAAAAACACACAACATCAACCACACAACAACCCTTGACAAGACCCCCACCAACAGTACTCCGGACACATGCACACAATCACCCATCAATACTCAAACTACCAAAAAGTCTTATCAACATCCCTATACCCCTCTATCTCCATAACTTCCAGGTACCTATCCAATTCTAATTTAAACTTATCTACTGTTTCTGCTGCCACTACCTTTCCAGGGAGACCATTCCATGCATTAACTACTCTCTGAGTGAAAGTCCCCTGCTTTACTACCGTCTTAACTCTCCTCTTCTTTATTCTCAGGCTATGGCCCCTGGTCCTATCATTGTCTACTCTGTTGAATAATTCATCTGCACTTATTTTATCGATACCTTTCATTATCTTAAACATCTCTATCATATCTCCTCGTAACCACCTCCTTTCTAGTGTATTAGATAGTCTTCGGGTAGCATGAGCCTCCATTTGGCCTGTAAATGTATCAGCCAAATATTTATGAACAGTTTTGTAATGTGCCTCTGCCAGAGCACATCACGTGACCTGGTGAGGCAACCAACATCTTGTAACTGTAGCTTGAGCTTTCAGTGTGCATTTACGGAAGCAAGCAGCAAAAGCAAATGTTGCGATGGAATTTTAAAAATTCGAGATAGTTTGCAAGTCAACATACAACCTTTATGTCTTATTTTTTGTTGTATTTTTTTTAACATGATCTATGGCTTGTAGAGTAGCTGTTCTATCTTTTCGAGCACATTAACCCTCACCCTGCGACTCAAAGGTTACTATATTCCTCCCATCTCCTTGCTCTCCTTTTTCATCATCCATTCCTTGGTTTGTTACATGTTGTCCCACTTTCTGTACGTTGCCTTCCTTTTTTCTTCCATGAGCTCAGACTTTGGAGACAAAAAAAAAAAATGTATCAATCTGATATCCTGGACACAGTTTCGTTTAACGGATCACCAATGACAATTGTGAAAATTCTTCAGAATCTGATTATTGGAACAAGGATGATGCAGAAAACAGTATTGTGACTTGTGGATGTACCACAGCCTCAGTGGTCCTAATTACCAATTCGTTATGATCCTCTTACATAAGTGGCCCAGTGGTTAGATCCTTGCAGTTATGCTGCAGACCTCTTTGACACGTGGATGTCTGAAGATAATGAGAATGGAGCTGCACATGAAGCTGTAATTTGTAAACTGTATGCATAGCACCATTCGTTAGTGGACGTTAATGATCCCAGAGTGTCCTTCGCGAAGAATAGGGGAGCGATAGGACACTGAGACACAGCACGACAGGCACAGCACAACACCGCTGGGCCGCACCGCAAGCATGTTGGGCCTGAAAAGTGAAACGGCATAAAAAGATCTGCGTGAACAAGGAAGAGGAGGGGGGAGCACATCAGATAATGAAAGTAGATCACACAAAAAAGTGAAACAATGCGATCTCGTGTTAAAAAAAGACAAACATTCACAACATTTTCAGTGAGCGGACCGGATGACACTGAGACACCATGGCGATGTTCCAAATTGCTGCCCTAACTACTGCTAGGAAGGCAACGGCAAACCACCCAGGATAGCACTTGCCAGGAAACTGCTTTGGCAGCACCGACACTCTGTAACAGAGTATGGAACATTAGATACCATCGCACATACTGTACACTAAAGTTTCTGTAGTCCACATATTTACGAATAGCAAATACTACCCGTCACTTCGCTGATGGGAATACAAAGAGAGAGAGAGAGGGTGGGAGAAAAAAAGAGGTACGAGAGAGACAGGTGGGAGAGAGAGACAGGTGGGAGAAGAGAGATATGGGTGAGAGAGGGAGAGGGGAGGGAGAGGGGAGGGGAGAAAGAGGAGTGGAGAGAGGATGTGGGAGGGAGAGGAGGGGGGGGAGAGCAGATCAGAATATAATGAAGGCAGACTGCACAAAAAAGTGAAACAATGCGATCTCACGTTAAAAAAAAAAGAAATTCACATTTTCAGTGGTCAGACCAGATGACACCGAGGCACAGCACAACACCGCAAGGCCACACTACAGGCATGTAGGGCCTGAACTTTGTACTTTGATCCATTGACCACAAAGGAGAATAGGATGTATTTTTGTTTGCGTTTATCAGTGACAGTGCGTGCCACCTATGGGTACTTTTGCGTGTGATTTAGCAATGTGCGTAGCACGGGTTGGTGTTTCACCTTACCACATCACTCACTCGGCAATTCCACATCATAAAAAGACGTGTGAGAACACCGTGGGGCCGCACCACAGGCCTCTCTCAAAATACCACCTGTCACTAGCAAATACCATAGCAAGAGAGGGAGGAGCAGGGAGCGGGTGGGAAGAGAGGAGGGGGGGGGGGGTGGGGAGGGAGTGGGCAAGGGATGGGGAGCGAGGAGGCTGGGAGAGTGAGGAGGGGAAGGGAGTGTTTTTGACTTGCGTTTGGTCGGGGGACTTGAGGAAGCTGGGGTGGGGGAGGGAAGGTTACCATGACTGTAGGTTTATGTTCACTTACAGTCTAGCTTTACCCCTTACACTTCTTAGAGGTTTATAAGTGAGACTTGAGGGAGAGGGTTAGTTTACCCCCTTATACCTTATGGAAGCGAAGGAGGCTTAAGTGAGAAGAGGACTTGAGGGAGTGGGGGATGGGGGGGGGGTTAACCTCCTACAATTTCATAGGAAGCCAAATTCATAAATGTGTTTGCCGTCCCGCAGATGGATGTAAAACTGGATGTCCTGTCTGCCGGAATTAGTGCAGGATTGAACGAAATGGGGTACGTTCAAACAGGTTCAAACAGCTGGAGTTCAATCAGCATGTACCATTTTAAAAGAGATTATAACATGGGCTTCCCTTGAGGAATGAGACTCGTACTGCAGCTGGCACCCCGTGTACCTGCTGTCATGGAACTGGAACTCTCTGCGGTGGTAATTATTACTCTGACTATTAAGATTACTTGTCTTATCTTACATTTTTTACTTTTGTCAGATCTAACTAAAACAATGGAACACACATTTATATTTGTATTTTCTTGTGTAAATATGAAGATTACTTCTTTTACTTTATCACATTAACATTGTCTTGCATGTCAATGTGTAATTTTATTTTCAAATACAACAACCACTGTGATAAGAAATGTCAATTACACTGCTGTCGACTGTATCAACATGGCTCGCTAATGAACAAACATCAAAGAATACCACTAAAAGTTGAGCAACAAAGTCATTACAAATATTTAAGCAAAAAGATGAATGAGGAAAATGGAAAGGTAAGAGAATGGTGAAACAGAGGTGTGTTCCATCACCAAACAGCTTGTAGAGTGCTTGCCAAGTGGCTTAAGTACTCAAGCAAGCAGTCCAGCGAAACGGTTGACAAGGAACGGCTGGCTTGGCAAGTGATAGCAAGCTGATTGGTAATGGGACAAACCCCAGCACCTTCACAAATGCAAAAACAAAAACTGGTGAAAAATATGGAGGGATAATCGCCTTGCTTAAAGTCACAAATTTCTCTAAATTTTCAGATTTCACTTAAGATTTCGACACCTCAGTCCACGAGCTCCAATCCTCAAATCCAAAGACAGATTTTGATTATATACTTTAATTAGTCCGTGAGACGCCATCAAGTCAAGGCATTGTTGAGCAGACCAAAACAAAATGGTGGCTTAAGACCCCGGCGAGATGACAGCAAGCTGACCAAGATAGCACGCCGCCATCTTGATGAGGCTTTTTTTGCTTATTTTAATGATGAGCATCCTGTTAATTATCTTCAAAAGGGGTGTTTAAAATTACCCAAATACCAAGTTTTCATTCCTGCACTCCCTTGGAGTTCTCTTAGTATGCCTGCAAAGTTTCGGGCCACTGGGTTTCATGGTTTTGCAGTTACTGAGGACACACACACACACACACACAGACATATCTATTAATATAGATAGATAATTTCCATAAAATTATGTGGGTGGTAACAGAGAAATTTAGTGATTACCTCATTGGTGCAAAGTTAATGCTTTTGATGGACAACTATCCCATGAGCTAAACTGGGAGCTGTGGCCGACTCAGTTAGCACTGTTTGACTTCAAGATGAAGTGCCAAAGTGGCAAGAGTAATGCCAGCACAGATGCCCTGTCTCAGAAGGAGTCCACTTCTGAAACAAATCAAGAGTATGATGATGATGTTTGGTATGCCATGTTTGCTGTGACTACATTCCACTGCGGTACCTAGAAGTTTGAGAAAAAACATTTTCAACTGGAATCAGAGAACCAATTACAAGTCTCCAGGAAGTGCAAGCAGGTATACCACTACCTGCAGTGTCATCTCTTCCATTTTTTTTTTTACAACAGAAGAGCTGATTGATATGCAAAAGAAGGATCCGGAGATGAAGGACTTTTTGCCATTTTGTAAGCAAAAGAGGAAACCGAGATTGGAGGGACAGGGAATCTATGTCAAAAAATACACTTTTTCTGTCCAATCAGTGGAAAAGGATCTTCATGAGATATGGAGATGAGGCAAGGTTGAAGATCCTATTGATGGAGATCTGGAACAACTGATATTGCCACAAGTGCTCAGGAAGAGAATAGTGCAGTGTCTGCATGATGAAGCAGGACATCAAGGCATTGAGAGAAACACTAGACTGGTTAGGTCCAGGTGTAACTGGCCAATCTCATACGAATATAAAGATATTCAAATGTGGCATTCAAAATAATAAAAAATTATCGTCATGATTGATGTATTTACAAAGTACTGTCCACATGGGCGGTACCAACAAGAGATCAGATAGCTTTGACAACAGCAAGAGGCCTGGTGAAAGAGTGGTTTCTCCGATATGGTGTTCCACGAAGACTGCACTCTTCTCAAGGCCATAATTTTGAATGTCATCTGATTAAAGAACTTTGTGGAATTTATGGAACCACGAAGTCCAGAACGACTCCCCGCAGACCACATGGGAATAGACAGTGCAAAAGATTTAATCGTTCATTACACAACTTGCTCCGAACTCCACCACAATGACAAACAAGTGACATTGGCCAGAACACTTAGCTGAAGTATTGTATGTGTACAATGCAACTCCTCACAGTTCCACCAGATACACACCTTTCTACTTGATGTACGGTCGTGACCCAAGGATGCTAGTCGATTTAATGTTGATCCGGGATGCTGTTGATGACGATGACTTATCTTTCTACAGCTGGTTGACCAATCACCACTCTGCTTTATCCGATGCTTACAAAAAGCAGGGAAGCTTCTTGATATAAAGGCGGAAAGCAGGAAGAAATTATTTGACCACAAGGTGAAGGAAGCTCCACTTGCAATAGGTCAACGTGTGTTGCTGAGGGATTGGACGTACAAAAGTGGTCACAAGATTCAGGACATTTGGGGGCATCAAGTATATAATGTAATGGAACAATGAGATCCAGAGAAGGTGGTCTACTGTGCATTGTAGAACCTGCTGATATGTCGAGATGGAGACATTGTGCCAACAGAACAGAAATGAGAGTCTGTTGTGTTTCCCTCAAGTTCATAAAAAGTGATATGTCCTCAGACTCCTGACCCGGGTTGACCGAGCCTTTGATTTAACTGCCCATAAACATGATAAGACAGATCGTGACAGAGTATCACAGGAGAAAGATGCAGCATGGTACATTTGTTATAGTTTTTCAACTGAGAAAATTTTTTACCAATAGGCAATCAGACGTGGAAGGAATAGAACAATTCAAGGACTTAGCAGTGATAGAACAAATGGAGAATGCAAATGAAGCGGAGGATCAGGAAGAGGAACTTGCTGCAGCAGAACCACTTTCTTGGAAGTCATCACGATCAAATGCAGGGATGCACTCTAACCCATTCAAGGAGCCTTGATCTCTGTCAGCCCTTGAGATAAAGACACTGTCTGAGTTCACGATTGAACTGTGTCACGCTTCGCAAACAACTCATGACAACCGCCATGTTGGACCACTTTTGACAAGTAGAAACAGTAGTCCCAAGCATTTAGGGATAGTTAACCTGTTCAGTACTCGAGTTGTAAATTTAATTTGTTTCGTGCTGCCGAAGACGCCAGCATTGTTGCAGGGAAGATTGTGGCAGGGCGATCACTGATTTGCAACATGGGTTTAACCTTTACAACACTCACTGGTTGTTTACAAGAAAAGACTGCAGGTAAAACCACCGGAGGGGTCCACAACCTCAACCTCCTGTAAGGACTGCCCATACTGTAAGGAGGGAATCGATACGGGAAGACATTGCGAAGTGGCTGGCTACTCCCGACCCCCTCCCTCTCCTCTCTCCTATTCCTTCCCATTCCCACACTCACCCCCCCCCCCCCCCCCCCCCCCGGGGGTGGCAGAGGCTATGGAGATCCACAAGGTGGACTTGTAATCTAATTTTCTTTGATTATATTTCCGCTTAGATTCTTGTTTTGATTTACAGTTACGGACTTGTTCTTGATTATTGATTTGGTGTGACTATTGTTTGGATTATTGTTTTGATTTCTGGCCTTTTGGTTTTTCGGGTTGATGGATTTTCTTACATTTTTTTTGATAAAAAAAGGTTTCGGCTCTTAAAACGCCCAATACCCTATCCACAACGCACGTGTGGTCACCCAATGGTTTGATGAGCATGACACTGATGTTATCCATACGTCATGGCCTTCTCAGTCACAAGATCTGAACCCAATCGAGCATTTATGGGATATTCTTGAACGACACCTGAGACATCATTTTCCATATCATCAAACAGGTGTGAGTTGATTGATTTTTCTCGTGGAAGAATGGTGCCGCATCCCTCCTGCAGAATTCCAGATGCTGGTGGACTCTCTATGCCAGGCCGCACTGGCCGCACATGGTGGCTCAACACCCAATTAAGTGACTTTACATTGGTGTTTCCATTTTTTTTTGTCCACTACCTGTACCTGTATTAAGTAGGAGTGCTAAGGTGTACTTAGGGCAAAGGTATCATCAGCCAAATGGCCTCTTCCAGTGTCTAAGTTTGTGGCTGCATCAAAGGTTTAGCCTTTACAACATCACAATTGACATGAACAGTTATAATCACATCAAAATTCACTCAATAACAGTGTAAAACATAGTTCAAATGCATACAGTATTAAAAAAACAAACAAAGAATAATTAGTCCACATGTATGAAGAGTACAGTAATATAGACCCATACTGTGGGCAACGCTTTGGCGTGTAAAATAAACTTGTTGAGAAACATTTCAAGGCGAGAACCAATCCTGGACAGATCACTACTCCGTCACAGGACACACGACAGAAAATGACAGAAATCTGTAATTTGTTCATGGTGCCAGTGATAACTCGCCCGCCTTTTGAAAAATACACCATGGGAAATATAAAGTCCACCAATGACCAGTACTGGCAGACAGGTCCTTCAGTTTAACGTCCATCCGAGAGACGGCACACACACCGCCGCCAAGCACTGCATGTCAAACACCAGGGTAACAGTTTATAGCTGGATCGAGATTCGTACCCACGATAGACAGCTCTGGGGGGGGGGGGGGCATTCCTCTAGGCCGACGCTATGCTCAGCCGCTTTCATCTCCATGAATATAACTCATAAAAACCTAACAATGGATCATCGGTTCAAATTGATTTCTGTCGAGACAAGGAGCTGATACTCTCACTCCCCCACCTTTTGGATGGTATCAGGAATCGATTTCTGCAATGTGAAAGTTAAATGTTGAACGGTTTTTTTAAATATCGTGTACACAAGCCAAGTTACTGAGAGGGTTGCCATGGCAACATAATTCAGCTAATCACAGCTGTGAGCTAATCAGTTTGAGATAATGTCACGAGGAATGGATATCTGCAGTATAAAAACGAAATGTTCAAAGGTTTTTGAAATATTGCGAACACAAAAATACATAGACAGATGATCGGTCTGTCGGACGATCGGTCGGAGCTCATTTGAATGCCCCCGTCTCCGAGGTTGTCGGATGGGTGGGGGACAACAGGGTGAGATGATGATCCTTTGTGAAGGTTAATACACCTGCCTTAGTCACATAACCATCGGGCATAACCAAGGTATTTCTCACTGATTGAGCTTGAACTTGAACAAAGACTATTATACATAATATTTATAATCCATTGACAGCATGCCTAAATACTCATGGTCAAGTGTCTCTTTAAAAACATAATACAACATCTTCATGAATTCTATTTTCATATTCACGTTTTATAAAAGAATGTATGTGTATATATACATATATATTAATATATATATATACATATACATATACATACATATACTATACATACATATATCATTTATATATATATATGTACATATATTTATATACATATACATATATATACATATTACAATACATATATTACATATACATACATATACATACATATATAACATATACATATACATACATATATATACACATGTTGTTCGTTTTTCGGCTGCTCCGTTAGGGGTCGCCACAGCGGATCATCCTTTATGATCCGCATACTGATTTGGCACAGGTTTTACGCCGGATGCCCTTCCTGATGCAACCCTGGTCGCCTCTTACGACACAGGGATAAGGATTGGGTTTCGCCATGATTCCGGGCTGCCCTACACCCTCGCATAGCGCGGCCCAGCGCAGAGCCTCCGTCCTCAAGCGATCCTCCAACCCAAGCCTCCGAGTAGCCGGATTACAGGCGCACGCCACTACGCCCGGTGTATATATATATATATATATATATATATATATATATATATATACATACATACATATACATACATATACATATACATATACATATACATACATACATAATAACATATACATACATATACATATATATACATTATAATATATATAACATCATATATATATATATACATACATATACATACTATATATATACATATACATACATATACATACATACATATACATACATATACATACATATACATATACATATACAACATATACATATATATACATCATATACATATATATATAACATACATATATAATCATACATATTATATATACATACATATAACTACATACATATATATATACATATACATACATATATATATATATCTCTATATATCACTGTAATATATATATATATCATATACTGTACATACATGTACATATACATACATATACATACATACATATACATATATACATATACATATACATACATATATATATATATTCTATATACATACTGTACATATATATACATATACTGTACATACATATACATACATATACATACATATACATACATATACATATATATACACATATACATATACATATACACATACATAGTAAGCCTGGTGTTAGCTTAGTGGTTAGGGTGGCGGCTTGGGATCCTCGGGTCCTGAGTTCAAGCCCCGTTGGGCCACTGAATTAAAATACACCAGGAGGTTGACTCAGCCTGTCATCCTTCCGAGGTCGGCAAAATGAGTACCAGTGCACTGGTAAGGGGGACACTGCATCAGCGGTAAAGCCTATAGCCGCGTCCCAACCAATGATGCAACCAGCAGCCAAGGCTGCACTCGATAGAGATACATATTTATATACATGTATTATATATATACATATTATTACATAAATATATATACATAAATATATATACATAAATATATATACATAAATATATATACATATATATATATATATATACATAAATATATATACATAATATATATACATAAATATATATACATAAATATATATACATATATATACATAAATATATATACATAAATATATATACATATATATACATAAATATATATACATAAATATATATACATAAATATATATACATGATATATGTTGCACAAATGGAAAGCCGTGATTCAGCTCGACCTCGAATCCTGTCCAATGATAATTTATTGGATTGTTCCACACTGAACAACCATCAAAGTGCCAGGGAGAAGGATAACAAGGCACCTGAGGCCAAAGAAATTCGATTTATCACAAAGGAAGCTCACACGTGCTGCCTTTTCTCTGCTTGACGGTTGCATATCATGGGGTTTTTTTGTGCATCCGGATTAGTTTTACGGTTGATCACACTAAGCAAAGCAGGTGCACCTGCACATGCCGAGCACGGTGTTCAAGTTCTGAAAACAACCTCGTCCTCGGCTCTGATGCCCAATCCCAATGAAAAGTTAGGCCCGTGAGCTAGGTCTGAATTTGATTTGATTACTAGTGGTTTATGAAAAAATTCTGAAAGCAAGACCAACTTCAACGCATTCCTCCGCCAGGCTGAACAGTTTACATTTTGTATCCACTGATAGGCCCGATCTGAATCCGGATCTGAACCAAAATCGAATCGGCTCGTTCTTGTCACCGA
Source organism: Eptatretus atami (assembly GCA_035128595.1). Classification (NCBI taxonomy): domain Eukaryota; kingdom Metazoa; phylum Chordata; class Myxini; order Myxiniformes; family Myxinidae; genus Eptatretus; species Eptatretus atami. Next base: position 71,444,256 of record CM068964.1, read on the forward strand.
GTCAACTCATCCACCTAGTTTGGTCACAATTCGTCCACAACATTTTGAAATAGCATCCTGTTTATCGTTTTTTGTCACATCTCTCAATGGTGAAAATCCCTCAAAAAATTAAAATAAAATCCTAGTATCCACATCCAGACCTTCACCAAAATCTATTCAATTCTTCCATGTCACACACCCGACCTGTCCAACAAATTTCGTCCGAATCCGTCGACAACTTTTTGAGATATCCTGTTCCCAGACACACACAGACAGACAGACAGACAGACAGACAGACAGACAGGGGTGAAAAAGTAAGCCCCACCCACCTTCGGTGGCAAGGTAAAAGTAATTGAACCTGAGATTTAAAATATTTATTTTTAATTAGCCGATCAGAAAGACGAGTATGGAAGTTGGAGAGTGTGTAAGAGTGAGGAATATGAATTTAAAGAATTGAAGACTTGAGGTGAGACCAGCAAAGGAAATAAGCTTTGCATCTAATTTATAGTGAGGGAAATAACACACCAGGCAAGCAAATAAGCCTCATAAATTGTTGGTATTGGTGACCGTGCTAAACAGCAGATGACGGTGCATGATGACGTCTATCTCGAGAATATGCTTGGTGTTGGCTTAGTGGTTAGGGTGGTGGCTTTGGATCCTAGGGTCCTGAGTTCAAACCCCACTGACTGTTGAATTAATACCAGGTGGGGTTGACTCTGCCTGTCATCCTTCCGAGGTCGGCAAAATGAGTGCCAGTATGCTGGTATACTATGTCGGAGTGGCGACCCGTCCAGGATTGTGCCCGATAGCCAAGGAGACTGCTCAGGCAGCACCAACGCTCTGCACAGAGTGTGGTCCCAATGGATGGATGGATATATGAGGTGAAGCTGCGTTGCTTTTGCAATGCCCCTTTAGATCAGAAAGGGAATTTGGCCAATGGCCTACTCGTTTCAATTAAATATAGAAAGTCATTGGATATTTTATTGGCCTCGAGTGAATGCCATCAGGTGGAAGAGTCAGCTGAACCTCATCATGGACCCTTCCTCATCACGGCCAAAATTCTCTTTGAAGCAACAACGCCGTTGACGTCCCTGAAGTTCGCACCCTTTACCCGATTCAAAGTATGGTTTGTACCGTTCCAAATAAGGGAGAGTTGTGGATTGTACCATTACAAAAAAGGGGAGTGAATAGGGTAACGGGGTTGAATCGGGTCATGGCCTGAGAAACATAATGTAAGAGGTGAACAGGATTAGGGTAGTCAGGGTTAGGGTAGTTATGGTCAGGGTTCCTACCCGATTCAACCTGTTACTCTATTCACACCCTTGTTTTATAATGGTACAATCCATACTTTGAATCGAGTAAAGGGTAAGTGGTGCTAACTTCACGGACCCACGTCACGTCAGCCATTGTTATGTCCGCACACTGGCATGTTACATCAGTGCTGTGAATTAATGTTTGCTTTACGTTGACGATGTTTTACAGCACCCTGCCATTTTGTCTCTAGATGACCGATATGATGTGCATGATTAAAGCAGTCAATTCTACACTCATCTATATGGCCGAGTCCCATCTTTAACACACCATTTGACGACGAGAACAGCTAAATTTTCTCTATCCCGTGACCCCCTCCCTTCCTCGTTCTGCCAGGCGAGGCTCCCGTGCCATGGGGTTGCTGAATTCAGTCCTTTGAAACTTGTATTATCGCGCTTGGCTTGGAAGACGTGAGCGATGCAAGAAAAAAAGCTTTACTGCTCCACTGCCTGGGTGCGGAAGGCCAACAGATATTTGGTACACTGGGCACTGCTTACACATTCGCTACGACCGTGACACTCATGGAATCACACTTCTCTGCCTCACAGAGTGTTCTTCTCTGGCGGTTTCTCTTCAGACAGCAGCAACAGATCTGTCGGGTGAGTCAGTACACCAGTACGTTGTGAACTTTTCAGGCCTAGCTAGCTCCTGTAAATTTGGGGTCCAAAAAGATAAGATGATTAGGGACTTGCTCATTGAAAAAAAGTCAAGTGCGAAAGAACGCGGGAGACTTTTACTAGAACTGGACGATTTATCCCCGTCAAAAGCTGTGGAAATTGCATTTCATGTTCAGTCCGCTGCCGACTTCACACCTCAACTTGCTGCTTTTCAGATCCCACCCACCCACAGCCACACAGAGGGCAGCACAAATGTTGCAGCAGCCTGATAGCCTGCTGACACAGACCCTGGCAAATGTGTACAGCAAATGCCTCAGCAATGTGTGCATCCCCGAGAGCGCTTTGAGGAATTGTGACTGCTTTCCATGCTTGGCTAGCAACGGATTGCCCTGCATTAGAGCAGATATGTAGTAGCTGTCACAAACGAAATCATTTTTCCAAAGTGTGTCGCTCTGCCACTATTACAACACCAGCAGCTCCAAAATCGGCATTGTGGGTACCCTCCAACTGCCTTACGTTACGGCACCAAGCACCTGACTGCATTCTCATTCCACATCGCCCACCACGTGACAACCTCTTAGGCCTTGACCTCTTCATGGAGCTAGGTTTCAAGATGGATGTCAGTGGGTCAGCAGTTCTGTAGGTCACCTGTCCTTGGCAGTAGAAATGGCACACTCCGTTTAATGGCTCAACTTGATGGTGACTCTGGTCATCCAGCCACTGTGACACATTCTGCTCACCCTCCATGACATTATGTTTAAACTCAAGCTCCTCTTGGAAGCTGGAATTATTGAACCAGTCAATGTGGCCCCTTGGATCTCCAACTTGGTGGTTGCCAGGAAAACGTCGGGAGGGCTGCATCTCTATGTCGATTTTCATGCAGCAAATAGGGCTGTTATCCCAGGCAAATATCCTCTTGCCACATCTGAGGAACTGACTACCCAGTTCAGCCATGGGCCATGTTTTTTTCTTAGCAGGACCTTCACCAGGGATATCTCCAGGTGCCCCTTCACGCTGATAGCAGGGACCTCACGATATTTGTCACCCACACGGGAGTATTCCACTACACTAGGTTTCCTTTTGGGCTAAGCTCAGTCCCAAACTGTTTTCAGAAAGTGATGTCCTCCATCCTCGCAAGGATTCCAGGAGTGGCCATTTACCTAGATGACATTGTCATATATGGGCCTGACGCATCCATCCACGAGCACCTACATAGGGTATTTGAGGTGCTCACCAAATGCAACCTCACTTTGAATGGTGAAAAGTGTATGTTTACTGTGCCAGACATTGAATTTGTGGGATTTCGCCTGTCAGCTAGTGAGAGCTCCCTGCTTCAGTCAAACATCGAGGGCATCCAACACATCTTGGAGCCGACCTCAGCAGCCCATGTCACTTCTTTCCTTGGCATGACAGCCTATTACCTGTGGTTCCTGCCCCGATACTCCACCATGATGGCACTGCTCCCCAGCTGCTCAGAAAGGCCCATTCCCATCTCCTTGAAATACCGATCAACCTACTGCAACCACAATCCACACGGTTATCCCGTTGGCCTTCTCCATACATGAGGCTCCCCTCACTGAGAGAATGTGGTGAGCAGGATCAGCATCAGGAAATTGAGCCAAATATCCATACAGATGCAGCTGAGGCTCATGGACTACACAGGTAACAAATCTCATTTGAGTCTCTCTCAGCAACTGCTCATTGGACACAAAGTCTGACCAGTGCAAGCCAAGGATTCTCCGAAGAGACCTGGTACCAAAGGAATTGTCTTCATCTCAGATCCATTGTCAGAATCCAAGTCTCAAATCCAAAGAGCAAGACTGGAAGCACCAAGGACCTGAAGACTTGGGAGTTTTGTCCTCCTGCATAGGTAGTGACAGTGCCACACCCCATGATCCAGTAAATCCATGACTCCCCAGGCCCGACCCAGATGTCTATTGACCTCCGGCTCACAACCTGCGGAGACATGAATTTCACTGCCAAGTAAGCGAATCTCTCTGTGACCTAAACATCTTCACCAAAAACAGGTACAGACAAGATGGCAGCATCCAAGATGTCATTGAAAGCCTGGATCTTTGTTTTGACCCAGGAAACCTGGAGTCCCAGCGGCTCCGATTCCTCATTCAGTGCCTCGGGGGCCCCTATAAGGACTTCCAGTGTTTCTGCAAGGATGACTGCATCATCTTCAAAATCAAGGTCAGAGATCTTGACATTCCCAAGTGATGCACCGCAGCTCGATCTCTCCGACATCTTCCCCAAAATCCAGTCCCTGCAAGTATTGAAGAGTGTGGGGGCCAATACACACCCTTGATGAACCCCAGTAACAAAATGGAAATAAGTCGGAGATGGAACCACCACATCTTACAGCACTCTCTGTACCAGAGTATAGTTTACAAATCATGTCAATCAAATTTGGTGACACCATGCGAAGACCGAGAATCCTCCAGAGGGCACACTGATTCATTGAATCAAATGCTTTGTGGAGATCAACATCGGCTGCAAGCAACCGCTGCCAAAACTCTTGTCTGTGTTCGGTGAGGACCCAGAGAGCAAGGATACGGTCAATCGTTAATGTCTGTAAAGCCCGACTGCTCTGGGCGCTGGTGCTGAAGCAGATGGTGGTGAGCCCTATGAAGAATTATCCTAGCAAAGACCTTGACCGGCACTGAGAGCAGCGTCACCCCTCAGTAATTGTTGCAGTCCTGGCGATCATCCTTCCCTTTCCAGAGAGGGACAAGAAGACCCCTTTTTCAGTCAGTTGGGATGATGCTTGTGCTCCAAACAGAGCACAGAATTGCATGCAACAACATGAGTGCAGCATTTCCACTAGCCTTGGAAAGTTCAGCATGGATGCCACAGATCCCTGGGGCTTTACCCCTTTCAACTGGTTCACCGCAGCCTCTGTCTCTGCAAATGAAGGTGGTTCACAGTTGATTGGAGGGTCAGCAATGGGGATAGTTATACCCCTGACATCCAACTCAACAGCCGGTGGCTCAGCCTGGTACAGCCGCTCAAAGTAACCGGCTCAGCAGGCCTTCACTTCAGAGTCCACCACCCTCTGCTCTAACTGCAGTTAGAGCTCTGTCTGTTTGACAGAGATGCCGGGCCGAGGCCTCTGGGTTGGAGGTGACGCTTTGGTGTAAGACTATGTCCGATGGAGATCGAGGAGAATGCTCGTCACACTCCACATGTTTCGATTTACCCGCCGATCACATCACGTGCCTTCTGGTTGAATGGTTTGCATTTGCAGGAACAATCGTCTGGGTGGCAGACGGACGGTTGTTCTTTGCTGTTTATGCAGCTTTACGGTGTGAGACATAATCCGCAGCGATGCTCACCATAACAATCAGGAGGTACATCTGATGTTTAAATATTTCCATATCCATATCCTTCTGATCTACATCTGAAACTTTCTGTGATTTTTTTCCTTCCAAGTTTGACAAGACAGTGACAAATTAATTCTGTGCACTAAAATTGGCTATTTGCATATATTTGATAATCTTCACCAGCTTTACACAAGTGCCATGAGCAGTACACTAAGTCAGTAACATAAAATAAACATTTGTACACATATCTTGGATTGTAGTGGTTAACAGTGCACTCGGTTCCGACCTTCAACGGCAAAAGGACAAGCGAGGCAGCATTGGGATTTGGAGCGGAATAGAGAACTGCGAGGTGGGGGTGCAGGCGAGCTGCTGCTCCGAGCACACAGAAGGATCTCACGCTGTGACGTCCCCTGTGCCATGGCCATGCTCCTGTCCTCACTAAACCCATCAATATGAAAATCAGGGATGAACAACAGTCCATCCATGCAGAATGTATTGCTTATCTGCAGATTTGTGGATGCCTTTCAACATTTGCTCAGCCAAATTGATCAAAATCAAACCCCAGGAAACTGCGAATGACTTTTTGTCTGGTCCCGAGTTGTCCAACCCAAGTCTGCACTTTAGTTTCCTCAATGTGACGTCGGGATTAGCGAGAGCCAAGCGGTGTATGAAAGGGTTGGAGGAATATCCGATTGAGTGTGAAGCTTACCTAAATGGTTCTTCCATCAAATGTTCTCTAATTCCGTTCTTTCTGGTGGCTTGCATGCACTATTAAACTTTCCCCGCTCTTGCTGCTGGCAGTCCGTGCAAAAGGTCGCCTCATTGAATTTATCAAGGTGCTAAGGTGCTATTACTATTCCATCGAATATTTGATGGCCGAAGGCCATTTAGAAATTACACTTATTTTGCCATCAATTTGTGCCCAAGAATGCCATCTGCAGTCAGATTTGTGTCACCACCAGTCACATCTGACCATTTGAAAAGCCAATGTGCCCTGTGGTCAATCACCTGTTCCCAATGATCATGAAGAAGGTTTTCTTCTAAGTTGGTAGGCTTCAGTACAAAGCTCATGAGGTACATACATGTTCATAGTTCAATTGATGCAATGCCCATTCGAGGCAGTTGCACGGAACCTGATGGCCGAAGGTGGCAAACAAATTCGGAATCGTCTAAGTATCACAAGACAAAAATTGAATGAAACATTTATATTTCGTTTTGTCGTATAATTAATTATGAACAGAATTCAATGAGGTTTACAAAAACATAACAATTACAAACACATGGAAGTCCAATATACATATCAATAAGTCTCATAATGGAGACCGCAACAGAAACCACTCTCTCAAAGCACCGATTCAGCGATAGAAAGAAGAAGAAAAAAAATTGTGAATGCATGGATTGATTTCTGAAACAGGATTGGAAACTCCATCAAATATTTAGTGAAAAGGCAAGATCAAGATGGATTTTGAATCTTGGTTCAGTAGTCACACCAAGCATCCGTTACTCGCACTTTGAGATGGTGCAGAAAACGAGATGATGGAAAAGGCCAACCGGTATCACCGTCTGTGAAATTAAAATACCGATTTACAGTGAACCATCTGCCAGAGAAAATGTCTGGGTAATTTGACATTTCAGCGTTTCGTGTATCCAAAGCAGGTTTATGTATATTGCGAAGGGAGCGAATTCTCAGGCGTCCGCGTTTGCCCAATTGCAGAGGCGACTCAGGCAGCCAAGGTGAGGCGCATCACAGTTGAAGAGCAGCCTATTTGGGAGTCATTTTGAAAGGATGACATCCCAAACGAAAAATCTGAGCAGCTCAAGCAGGATATCCAGCTGTATATATTGTATATAATGAAATAATAAAGGTGGCCACCTTTATTATTTCAAATACAGTATGTGTATATGTATGTGTATATATATGTATATATATATATATATATAAATATATAAACACATAAATATATATAGACGAGGAAGAGTACTGATGGGAAAAACCAGCAAGAGCATCCGTCACTGGGGACGGGAAAAGTTTAAGTCAATCTATCAACTTAAAAAATATTTAATGGACTTTAAAAAGGTCAATTGTGTTTCACTCTTGGTTTCCTTCAGAGACAAAGCTCCGAACATTAATATCCTAAAGATAAAAAGCTCCCAACATTAATCAGCCAAAGCTCTGAGCTACTTATATCGCCCACCGCAAAATGGTGGTGCAACATGGAGTGGCAGCAAGCCTGGTGTTGGCTTAGTGGCAAGGGTGGATGGCTTAGGATCTTAGGATCCTGAGTTTGAGCCCCGTTGGCTGCTGAATTAACACCAGGTGCGGTCGACTCATCCTGTCATCCTTCTGAGGTCAGCGAAATGTGTACCAGTGTACTGGCAGAGGGGTACAACATCAATGACACAGCTGCGCTTCAAATAAATTATAGCTATCCGGCAGCCAAGCTGCCATATGCAAGAAGAAGATAGGTTGGCAGAGTTTGGATTTGGCTAAAAAGAGTGCAAAATGTCCTGTTTGCAAAATAAAATTCTGCATCAACATTACTCATACCTGTTCTCCCTTCATTTAAAAAGTGAATGTTGAGCTTTTCAAACGCAGAGTGAGAAGCAGCTGCCATAAACGGGAGACAGACGAACGCACGGACAGACACCATGGTTTACAATTTCTAACAGACGAGCGAGGTACCCATGCTATGCACGGGAGGGGGCTGGATAGCCGGTTCATGAAGGACTTCGACAAAAAACTTACTGCAGCTGACCCCGACAGAAGTAAAGTGGGTTAGAGTTATAAGGTCACAATATGGCGAATCCATGAATATCGCGGGTGGAGAAACCCTCACAGAATTTCTTATTCTGATTTAAACTCAATCGCTCTATGTTTTCATTCCAAACAGCATCATTCCAATCACAAATTAATACCATACCATTAATGTAACCAAATACAATGTTACAAGCACTCATGAGGTAAGTGAGGATAAATGCGAGGGTTCACGGCAGACGCCATTACAGGACGGGTTTGAGTGTCGAGGGCGCATCGGATTTTTTGTATCCTGTTAAGTTTGTATTACGGTCGATTCGCAGCTCAATTGGTCAAGTAATCTCCCAGGGTGCCGGGAGGAGGTGATTAAAGATGATCAACGTGTCTGGCGAAGATGATGAGGGTTCATCTTGGTCGGGTAATCAAACTAGGAAGAGGGGCAGACCACGGTGGGAGAGTACCGATGGGTTGGAACCTCCCAAAGTGGTTAAGGCCACCTCTATCCCCAACGAGCACCATACTAAACTACTGGTTATAGTTTCGACCTCCGGCGATTCTAAACCCTTAAGCCTCAACAACCCAATTAAAATGGCCACACTGATTAAAAAAATAATTTGGAGATGTGTCCAGCACCAAAAAGCTCAGATCCGGCGACCTCTTCATTGAGTGTAAATCACTCGCTCAACGGGAGACGTGTGTGTGTGTGTGTGTGTGTGTGTGTGTGTGTGTGTGTGTGTGTGTGTGTGTGTGTGTGTGTGTGTTGTTCATAAAGCATAACATTTCTCTCTGCTAACTCCCTCTCCCAACCTATCGTCTCCCTCTCGGTCTCCTCCCCTCCACCGCCACTCCCCGGATGATGGTCATTCCAGGCGGTGTTTATCTCCGGTGGTGTTTGCCTCTGGATGTGTCCGGGTGCAGTGTTTATGTCCAGGCGGTGCTTGTCTCTGGATGCGTATGGGCGGTGTTTGTCTTCGGATGTGTCCGGGCGGTTGTTTCTTTGTTTCCAGACGTGTCTGGGCGGTGTTTTTTTGTCTCCGGACATGTCCGGGTGGTATTTATGTCCTGACGTTTCCTGGCGGTTTTGTCTCAGGACTGTATTTATCCCGGACATGTCCAGCGTCATTTGTCTTCAGGCGGTATTTATAGTATGACTGGTAGAAAATGGATTTCAGACATTTTTTTGTTTCCATCTTCACTGTTATTCTTTGCAGAATAATTTTGATGCGACGGTATGAATTATAATTAATGCTCCACCGCACGTTGCCTTCCCTTCCCGTCACCTCTCGTTTCCTTCCCTTCCCCCACCCAACCTCACTCTCCCTTCATCCTCGCTTCCTCACCTTTCGTTGCTCACCTCCCTCCTCTCTATTCTCCCTCTCCCCCTCTTTTTGTCCCCCCCCCCTTAGTATTCCCATCAGCAAAGCGATGGGTCGTTTTTGCTGGTATTATTTATGCGACACCACTTTGCTCTACCCAGCTCATTATTGAGCCCACAAAGATACAAACTGTTGTTCATTTTTCAGCATGACTCCCAAGGAGTGAGATGCAATTGTCCCATATCAATGTCCCCTTCTTGTTGCCTCCAGCATAGAACTATTTAGGATTGGTGCTAGCCACACTCAGCCTTCTTGACATCCTCATGTGGTGTGAAGTGCTTTTGTCACTTTGTGCCTCTTTTAGGGGCCCAAAAAGGTGGTAGTTGGATAGGTCCTGCAGCCTTGAGTCTTGTACGACAGAGGATGCTCGGTCGGTCTGGACTGTTCTGTATGGTGGATGTGGGACAACCTTCCACTTCAGATTGGTAATGGTGAGTCCTGTTATGTGGTTGGTATGAAGTCTGGAATTCTCCTGTTGCAGAAGCAGATATGGGACAAGAAACTGGGATGAGCTCCACCAATCTGGTTTTGCAACTGGTAGATTTGGGGTTTTTTGTATACATAGTTGAGGCTTTGCGGAAGAGCTAGAATTATTACATTGAATGGATCAGGACACAACAAGACAAAAGGAACATTTGAGAGAGAGGGGGTACACCAACAGCAGAGGTGAAGGTCAAGATAGAGAGGCAGACTGGGACAAACAATGGGTGTGGGAAGGAATGGGGAGCAGGAGAGGATGTATGGGGTGGACAAGATGGATACAGAAGGAAACTCCCAGAAGGGATACTGGAAATTTGGAAGGTGGAGGGATTTAACGAGGGTAGAAAAGATCATGGTTTTTGGATTGGGGATGATAGGAGATGGTGGTGAACAATTGTCTTGAAGACCCAGAGGGATGAATGAGATTGAAGAGAATGTAAAAGTTAGTTCCACAGGTGGGAGAAAAGAGGAAGGAATGAGTGAGATGAGCAGTGATTCGAGATTTAGGAAGTTTAACCAGAAGAGGGTTGATGGTAGACTGTGTGTCCTGCAGAAACCTGGGGGTGACAAAGCACAGAAAGAGGGTGCAAGACCAAAAAAGAGGCGGGAGAAGACAAAGAGACTCTCGACCTGTTGTGCGATGGCATAGTGATAGACCCATAGACCTTCGTTGCTGGAGATTCCAATAATCTTGAAGGCCTTGGTTTCCACGGCATCAAGCCGAGTAAGGTGTGAGGCAGGGGAGTCAGCCCAAAGGGGAGTGCAATACTCCATCAAGCTGCAGATGAAGGCCTTGTAGGTGGATAGGAATTCAGGTGTGCCAAGGGAGGGCTTTGTACAATGGAGGATGCCCAGTTGGCAGGTGGCTTTGGAGGCCAACTTTGAAATGTGGTTTGGTCCAAGAAAGATCATGGTTGATAGTGAGACCCAGGAGTTTTAATAACTGAACTGATATGTTAAGAAAGTAGATAGGAGGATTTTCCATCTGGTCGTTTCTCAGAGAGATTGTGAAAGTGTGAGATTTGTCAAGATTGAAATACACGTTCCATGTGTTTGAACATCTTGTGATTTTTTTCAAGGTCTGAAGAGAGGGAAGAGGCTGCATCCTTCCTGTCTGAAGGATGTCACAGCAGAGGGTGGAGTCATCACCAAATGGAGAAAGAGGATTTTCCAGAGAGTTAGAGAGATCACTGATGAAGATCAGGAATAGGATGGGGGCCCAGAACACTGCCTTGGGGGCACTCCAGCCTTGATAGGGAGAGAAGAAAGGATTCCCTTGAGAGCCACACATTGGCTACGAGAGTAAAGGAAGTCAGAAATCCAGGAGTGGAGTTGGCCTTGGATTCCATAGGCAGACAGTTTGGAGAGCACGTTGGGATGGCACACTGTATCAAAAGCACGAGATATATCCAGAGAGAAGGCCCTGATCTCACGTCTGACATTGAGGGCTTCCATCCATTGTTGGGTGAGTAGAAACAACATGTCCAAGATGGAGTGACCTGGTCTGAAACCATGTTGGTGTTCTGAGATGAGGTTGCTGCAAAAAAGGAGGGATTTCATAGCAACTGCAATGATGGATTCCATGATGGATTCCTCTTACCTGGAAACATGCTTTAGTACAGCCTATTTTAAAGAAGGGTGATAGTTCAAACCCTTCTAACTACCATCCTCTTGCTCTGACTTCTACTGTTTCCAAAGTATTCGAATGTCTTCTCAATTCCCATTTTCTCAAGCATCTTGAATCTCAAAGTCTTCTATCTGACCACCAATACAGCTTTCGCAAGGCAAGATCGACAGGTGATATCCTTTCTTACATTATGAATGTCTGGGCCTCTTCTTTGAGAGACTTTGGGGAATCCTTTCTTGTCGGCCTTGATATATCAAAAGCCTTTGACAAAGTTTGGCATCAGCGTCTGATATCCAAGCTTCCCTCTTTCGGCTTTCCTCCTTCACTCTGCTCTCTCATATTGAGCTTTCTCTCCGACCGCTCTATCTCCGTAATTGTTGATGGTTCAACATCCCCCCCCCCCTTCCCGATCAACAGCGGTGTCCCTCAGGGTTCCATTCTGTCTCCAATACTCTTCCAAATTTTTATCAATGACCTTCTTTCTTCCACAAATAACCAAATGCATTCATATGCTGATAACTCGACATTACATCCTCCATGTCTTTCCCATCTTCCTTATCTTCCCTCACTCGATGTACATCTCGTTTCATCACAGCCACCTCTTTACATTCGGATTTGGACAAGATCTCCCAGTGGGGCAAATGTAATCAAGTTAAGTCTAATGCTTCAAAAAAACTCAATTTCTTCTCATCTCTCTCTCTCTCCAAAACTCCTCTCAACTCTCCAATCTCCTTTGAAAGCTCTACAATTACACCATGTGATACAATAAACTTACGAGGTATTACTCTGACATCAAATTTATCCTGGAATCCACACATTATGCAAATAGATGTCTGCCTCGAAGAAATTAGGAGTCCTGTTCATATGTCGAAGATTCTTCTCCTCTGAACATTTGTTCAAACTATACAAAAGATTGATTCGTCCTTGTATGGAGAACTGCTCTCACATCTGGGGAGGTTCCAGCTCCACATACTTGCTGGACAGAATTGAATACAAAGTTATTTGACTTGTCAACTCTACCAATGTGACCTCAAAACTCGACCCGCTCAAATTACGCCGCATAGTAGGCTCTCTTTCTCTTTTCTACAGATATTACTTTGGTTTCTGCTCATAAGAACTTGCTGCTTGTGTACCTCCACCATTAGTGAGACCAAGGAATACTCGACAAGCCACTACATCACATGATTATTGTGTGGCCACTGGCAACTCAAGGGTGGGTCGTTACGATGTTTGTTTCTTCCCCTCCACTGCCAAACTCTGGAACTCTTTACCTTCTCACGTCTTCCCAAACACTTATGACCTTCCCCCTTTCAAAAAGCAGATTTTTTACTTCCTCAAAAACTCTTAGACTATTCTGTTGTTCCTTACTTTTCTATCAATGCAGTTCTTTATTTAAGGCTTGGCTTCGATGAGGACGCTTTAGTCCATGACTGAAGCCTTCAACATAAAAAAAAAAAAATGACCTTGCTGATGATTGGAAGTTAGTTGATAGGTCTGTAGTTGAGGGGATCCGTTTTTGCACCCTTTTTTTTGTAATGCAGTTTTGTTGTTTGATTTCCAAGCAGATGGAAGATGACCTCGTACAAATGACATGGTGAAAAGGTCAGAGTGAGGACGTGAAAGAGCAGCAGAGAAGGTTTTTAGGACACGTGAGATGATGCCGTCCGGTCCAGTGGCGGAGTCAGAGTCGAGGGTTGCCAGAAACTTTTCCAGTTGCAAAAGACGGAGTCCAGGAGCAGGTGAGTACGACAGATTTGGTCACAGTATGTTGAATTGGTCACAGTTGGTTCTTGGAATGAAATCAAAACAGGACCGTTCACGTCCCAGAATACAGTTGGCATGATTTTACCAACAAATGACTGGATATTAAACTTCTTTTTCTTCACAGATGTTGGATGCTTCAACTCCATGCTTTATTTGTTTAGTTACGGTTCATATTGGACCACCCTGCTTCGTCTCCACTTACAATACGAGACAGGAAGTCATTCCCTTGTGGAAGTGCTGGAGTAAGACTGTACAGGTTTGGTTTCCAAACAATGGGTCTTATGTGCACCTGTGAGCATTTTGGACACCCGCTTACCTGAAACCTTTCGAAGTTGAGGGCATGAGATGGCACGAATGGTGAATATCACAGTTACATGCCCTCAGGCTATAACGGTGTAAATATTTTTCCAACTAAAGGTTTTTCAAGTGCCAAGAAGGCAATTTGTGTCCTCCAGTGTTCGAGTATATAGTTCAATTGAAATAAAATAAACGTATTAATGGTTGTAGGAAAGAAACAAAACAAACTTCTTTCAAAAGTTCACCACCATTGATACACCGTCTTATTCAACACATTACATTGGTTATTCATGCCTGTTGTTTGTGTCCTACATGATGTCCCTAAAAACAGCAACTTTCCTGGTTGGAATTATTTTCAATTTTGTTTGACTGCCAGACAGACAGACAGACTAAACGAAATCACCTTACTCATCTGTGCGCATGTGCGCTCAGAATGAGATTCCGTACATTTTGCCAATTTCAGAGCAAAAGTACTGCTTAACTGCAGGTTCATGGTCCGATTCGTGTTCCACAGTGTTCAAATGTAACATTCAATTGGAATTAAGTGGTTCCTCGATCAAAGACCGACGCCTGTAGACAGACTGACAGACAGAGTGAACCAACTTCTGCTCAATCCCACTTTTTGCTTCGCGAGCGCGCATGGTAACAAAACCGTGACCAAAGTGATAATAAACAATGTATTAAAACGTCTATTATTCCAGGAAAGAGAGACCGAAGAAAGTCTGTTTTACAAAACATTGAGGGTCAGTGAAATGTTGCAATGAATGGTTGAAAGGAGTTGGGATGGAGGAGAGGATGGTGACCTCATGGATTAGCCTGTAACTTCCATCTCACTAACTCATGTCAGAAACCACACCAATAACATGTTTAACCCAAGTGTTGTGACTCCACACTTTGCATATGTTGTAACTCATATTAATGAAATAAAATACCTTTGTGTCATAAAAAAATGGCTTGCATTGCCACTCAGCAATTCTCCTCACTTCCCAAGTGAAGGAAAGCAGTTGGTGATCATCAAGCATCACTGTAGAATTGCTCGATTCATCAATTCTTCCATTGGTGATTTTTCATGAGCTCCACCTAATTTCAGTGAAGAATACATTTGTGAAATCGCACAGAGCAGACGAGACAATGCAGCATGGGGATATCAGATTATGTAACATACTCGATGAACTGCCATCCATTTTCTGCGATCGGCCGTGTCAGCACCGTGCTTCTGCGGAGTTCTTAAAGCCAAACTCCACCAGACAGGTGCCTTCAACCTGCGAAGAGCCCCAATAGGAATCAAAAATCGAATGCTCCAGCCAGTCGTGTCAGATATTTTGACGCCAAACTCATCACAATCGGCACAATCTTGGAGTAATCTTTCAAACGTCAATGATTTAGGAATACATTCACCTAAAAACATGGTGTGTGGCGCACGCCTTTGTGGCGATCGAGCATGCTCGAGCTTTCAAGGTCCACCGATCAGTGTGACAAGAGCGAGCTAATGGCAACGTCTTGAGGCAGTTACCATTAACCCTTTGAGGACCACAAGCATCTCGAAAGTAATTTTCAGATACAAGTCAGATTTCATTACGAGTTTGGCTTTCATCATCACAAATATGAATTGAAATACAAGTTTTTCAAATCGAGAAAAAAACAAACACAATGATGGAAACGACAAAAGCTCTTACCTAGTGTTAGCCACGGTGTTTGCCAATGTACAAACATAAAGTAAACTAAAATTGCAGAGAAAATATCGGAGATACACCACTTTAAAGTTTAGCGACATATGTGTTCCCTTGGTCCGTAAAGGGTTAGCAGGTTACCAGGAACACTGGAGTCAGCGAATCAGGAGTGGTGGACTGTGTGTCATGCATTGTAAACGTGTGTCATTATTTCCACCTTACCTGAGGGCTCATGGAGAAGCTCTCCAATGCAGATAGACAGCACCCCCTAGTGAAAGAAAAATTCCAAACACAGAAAACAGTCACATTATTTATTTATTGATGGCAGAACGAGGTGGTGAGGGACTGCGGAATGATGCCCAGATTGAAGGATGTTTTGAATATAACAAGTTTTCCTGTTTCCTGCCAAAAACTTCCAACTGGCATTCAAGGATGTTCCATTAAGGAGCGGCCAGTTAGTATTGCCATTTGAACCATTGGCTCATGATTTTTGGAACTCGGGTTCAAATCCCATACACCATGTGGTTGTCTATCATCTAATTCAGTGCCTATTGTCTTGTTTGTTTTTGTGGAGAGGGAAAGCTCCTTCTGTTTTATGTGGACATCTTATTCTTGATTTTCATTGTAGTTTTTCTTCTTCAGTGCCTAGCTATAGATGCATGAAAGACGCTCTACAATCAGCTCGTCTGATTTGATTTAGTTGGTGGCTTGAATGGTTGATAAATCTTCATCCTTTAATTTGAAAATTCCACAACCTGCGGGGTATTCGAAATCCACGTTAAAAACACATCAGGCCTGTATACCTGAACAGTGATGGAGTAACACCTGTTACAAACAATGGTGCCATGTGTCATCAATAGCGATCATCGATGGCAGCTCCCAATGTGAGCAAAACAAATTGCCTGGAAGACAAGTCGGTGAGCGCGAAGCCATCTGTCGCAACGTGGAAAACGGATAAGCATGGAAAGCCCCATCAATCGGACACATCATCGCTCACCAAGAATGAAAATCTTCACTGGTTCAAGTCTTGTAAACACACAGGTAAAAGGAAACAATGAAGACACGACAAACGACTGAATGATCTTCACTCGTTTCTCTGCAGCGATCAGTTCAATCGTATGGCGCAGAGGTAGCTTTGAGCGGTCTAGTCTGGGTTCGATTCCCGATCACCGACTAGAAATTGTCGGATTGGTACTTTATAGGTCAGGCGATGTTGCGTCAATGGGTGTCGTCACATGGGTGGGTGGACGTTATGCCGTACGTCCCATCTGCCAGCACTAATTGGTAGACGTGAATGATTCCGTGGTGTCATTTGTGAAGACTAGGGGTCGTTTCCAGTGCCCTGAACAAATTACAAATCCTTTTTCAAATCACTGTCAGTTGAATGTCAGGCCTGATCAACTGGTTCGTGAAAGACTTGGGCCAAAAACTTTCTTCGGCCGACCGCAATATAACGGGGAATATTTGGAGTAGTAGTTGTTGTTGTCCGACAGGATGGCCAAGAGGTACACACACTCACTTCCAAGATGACCAGCCTGGGTTTGAATCTCAGCCCAGCTACAAACTATCATCCTGGTGTTTCACATGCAGGGTGATCCAAAGGCCGAATGATTCCCAGATCTAAGGATGTTTTGAATATAACAAGTTTTCCTGTTTCCTGCCAAAACCTTCCAACTGGAATTCAAGGATGTTCCATTAAGTAGTAGTCGTAGTCGTAGTCGTAGGAGGAGCAGCAGCTGTAACAGTAGTCCTAGAAGCTGATTCGCATGAACAGTTTCAAATGTTACAGCAATTGAGTATGAAACCTGGGGGGGGGGGTGATTGTTGTCATTTTAAAGGCCTTGATCATCATCATCATTTATTATATTGCATTAAAGGCTGGAAAGATTTTATACAGGGTGACCGACAAGAGGACGATGGTTATCTTTTCTTTTGAGGTTGGTAAGCAGTGTCTGTTAGCACCACATATCACATTGCATGCCAGGATAATCTTTGAAAAAACTGCTTAACCTATCCTTGAATATGGCTTCGAAATGTCCAAGAAACCATTTTATTGTGTATATAATTTTGCAATCACGACAATAAACATGTATGTGAAGGTTGATCATCTTGGCATTGCATTTATAAGATTATATGTGCAAGTGCTGAATCTGGAGCAGTATGGTGCAGTAAAACCGTCATTGTGAAATGGGCATTAGAGCTAATTGAAGTTAGAGGGTTCACTAAAGAGTTCCAAATCATTAACATTCTGGGGTTTCTCTTTTGGCATTGCTCTGACAGGTAGTTTGAGTCACATTCGACTTCAGAATCAAATCTGCGACCCAACAGTCTTCTCATTTCAGATATGATCAAAATGGAGATCGAAAAAAACGACTTTTCTTTACACACTTATAGGATGTGAACGGTGCTTCTTATCGGCAGCAGTTGGTTCCAACAGTGACAATATAAGCTAGAGAGTTCATAGAACGTGATACCTTGCGCAGTGTTCAGGTATTTCCTTCAGTATTAATAAAATAATGATTTATAGATCGTTTAGCATGAATAAAGCAATCTTATACATCACCCATATAATTGCTAATAAGACAACGGTGAGTCGCAGTTTCGGAGATGAAGGCTTTATTGATCACCATCGAAGAAAGATTCACCGTGTAGAAAGCGGTTTCAGTGAAAGATTTAAAAATTAGGTTTTCTTTCAATTAAATACGGCTGCCAGACTACATCACAGATGACATCATAAATTTGAAACTGAACTCAAATTGGGTCGTCGATCACATATAAGAAGCTTCAAATTTTTCGGATAAGGATTTTGATTCGTCCAATTATGGCTGACACACAACATGACCGATGACGTAATGTAATTAAAGTTTATTATTCCGCAGTGGGAGTTGATTACACGTCAATATTCAATTTTTTTCGTTGAGAGGTTTCAGAAAAGATGTCCAAAGTTTTTCCTTTAATCCAATATGGCTGCCGTACCACGTGACTGATGGTGTCAGAGTTATCAATGAAAAAATTATCCACGGGTAGTCGCTCCTATGTTGAAAGTTTTGCATCGATCGGTGAAGCGGTTGCAGAGGAAATGGAGGTGCTGCCTGTGAGACGTTAAATCCACGATACACATTTTAACTGAAAATTCCAACTGCATGGCCATTACAGAACTGTCTCCGGAGATTCATCATCAAAGTCTTTTTATATCGTTTAAATCACTCGGCGAACTTGCGTGCGACGTCCTCTATGATGGGAAATGGTCGTGGTCGGGGATTAGCCCACATGGCCTCACCATCTCCGTGTTTTTTTCCGAGGCTTGTGGAATCGTGGGGACTTGGAAAGAGAAGGAATGGTAAAGGACAGCATCTTGCTGCATCCATCCTTTTCAATAATTTGCAGGTGCTTTGCAGGAAAAACAAAAAAGCTTTGAGACATCACCACTCCACAGACAATGGTCCTGGTTTGTGAGTGCAGAGAAATCTCTTCACACACACAGACTCGGGAATCCAACATCCTTCTTCTCCAAATCAACCATGTCTCCGCGACATTGTTATCCAGACGTTTGTGTACAACCTGAAAGTCTGCATGTCCAAAATAAACCCGGCAGCTCGAAGTCGAAGCTGCATAGCTGGCGTTGGGGCTCAGGAGGGAGAGAGTGCGGGTTTTGAAAACAGTTCGGCCGGCGGTGTTGGGGACAGAAGGAAGAGGGAGAGCAGAACCCGAAGCAGTTTCATGTTTTAAGTCCACAATCTGCAAAAGGTGTCCCGCCTGCGTCAAACCCGTACCATTCCAAACGTTTCATTGTGAAAGTGGACAGAGCGTCGAGCGAGAAGAAAGAGGAAGCGACAGCTGCAATGGCCGCTGGAATAATTGATAGGTGGGGGTAGTACTCCTACTGGAATCAAACTAAAAATATCAGTTCTTATGACAAGTACTGTATATAACTCTGCAAAAATGAAAGCATTCTCAACATTATATAAGTTGCATGTAGAATGTAGGGTCTGGCGATATAATTGATATACTCGTTAAACCGGGATAATTTTTCATATTGATATACCGGTATTGAATTCCGAATATACCGGTGTACCTAAAAAAGTACAACATCAGGATGAAAAAAACATGACATAACTCATTTCACCAACAAATCAAAGAAAGGTGTTTACAATCTTTCAATACCGTACATGATTTTAAAAGCTTTGATGGACTCGGCTACGCCTGGAACAGCGGAATGTACGACGTCAAGATGTGCCAGGAAGTATGTACGCAGATTTAAACTTTTAACGCTCAAATCCGAGCTCTGAACAAGCAATCACGTTTTTCTTTGTCCTCGTGGCTGTTTTTAAAGCAATTGCCAATTGGTTATTTTATATGAATCGGGTGTGCTTTAGAAAGCCTGTTCCAATTATGACACGGCAATCCACGACAGTCATACTGGTACAGCAGTCATACCGGTATGGCAATCCGCAATCGTCGTACCGGTATCAGTCATACTGGTACGGTGGTCACTTACTTTAGGTAGTGGGTTGGAGACAGCAACCGCTCAGGATAGTACTACCGTTCTGACTTAGGAGCGTAAAAGTGGTGCACGGAACCATCTTACACTCTCCGTGTCTGGATTGCTGGTCTTACTTTCTGTCTCACTCAAACTATATCTACCGGGCGAGCTTTAATCTCTCTTTCTTGCAAACAAACATCATACACTTTTCATCACACATTTTTCTTATTCACTCATTTTCAATCCTCACTTTACATTCTCTCTCTTTTATTTCTCTTTCCTCTCATTTCCGTCAGACAGCCTCCAATTAAATATGATAAAGTCCAAAAAGTTAATGGCCCCTAGTGTTCCCAGCATTATGGGGTGCAAATAATTCCGGTGACCGGTCTCCACTACCAATGAGGGGGGGGGGGGAGGTGGTCTCAGGCAGTAGTGGTATCGGTCCCTCCCAAGACCCTTGCTTTTTGAACCAATGTGACTCTTTTTCAATTCATTTCACCAACATCTGTGGTCTTTCTTCGAATCTTTCCTCTGTTGAACATCATTTAGCAAGCTCCTCTCCTAATATCTTGCTTCTCCCAGAGACCCAATTATCACATGGTGTTCTTGTTAATTCTTATAACATTTCGAACTACAACCTTCACTCACGATTCCGCTTCTAAGGAGGAGTCTGTGTCTACTCCAATATCAACACGCCTGCTGTACGCCTTGTGGACCTCAAATCTCCAAACTTTGATGTCACCTGGCTGAAGATTTGTCTCCCGACCATCATTATCTTTCTCTGTTTCATTTACTGCTCTCACAGTTCTACAAATTTTATAGCTTTCTTTGACTATCTTCACTCTTGCCATGAGGCCATGACATCCGAACACCCTAAAGCAGAATTTCTCGTCTCGGACACTTCAATGTTCACCACAGGGAGTGGCTGAAATCTTCTCACACGGATGTTGGGGGGTGAAGCTCTTACATTTCCATTCTTAATGATTTGGAACAAATTATCATCCACCTAACCATATCCAGATCGTCATGACCGCACACGACAATAACTTGGATTTATTCTTCACTTCCAATCCGTGCGATTACAACTACACAATTTCACCTCCAATTGGTTCTTCTGACCACAATCTTGTGAACATCACTTTACTTACCACCACTTCTTCTCATCGAATGCTCCGACGAAACGCCAGTATTGGCATTTTAAAAATGCTGACTGGACTGATTACGAAACTTCGTTTCTGACTTTCCCTGGAAAGACGACTGCCTCTCCTCGGGCGATGCCTCTATCTCTGCTGAACGTATAGCTGAGTTATTGTTGCAGGAATGGAGGCTTATATCCCTTCTCTTTCAAGTCTATCTCTCCGACCAATTCTTGGTTCAATAATTCCTGCTCTGCGGCCATTCGTGCAAGGGATGCCGCATATCGGACATGGAAAAACTCTTCTTCCTCCGACTCGATGCATCAGCTTTCATATCTGCCAGAAATCATTGCAAACATGTTATTCTGAGGCAAAGCAATCCTTTATTCAAAAGAAATGTGACAACCTCTCATCTTCTTCCACTAATAGATCTTTCTGGTCCTTAGCCAAAAGTACCTTCAACAACTTCTGTCGCTCTACCTTTCCTTTCCGTTCCGATTGATACTATCGCTGTCTCTCCGACCGATAAAGCAACTCTTTTTGGTTCTCTTTGTTCCTCCAAATCCACACTGGATCACATCTAACATTCCATCTCCCTCTGATGCTCCCCTCACCAATTCTATGTCCCTCCCAACAATCTATTTTCATGCAGTCATAAAAATACTCCTCTCTCTGGACATAAGCAAAGCCTACAGGTAAGATGGCATTCCTCCTCGTGTCTTGAAGGAATGGTGCTCAGAACTTGCACCCATGCTTGCTTGTTTGTTTCGTTTTTGTTAAAAAACCAAACTTTTCCTCTTACCTGGAAACATGCCTTAGTACAGCCTATTTAAAGAAGGGTGATCGTTCAAACCCTTCTAACTGCCGTCCTATTGCTCTGACCTGACTGTTTCCAAAGTATTTGAATGTCTTCTCAATTCCCATTTTCTCAAGCATCTTGAATCTCACAGTCTTTATCTGACCCAATACAGCTTTCGCAAGGCAAGATCGACAGGTGATATCCTTTCTTAGATACAAAAGTCTGGGCCTATTCTTTAAGACTTTGGGGAATCCTTTGTGAAGCCTTGATATCTCAAAAGCCTTTGACAGAGTTTGGCATCGGGTCTGATATCCAAGCTTTCCTCCTTCACTCTGCTCTCTCATATTGAGCTTTCTCTCCAACCACTCATCCTCCGTATATGTTGATGGTTCAAATCTCTCCTCTTCCCTATCAACAGCGGTGTACCTCAGGGTTCCGTTCCGTCTCCAACCTCTTCCTTATTTTTTTTATCAATGACCTTCTTTCTTCACAAATAACCAAATGCACTCGTATGCTGATGACTCAACATTACATCCTCCATGTCTTTCCATCTTCCTATCTTCCCTCACTCGATGTACATCTCGTTTCATCACAGCCACCTCTTTAAATTCGGATTTGGACAAGAGTTCCCAGTGGGGCAAATGTAATCAAGTTAAGTCTAATGCTTCAAAAAAACTCAATTTTTCTCATTCTATCTATCTCCTCTCTCTCTCTTCCTCTCTCCTCTCTCTCTCTCTCTCCTCCTCTCTCTAAAAGTCCTCTCAACCCCAATCTCCTTTGAAAGCTCCACATTACACCATGTGATACAATAACCTACTAGGTATCACTCTAACATCAAATTATCCTGGAATCCACACATTACGCAAATAGCTAAGTCTGCCTCGAAGAAATTAGGAGTCCTGTTCAGATGTCAGACATTCTTCTCCTCCGAACATTTGCTCCAACTATATAAAGGATTGATTCGTCCTTGTAGGAGAACTGCTCTCACATCTGGGGAGGTTCCAGCTCCACATACTTACTGGACAGAATTGAATCCAAAGTTATTTGACTTGTCAACTCTCCAACGTGACTCAAAACTCGACCCGCTCAAATTACGCCGCATAGTAGGCTCTCTTTCTCTTTTCTACAGATATTACTTTTGTTTCTGCTCACAAGAACTTGCTGCTTGTGTACCTCCACCATTAGCGAGACCAAGGAATACTCGACAAGCCACTACATCACATGATTTATGTGTGGCCACTGGCAACTCAAGGGTGGGCCTTATGATGTTTTTTCTTCCCTCCCACTGCCAAACTCTGGAACTCTTACCTTCTCACGTCTTCCCAAACATTTATGACCTTTCCCTTTCAAAAAGCAGATTTTTTACTTCCTCAAAAACTCTTAACTATTCTCTCTTCCTTACTTTTAATTCATGCAGTTCTTTTATTTAAGGCTTGGCCTCGATGAGAGCTGTTCAGTCTGTGCCTGCAGCCTTCAACATAAAAAAAAAAATGCAGGTACGAGTCATACCGACATGGTGATCCACAATCACGATACTGGCCTGTGCCGATTACCAATACTGATCTCGCTTTAAAACAAAATCTTTTTTTTTAATACAAGTTGAAGTTGGAAATAAAATGACCATTTCATCATGGGGGGAAAAAAGCCAGTGTGGGAATACTTTGAAAAATTACCATGTGCCAATGATGAGTCCATCATATATGATAAATACGTAATGGAGCATCATGTATTTTTGAAACCTGCATACATTTTTTTAAACACTTATATACACTATTATGAGCCCACTGGTATATTGATATCGAAATAAATCGATACCGACAGAGCCAAGTAGAATATGGTTGGTTAACAACTGCTAAGGAAACTGCACATCGTAAAGTTCAGAAATCTTCAAATTTCAAGTTATTGTTTCTGTGAACTGAAACAGGGTGCAGAGATTTTCTTCATGATGTTCTTCCATTCATAAAACAAACAGTGTCTTCAGGAAAGAACCACTTGAAGGTGTTCGGTCCAGCAAGACGCATAACTATAACTTGTGCTCCATCATCTGAGATGTTAACTTCTCAACAAACTTGTGCAATCATGGCTGTGGGAACATTTATGTGAAGTTTCCACTCGATATGTCCGGCCATTCTGGAGAAGATTTTTATATGTTTTCGGGCAAATCCAATATGGCTGCCAAACCGTGTGACCTATGACGTCATATGTGTGAACTTTTTATTCCTCATGGATAGGCGGTCATATGTGTAAAGTTTGCCTCAGTCTGTTCAGCCATTCCAGAGAATAAGATTTTGAAGGTTTAAAAAACAAAACAACAATATGGCTGCCGAATCACGTGTCCGATGATGCCACATATTTTTTTGGTGGATCATTTATCCTGAGATTACCACAAAAATTTTATACTGATCAGATGTAGCGTTGTACATATGCAATTTTGACATCATTACTAAGGCACCGATGACATCACAAAAAACTCACACTCATCCCCATGAGAAGTACTTGCCATGTGCCAAGTTTCAATATTTTCCTTGGTGCGGTTTCAGAGATACAGAGGTCCAAAGTTTTTCCATTTTTCCAACATGGTCTGCCACACCATGTGAACTATGATGTCATAATTATCATTAAAACATTATACATGAGTTGTCGCACCAATGGTGAAAATTTCGTCTCTATCCGACAAACGGTTGCGGAGAAAAACAAGTTTTGTGCGGACAAACAGACAGACAGACAAACGCACCGAATTGCAATACCTCTCCTTTGGCGAGGGTAAAAATCTGCCTGAAATTCAAGGATACCAAAATATTTTACTTGATTCTTGTTGATTTCATCAAGTCCTATTCAAAAAAACTTTGATGTATTTTTTGGAGCCCTCCTACCCCCCCCCCCCCCCCTCCCAAACCTAGGTGAGTTATTTTGGCCCAAGCCTGGTAAAAATAGCAAAAATTGTAATCTCAGAGGGATTAATGACCAGTAGAGGGACTTGAAACCAAAAGAGTCTCAGAAATTTTGAAAGACTGGTCCCCAATGTTATTACAGCAATACCAATATTTTAGGATCTGCATCCCCGACACTACGGGTAAAGGTTGGGCTGAAGGTGAACCAAAACTCATCATTTACCCCTGTTCTGGCAACTTGCCAAAAGTGAATTCAGGGCTACTCATGTTTTTTTCTTTTCTTCTGGAAAGCTCTATTAATTACAAATCAAACAAGGTGCTTCACATGTTGGAGCATCTAACTTGAGCCAGGGTCATTTTTCTGGTCAAGGCCACAATTTAACTTTCGGTTGATCCATGTCAGGTCACAGGTTAAAGGGACATTTCTATAATATAGAGAATGACGAGCATTTTTGAACTCAGCGAACATGAAAAACACGACTGTCGTATGACGCATGAGGTTTATTGTACACCTACAGTGTCCAATTGCACATCTCGAACAACCAAATTACAATGACAAACTAATGTGCGTCCACAAGTCGTACTCGTGCGAACACAGAAGAAGAAAAAACGTCCCTCTAAAATATACTGCACAAAATATAAACACAGAACAAAACTAAGACCAACAAGGGCATCATAAAATAGCTCAATGCAGTGCTCAGAATTTGTAGCATTTTGAATCATTTTTGTTTCACCAAACAAAACGTAACACTGGAAAAATATAGCACAGTGGTGAAAATGACCGTGAAAGGAAATTAAGTTAACTCGGCTTGTTCACGTTCATACAAACGAGTCGTTTGGAGTGAAATGTAGGGTTAAGGTGTGTTACAAAACACTGCAAAAGCAAACTGCATCGACAAATTAAACTTAAATCTATCCAGAAAACAAAAGTGATGCAAATAATAGGTCATGCAAATACAGGGGTACCACCACACACACACACACACACACACACACACACACACACACACACAACACAACACACACACGGCCATGTGAGCAGGTATGGAAGCTCGAACGTTGGAACAAGATGACTTTCAGGAAAAAAAGGTTAAACAAAAACGAAAACAAAATCAGACCAAAAATTAACAGATGGTTAGAGTTGAAAAGGTGCTGCTATCTCAAGTTGGAGTAAACAGGTGCTGCCATCTTCATGCACGCAAAGGTTGATCAACATTTTGTCGATGCTGCTTGTTTTGTCATTTCCCTTTGGAATTAATTTTAACCTGTTGGCAATTTTTTGGGACAAATATTGCCAGTTATTTCGGATTTTAAAGAAGCATGATCTTAATTTGGCATTTTCTTCCTGATTTTGTTTACTCATTCACATTCACATCGGATTGCGAGTCAGTTCCGAGTTCGGCTCGCAGGTGTGCACCATTCTCAAAGGTTGCGGTTGAGCCACTGATGCAGCGTTCACTGTAGGTTTACGCAGAAATTTGTAATTCGTTCAGAGCCATGGTGATAAATTGCTTCCTATTTGTTGGTAAACACGGTGGCATGTTTAATATCCACCAACTAATAGAACAAAACGAGCTTACAATCCATCTGAGGGATGGCACACTTGCAAGGAAATCACCTTGTGCTTGAACACATTTCATGGTTGGTTGAGAACCAACTCGGACTAAAACCTCATCCTCACAAAGAAAACCTTTACCACAACCCCTCCTTTCTAAAGAAATGGTAGATGTCTAAATTTTGACAACTTGATTTCTAACTCAATCCCACCAACACTTCAGTAACAAACATCTCAATCATTTCTCCATGTTGCTGAGAAGGAAAAAAACAAATATCATTCGCAACAAATATCACCAACTCGATACATCCCACAGCTTTCATCAGTGAAAATCATAGCGTAAGATAGCCTTGCGTCGACGCAGAACCAACTGACTCCGCATCATCGTTGTCTGTCTCATCACTACTATCACCAGCAGGCGTCTCACCAGACAGTGCAATGCGTGCATAGTCGTCTGGTCAATAGACTTGCAGAAATGGATTGCATACTTCAGCTTGTCCTGCAGCACCAGCTTGCTTGAGTAGCGTGGAAGTTTGAGCAGGAAAAAGCAAGTGTAGGACTCGGCAGAAAATGATCTGGTGGGTTGTATTTATCAAGGACCTGCATGTGCAAAAAGTTGATGGGAAAGATATTACAAGAGGAAGAAGAAAATGTGCACAGGTAATGTGTATTGGAAGGTTTGTAACTCAAATGAAAGAACTCAGACAAGAAATTAAATTACAGAAGGGGAAACATTTTTACATCGGCACACAGGCAAAAATTAAGACATCAAATATGGCAATTCAAAGAAACAAATATATATTCAAAAGTTAAAGCACAAGTGAAGCTGTCCAGAAAGGTAAGGCCCAGGACTGAATTTCCACTACGAGGTGGCCTTCACCTGAACTGTGCACGCATCGTGCTTTAGATTTTATAATATATAAAATATATATGAAAAATATTTTCAGCTGCAAAGCAATGAATCCCCACATCACGGCAGGAAAGCCAAAAGGTACGCACGCTCGTGCGGTAGGTGACAAGAACATCAGCTTGTTCTTGTCACCTACCCAATTGATCCACTAAGTTTTATCATAACCCATTCACAAACCTTGGTGTTGGCTAACGGTTTGGGCGGCTGGCTTAAGATCTTAGGGTCTTGAGTTAAAGCCTCTATCAAACCATTGAATTAATACCAGGCAGGTTGACTGAGCCTGCCATACTTCCTAGGTTTGCGAAATGAGTACCAGTGTGCTGGTAACAGGGGCACTGCATTAGCGCACAGCCGCGCCCCCATAAAATTATGCGAAAAATTTAAAAAAAAACGCCAAACGTTTTGAAATATCGTGCTACATATTATTTTTGGCCAACTATATCTCAATTGTAAAGAATCAATTAAAAACATTTTCGGATCCGGATCTTCACCAAAGTTGAATCAATTCATCCTTGACACACACCCAAACTGTCCACCAAGTTTCGTACAAATCTGTCCATAATTTTTTGAGATATCCTGCTCACAGCCAAACAGAGACAGACAGACAACAGGGGTGAAAATATAACCTCCGTCCACCTTCAATAGCGGAGGTAACAAGACTCAATCAAGTCCCTCACCGTAATTGGAGGAATAACCAATCAGCTCTCACCTTATCAATTATCCCAGGTGGCTAAGATTTTCAAATAAATAATTTAATACCATGTCTTATTGGTGGAGAATTGCTTAAAAATAATTCTGGAATTGATATTTCAAATGTGTAAGTTTATAAAGCATGAAAGAAATTCTACTTTAAAGAAAACATGGATGTATTTTTAGCAATGGGATCATGATAAAATAAAAAGGCCAAAGGAATATGCTTTGGCATTTCAAGCAAATCTTATTCCATCCAAGCATGAAACTGTGAAATCATAATTCAAAAGGCTGCAAACAAGCAACAAAAAATGACCGAGTGTGAAAGAGGTGTAATGGAGGTCAAAAAAGCAATAACGGAATGAGGCCATAAAGAATGCCCATATAAGTTAAAGCAAAAGGGCCCAACTATTATTGTTCATATCATGCAATACATAGGGGTGGTAGCACTGTGGCCTGAAGAGAGAACCTTCACAAACGTACCTGGATGACGAAGTCCCTGCCACGGAAATCTGCAATAGTGCGTGGCAAGCGGTACGCCCCCACACAAAGCGCAGGAAGAGTGAGCGCTCCGTGTTCGAGAATGACTCCATCACATCCCAAAACCACTGGATAAGTGGTGAACCCGGTTCCACGGCTTTGTAGTTGCCACAGATTTCAGAGATGAAGAGGAATGTCGGGGCTGCCACAAAACCTAGTGGGAATTTATAATCTATGAGACATGCACAATTAAA
>CM068964.1:71472960-71488850 GCA_035128595.1 Eptatretus atami
CCTTCTTTCTTCCACAAATAACCAAATGCACTCGTATGCTGATGACTCAACATTACATCCTCCATGTCTTTCCCATCTTCCCTATCTTCCCTCACTCGATGTACATCTCGTTTCATCACAGCCACCTCTTTAAATTCGGATTTGGACAAAGAGAGAGATAGGTTGAGGCGCAATCACAGTTGAAGAGCAGCCTATTTGGGAGTCATTTTGAAAGGATGACATCCCAAACGAAAAATCTGAGCAGCTCAAGCAGGATATCCAGCTGTATATATATTGTATATAATGAAATAAATAAAGGTGGCCACCTTTATTATTTCAAATACAGTATGTGTATATGTATGTGTATATATATGTTATATATATATAATATATAAATATATAATACACTAAATATATATGACGAGGAAGAGTACTGATGGGAAAAACCAGCAAGAGCATCCGTCACTGGGGACGGGAAAAGTTTAAGTCAATCTATCAACTTAAAAAATATTTAATGGACTTTAAAAAGGTCATTGTGTTCACTCTTGGTTTCCTTCAGAGACAAAGCTCCGAACATAATATCCTAAAGTATAAAAAGCTCCCAACATTAATCAGCCAAAGCTCTGAGCTACTTATATCGCCCACGCAAAATGGGGTGCAACATGGATGGCAGCAAGCCTGGTGTTGGCTTAGTGCAAGGGTGGATGGCTTAGGATCTTAGGATCCTGGAT
Source organism: Eptatretus atami (assembly GCA_035128595.1). Classification (NCBI taxonomy): domain Eukaryota; kingdom Metazoa; phylum Chordata; class Myxini; order Myxiniformes; family Myxinidae; genus Eptatretus; species Eptatretus atami. Next base: position 71,473,671 of record CM068964.1, read on the forward strand.
TTGAGCCCCGTTGGCTGCTGAATTAAACCAGGTGGGGGTCGACTCATCCTGTCATCCTTCTGAGGTCAGCGAAATGTGTACCAGTGTACTGGCAGAGGGTACAACATCAATGACACAGCTGCGCTTCAAATAAATTATAGCTATCCGGCAGCCAAGCTGCCATATGCAAGAAGAAGATAGGTTGCAGAGTTTGGATTTGGCTAAAAAGAGTGCAAAATGTCCTGTTTGCAAAAAAAATTCTGCATCAACATTACTCATACCTGTTCTCCCTTCATTTAAAAAGTGAATGTTGAGCTTTTCAAACGCAGAGTGAGAGCAGCTGCCATAAACGGAGACAGACGAAGCACGGACAGACACATGGTTTACAATTTCTAACAGACGAGCGAGGTACCCATGCTATGCACGGAGGGGGCTGGATAAGCCGGTTCATGAAGGACTTCGACAAAAACTTACTGCAGCTGACCCCGACAGAAGTAAAGTGGGTTAGAGTTAATAAGGTCACAATATGGCGAATCCATGAATATCGCGGTGGAGAAACCCTCACAGAATTTCTTATTCTGATTTAAACTCAATCGCTCTATGTTTTCATTCCAAACAGCATCATTCCAATCACAAATTAATACCATACCATTAATGTAACCAAATACAATGTTACAAGCACTCATGAGGTAAGTGAGGATAAATGCGAGGGTTCACGGCAGACGCCATTACAGGACGGTTTGAGTGTCGAGGGCGCATCGGATTTTTTGTATCCTGTTAAGTTTGTATTACGGTCGATTCGCAGCTCAATTGGTCAAGTAATCTCCAGGGTGCCGGAGAGGTGATTAAAGATGATCAACGGTGTCTGGCGAAGATGATGAGGGTTCATCTTGGTCGGGTAATCAAAACTAGGAAGAGGGCAGACCACGTGGGAGAGTACCGATGGGTTGGAACTCCCAAAGTGGTTAAGGCCACCTTCTACCCCACGAGCACCATACTAAACTACTGGTTTATAGTTTCGACCTCCGCGATTCTAAACCCTTAAGCCTCAACAACCCAATTAAAATGGCACACTGATTAAAAAAATAATTTGGAGATGTGTCCAGCACCAAAAAGCTCAGATCCGGCGACCTCTTCATTGAGTGTAAATCACTCGCTCAACGGGAGACGTGTGTGTGTGTGTGTGTGTGTGTGTGTGTGTGTGTGTGTGTGTGTGTGTGTGTGTGTGGGGGGGTTGGTTTTCATAAAGCATAACATTTCTCTCTGCTAACTCCCCTCTCCAACCTATCGCTCTCCCTCTCGGTCTCCTCCCTCCCACCGCACTCCCCGGATGATGGTCATCTCCAGGCGGTGTTTATCTCCGGGTGGTGTTTGCCTCTGATGTGTCCGGGTGCAGTGTTTATGTCCAGGCGGTGCTTGTCTCTGGATGCGTATGGGCGGTGTTTGTCTTCGATGTGTCCGGGCGGTTGTTTCTTTGTTTCCAGACGTGTCTGGGCGGTGTTTTTTGTCTCCGGAACATGTCCGGGTGGTATTTATGTCCTGACGTTTCTGGCGTTTTGTCTCAGGACTGTTTTATCCCGGACATGTCCAGGCGTCATTTGTCTTCAGGCGGTATTTATAGTATGACTGGTAGAAATGGATTTCAGACATTTTTTTGTTCCATCTTCACTGTTATTCTTTGCAGAATAATTTTGATGCGACGGTATGAATTATAATTAATGCTCCACCGCACGTCTGCCTTCCCTTCCCGTCACCTCTTCGTTTCCTTCCTTCCCCCACCAACCTCACTCTCCTTCATCCTCGCTTCCTCACCTTTCGTTGCTCACCTCCCTCCTCTCTATTTCTCCCTCTCCCCCCTTTTTGTCCCCCCCCCTTAGTATTCCCATCAGCAAAGCGATGGGTCGTTTTTGCGGTATTATTTATGCGACACCACTTTGCTCTACCCAGCTCATTATTGAGCCCACAAAGATACAAACTGTTGTTCATTTTCAGCATGACTCCCAAGGAGTGAGATGCAATTGTCCCATATCAATGTCCCTTCTTGTTGCCTCCAGCATAGAACATATTTAGGATTGGTGCTAGCCACACTCAGCCTTCTTGACATCCTCATGTGGTGTGAAGTGCTTTTGTCACTTTGTGCCTCTTTTAGGGCCCAAAAAGGTGGTAGTTGGATAGGTCCCTGCAGCCTTGAGTCTTGTACGACAGAGGATGCTCGGTCGGTCTGGACTGTTCTGTATGGTGGATGTGGGACAACCTTCCACTTCAGATTGTAATGGTGAGTCCTGTTATGTGGTTGGTAATGAAGTCTGGAATTCTCCTGTTGCAGAAGCAGATATGGGACAAGAAACTGGGATGAGCTCCACAATCTGGTTTTGCAACTGGTAGATTTGGGGTTTTTTTTTGTATACATAGTTGAGGCTTTGCGGAAGAGTAGAATTATTACATTGAATGGATCAGGACACAAACAAGACAAAAGGAACATTTGAGAGAGAGGGGGTACACCACAGCAGAGGTGAAGGTCAAGATAGAGAGGCAGACTGGGACAAACAATGGGTGTGGGAAGGAATGTGAGCAGGAGAGGATGTATGGGGTGACAAGATGGATACAGAAGGAAACTCCAGAAGGATACTGGAAATTTGGAAGGTGGAGGGATTTAACGAGGGTAGAAAAGATCATGGTTTTTGGATTGGGGATGATAGGAGATGGTGGTGAACAATTGTCTTGAAGACCCAGAGGGATGAATGAGATTGAAGAGAATGTAAAGTTAGTTCCACAGGTGGGAGAAAAGAGGAAGGAATGAGTGAGATGAGCAGTGATCTAGAATTAGGAAGTTTAACCAGAAGAGGGTTGATGGAGACTGTGTGTCCTGCAGAAACCTGGGGTGACAAAGCACAGAAAGAGGGTGCAAGACCAAAAAAGAGGCGGGAGAGAAGAGAGACTCTCTACCTGTTTGTCGATGGCATAGTGATAGACCCTAGACTCCGTTCGTTCTGGAGATCCAATAATCTTGAAGGCCTTGGTCCACGGCATCAAGCCGAGTAGGTGTGAGGCAGGGGTCAGCCCAAAAGGGAAGTGCAATACTCCATCAAGCTGCAGATGAAGGCCTTGTAGGTGGATAGGATTCAGGTGTGCCAAGGGAGGGCTTTGTATAATGGAGGATGCCCAGTTGGCAGGTGGCTTTGGAGGTCAACTTTGAAATGTGGTTTGGTCCAAGAAAGATCATGGTTGATAGTGAGACCCAGGAGTTTGAATAACTGAACTGATATGTTAGAAAGTAGATAGGAGGATTTTCCATCTGGTCGTTTCTCAGAGAGATTGTGAAAGTGTGAGATTTGTCAAGATTGAATACACGTTCCATGTGTTTGAACATCTTGTGATTTTTTTCAAGTCTGAAGAGAGGAAGAGGCTGCATCCTCCTGTCTGAAGGATGTCACAGCAGAGGGTGGAGTCATCACCAAATGGAGAAAGAGGATTTTCCAGAGAGTTAGAGAGATCACTGATGAAGATCAGGATAGGATGGGGGCCCAGAACACTGCCTTGGGGGCACTCCAGCCTTGATAGGGAGAGAAGAAAGGATTCCCTTGAGAGCCACACATGGGTACGAGAAGTAAAGGAAGTCAGAAATCCAGGAGTGGAGTTGGCCTTGGATTCCATAGGCAGACAGTTTGGAGGCACGTTGGGATGGCCACTGTATCAAAAGCACGAGATATATCCAGAGAGAAGGCCCTGATCTCACGTCTGACATTGAGGGCTTCCATCCATTGTTGGGTGAGTAGAACAACATGTCCAAGATGGAGTGACCTGGTCTGAAACCATGTTGGTGTTCTGAGATGAGGTTGCTGCAAAAAAGGAGGGATTTCATAGCAACTGCAAGATGGATTCCATGATGGATTCCTCTTACCTGGAAACATGCTTTAGTACAGCCTATTTTAAAGAAGGGTGATAGTTCAAACCCTTCTAACTACCATCCTCTTGCTCTGACTTCTACTGTTTCCAAAGTATTCGAATGTCTTCTCAATTCCCATTTTCTCAAGCATCTTGAATCTCAAGTCTTCTATCTGACCACCAATACAGCTTTCGCAAGGCAAGATCGACAGGTGATATCCTTTCTTACATTATGAATGTCTGGGCCTCTTTCTTGAGAGACTTGGGGATCCTTTCTTGTCGGCCTTGATATATCAAAAGCCTTTGACAAAGTTTGGCATCAGCGTCTGATATCCAAGCTTCCCTTTTCGGCTTTCCTCCTTCACTCTGCTCTCTCATATTGAGCTTTCTCTCCGACCGCTCTATCTCCGTAATTGTTGATGGTTCAACATCCCCCCCCCCTTCCCGATCAACAGCGGTGCCCTCAGGGTTCCATTCTGTCTCCAATACTCCTTCCAAATTTTTATCAATGACCTTCTTTCTTCCAACAAATAACCAAATGCATTCATATGCTGATAACTCGACATTACATCCTCCATGTCTTTCCCATCTTCCTTATCTTCCCTCACTCGATGTACATCTCGTTTCATCACAGCCACCTCTTTACATTCGGATTTGGACAAGATTCCCAGTGGGGCAAATGTAATCAAGTTAAGTCTAATGCTTCAAAAAAAACTACAATTTCTTCTCATCTCTCTCTCTCTCCAAAACTCCTCTCAACTCTCCAATCTCCTTTGAAAGCTCTACATTACACCATGTGATACAATAAACTTACGAGTATTACTCTGACATCAAATTTATCCTGGAATCCACACATTATGCAAATAGATGTCTGCCTCGAAGAAATTAGGAGTCCTGTTCATATGTCGAAGATTCTTCTCCTCTGAACATTTGTTCAAACTATACAAAAGATTGATTCGTCCTTGTATGGAGAACTGCTCTCACATCTGGGGAGGTTCAGTCCACATACTTGCTGGACAGAATTGAATACAAAGTTATTTGACTTGTCAACTCTACAATGTGACCTCAAAACTCGACCCGCTCAAATTACGCCGCATAGTAGGCTCTCTTTCTCTTTCTACAGATATTACTTTGGTTTCTGCTCATAAGAACTTGCTGCTTGTGTACCTCCACATTAGTGAGACCAAGGAATACTCGACAAGCCACTACATCACATGATTATTGTGTGGCCACGGCAACTCAAGGGTGGGCGTTACGATGTTTGTTTCTTCCCCTCCACTGCCAAACTCTGGAACTCTTTACCTTCTCACGTCTTCCCAAACACTTATGACCTTCCCCCTTTCAAAAGCAGATTTTTTACTTCCTCAAAAACTCTTAGACTATTCTTGTTCCTTACTTTTTCTATCAATGCAGTTCTTTATTTAAGGCTTGGCTTCGATGAGGACGCTTTAGATCCATGACTGAAGCCTTCAACATAAAAAAAAAAAATGACCTTGCTGATGATTGGAAGTTATGTTGATAGGTCTGTAGTTGAGGGGATCCGTTTTTGCACCTTTTTTTTTGTAATGCAGTTTTGTTGTTTGATTTCCAAGCAGATGGAAGATGACCTCGTACAAAACTATTGGTGAAAAGGTCGAAGTGAGGACGTGAAAGAGCAGCAGAGAAGGTTTTTAGGACACGTGAGATGATGCCGTCCGGTCCAGTGGCGGAGTCAGAGTGGAGGGTTGCCAGAAACTTTTCCAGTTGCAAAAGCGGAGTCCAGAGCAGGTGAGTACGACAGATTTGGTCACAGTATGTTGAATTGGTCACAGTTGGTTCTTGGAATGAAATCAAAACAGGACCGTTCACGTCCCAGAATACAGTTGGCATGATTTTACCAACAAATGACTGGATATTAAACTTCTTTTCTTCACGATGTTGGATGCTTCAACTCCATGCTTTATTTGTTTAGTCGGTTCATATTGGACCACCCTGCTTCGTCTCCACTTACAATACGAGACAGGAAGTCATTCCCTTGTGGAAGTGCTGGAGTAAGACTGTACAGGTTTGGTTTCCAAACAATGGGTCTTATGTGCACCTGTGAGCATTTTGGACACCCGCTTACCTGAAACCTTTCGAAGTTGAGGGCATGAGATGGCAGAATGGTGAATATCACAGTTACATGCCCTCAGGTATAACGGTGTAAATATTTTCCAACTAAAGGTTTTTCAAGTGCCAAGAAGGCAATTTGTGTCCCAGTGTTCGAGTATATATGTTTCAATTGAAATAAAATAAACGTATTAATGGTTTGTAGGAAAGAAACAAAACAAACTTCTTTCAAAGTTCACCACCATGATACACCGTCTTATTCAACACATTACATTGGTTATTCATGCCTGTTGTTTGTGTCCTACATGATGTCCTAAAACAGCAACTTTCCTGGTTGGAATTATTTTCAATTTTGTTTGACTGCCAGACAGACAGACAGACTAAACGAAATCACCTTACTCTCTGTGCGCATGTGCGCTCAGAATGAGATTCCGTACATTTTGCCAATTTCAGAGCAAAGTACTGCTTAACTGCAGGTTCATGGTCCGATTCGTGTTCCACAGTGTTCAAATGTAACATTCAATTGGAATTAAGTGGTTCCTCGATCAAAGACCGACGCCTGTAGACAGACTGACAGACAGAGTGAACCAACTTCTGCTCATCCACTTTTTTGCTTCGGAGCCGCATGGTAACAAAACCGTGACCAAAGTGATAATAAACAATGTATTAAAACGTCTATTATTCCAGAAAGAGAGACGAAGAAAGTCTGTTTTACAAAACATTGAGGGTCAGTGAAATGTTGCAATGAATGGTTGAAAGGAGTTGGGATGGAGGAGAGGATGGTGACCTCATGGATTAGCCTGTAACTTCCTCTCACTAACTCATGTCAGAAACCACACCATAACATGTTTAACCCAAGTGTTGTGACTCCACACTTTGCATATGTTGAACTCATATTAAGAAATAAATACCTTTGTGTCATAAAAAAATGGCTTGCATTGCCACTCAGCAATTCTCCTCACTTCCCAAGAGAAAGCAGTTGGTGATCATCAAGCATCACTGTAGAATTGCTCGATTCATCAATTCTTCCATTGGTGATTTTCATGAGCTCCACCTAATTTCAGTGAAGAATACATTTGTGAAATCGCACAGAGCAGACGAGACAATGCAGCATGGGGATATCAGATTATGTAACATACTCGATGAACTGCCATCCATTTTCTGCGATCGGCCGTGTCAGCACCGTGCTTCTGCGGAGTTCTTAAAGCCAAACTCCACCAGACAGGTGCCTTCAACCTGCGAAGAGCCCAAAGGAATCAAAAATCGAATGCTCCAGCAGTCGTGTCAGATATTTGACGCCAAACTCATCACAATCGGCACAATCTTGGAGTAATCTTTCAAACGTCAATGATTTAGGAATACATTCACCTAAAAACATGGTGTGTGGCGCACGCCTTTGTGGCGATCGAGCTGCTCGAGCTTTCAAGGTCCACCGATCAGTGTGACAAGAGCGAGCTAATGGCAACGTCTTGAGGCAGTTACCATTAACCCTTTGAGGACCACAAGCATCTCGAAAGTAATTTTCAGATACAAGTCAGATTTCATTACGAGTTTGGCTTTCATCATCACACAATATGAATTGAAATACAAGTTTTTCAAATCGAGAAAAAAAAAAAACACAATGATGGAAAACGAAAAGCTCTTACCTAGTGTTAGCCACGGTGTTTGCCAATGTACAACATAAAGTAAACTAAAATTGCAGAGAAAATATCGGAGATACACACATTTAAAGTTTAGCGACATATGTGTTCCTTGGTCCGTAAAGGGTTAGCAGGTTACCAGGAACACTGGAGTCAGCGAATCAGGAGTGGTGGACTGTGTGTCATGCATTGTAAACGTGTGTCATTATTTCCACCTTACCTGAGGCCATGGAGAAGCTCTCCAATGCAGATAGACAGCACCCCCTAGTGAAAGAAAATTCCAACACAGAAAACAGTCACATTATTTATTTATTGATGGCAGAACGAGGTGGTGAGGGACTGCGGAATGATCCCCAGATTGAAGGATGTTTTGAATAAACAAGTTTTCCTGTTTCTGCAAAAAACTTCCAACTGGCATTCAAGGATGTTCCATTAAGGAGCGCCAGTTAGTATTGCCATTTGAACCATTGGCTCATGATTTTTGGAACTCGGGTTCAAATCCCATACACCATGTGGTTGTCTATCATCTAATTCAGTGCCTATTGTCTTGTTTTTTTGTGGAGAGGGAAAGCTCCTTCTGTTTTATGTGGACATCTTATTCTTGATTTTCATTGTAGTTTTTCTTCTTCAGTGCCTAGCTATAGATGCATGAAAGACGCTCTACAATCAGCTCGTCTGATTTGATTTAGTTGGTGGCTTGAATGGTTGATAAATCTTCATCCTTTAATTTGAAAATTCCACAACCTGCGGGGTATTCAAATCCACGTTAAAAACACATCAGGCCTGTATACCTGAACAGTGATGGAGTAACACCTGTTACAAACAATGGTGCCATGTGTCATCAATAGCGATCATCGATGGCAGCTCCCAATGTGAGCAAAACAAATTGCCTGGAAGACAAGTCGGTGAGCGCGAAGCCATCTGTCGCAACGTGGAAAACGATAAGCATGGAAAGCCCATCAATCGGACACATCATCGCTCACCAAGAATGAAAATCTTCACTGGTCAAGTCTTGTAAACACACAGGTAAAAGGAAACAATGAAGACACGACAAACGACTGAATGATCTCACTCGTTTCTCTGCAGCGATCAGTTCAATCGTATGGCGCAGAGGTAGCTTTGAGCGGTCTAGTCTGGGTTCGATTCCCGATCACCGACTAGAAATTGTCGGATTGGTACTTTATAGGTCAGGCGATGTTGCGTCAATGGTGTCGTCACATGGGTGGGTGACGTTATGCCGTACGTCCCATCTGCCAGCACTAATTGGTAGACGTGAATGATTCCGTGGTGTCATTTGTGAAGACTAGGGGTCGTTTCCAGTGCCCTGAACAAATTACAAATCCTCAAATCACTGTCAGTTGAATGTCAGGCCTGATCAACTGGTTCGTGAAAGACTTGGCCAAAAACTTTCTTCGGCCGACCGCAATATACGGGGAATATTTGAGTAGTAGTTGTTGTTGTCCGACAGGATGGCCAAGAGGTACACACACTCACTTCCAAGATGACCAGCCTGGGTTTGAATCTCAGCCCAGCTACAAACTATCATCCTGGTGTTTCACATGCAGGGTGACCCAAAGGCGGAATGATTCCCAGATCTAAGGATGTTTTGAATATAACAAGTTTTCCTGTTTCCTGCCAAAACCTTCCAACTGGAATTCAAGGATGTTCCATTAAGTAGTAGTCGTAGTCGTAGTCGTAGGAGGAGCAGCAGCTGTAACAGTAGTCTAGAAGCTGATTCGCATGAACAGTTTCAAATGTTACAGCAATTGAGTATGAAACCTGGGGGGGGGGTGATGTGTTGTCATTTTAAAGGCTTGATCATCATCATCATTTATTATATTGCATTAAAGGCTGGAAAGATTTTATACAGGGTGACCGACAAGAGGAATGGTTATCTTTTCTTTTGAGGTTGGTAAGCAGTGTCTGTTAGCACCACATATCACATTGCATGCCAGGATAATCTTTGAAAAACTGCTTAACCTATCCTTGAATATGGCTTCGAAATGTCCAAGAAACCATTTTATTGTGTATATAATTTTGCAATCACGACAATAAACATGTATGTGAAGGTTGATCATCTTGGCATTGCATTTATAAGATTATATGTGCAAGTGCTGAATCTGGAGCAGTATGGTGCAGTAAAACCGTATTGTGAAATGGGCATTAGAGCTAATTGAAGTTAGAGGGTTCACTAAAGAGTTCCAAATCATTAACATTCTGGGGTTTCTCTTTTGGCATTGCTCTGACAGGTAGTTTGAGTCACATTCGACTTCAGAATCAAATCTGCGACCCAACAGTCTTCTCATTTCAGATATGATCAAAATGGAGATCGAAAAAACGACTTTTCTTAACACACTTATAGGATGTGAACGGTGCTCTTATCGGCAGCAGTTGGTTCCAACAGTGACAATATAAGCTAGAGAGTTCATAGAACGTGATACCTTGCGCAGTGTTCAGTATTCTTCAGTATTAATAAAATAATGATTATAGATCGTTTAGCATGAATAAAGCAATCTTATACATCACCCATATAATGCTAATAAGACAACGGTGAGTCGCAGTTTCGGAGATGAAGGCTTTATTGATCACCATCGAAGAAAGATTCACCGTGTAGAAAGGGTTTCAGTGAAAGATTTAAAAATTAGTTTTCTTTCAATTAAATACGGCTGCCAGACTACATCACAGATGACATCATAAATTTAAACTGAACTCAAATTGGGTCGTCGATCACATATAAGAAGCTTCAAATTTTTCGGATAAGGATTTTGATTCGTCCAATTATGGCTGACACACAACATGACCGATGACGTAATGTAATTAAAGTTTATTATTCCGCAGTGGGAGTTGATTACACGTCAATATTCAATTTTTTTCGTTGAGAGGTTTCAGAAAAGATGTCCAAAGTTTTTCCTTTAATCCAATATGGTGCCGTACACGTGACGATGGTGTCAGAGTTATCAATGAAAAAAATTATCCACGGGTAGTCGCTCCTATGTTGAAAGTTTTGCACCGATCGGTGAAGCGGTTGCAGAGGAAATGGAGGTGCTGCTGTGAGACGTTAAATCCACGATACACATTTTAACTGAAAATTCCAACTGCATGGCCATTACAGAACTGTCTCCGGATTCATCATCAAGTCTTTTATATCGTTTAAATCACTCGGCGAACTTGCGGCGACGTCCTCTATGATGGGAATGGTCGTGGTCGGGGATTAGCCCACATGGCCTCACCATCTCCGTGTTTTTTTCCGAGGCTTGTGGAATCGTGGGGACTTGGGAAAGAGAAGGATGGTAAAGGACAGCATCTTGCTGCATCCATCCTTTTCAATAATTTGCAGGTGCTTTGCAGGAAAAACAAAAAAGCTTTGAGACTCACCACTCCACAGACAATGGTCCTGGTTTGTGAGTGCAGAGAAATCTCTTCACACACACAGACTCGGGAATCCAACACCTTCTTCTCCAAATCAACCATGTCTCCGGACATTGTTATCCAGACGTTGTGTACACCTCGAAAGTCTGCATGTCCAAAATAAACCCGGCAGCTCGAAGTCGAAGCTGCATAGCTGGCGTTGGGGCTCAGGAGGGAGAGAGTGCGGGTTTTGAAAACAGTTCGGCCGCGGTGTTGGGGACAGAAGGAAAAGGGAGAGCAAACCGAAGCAGTTTCATGTTTTAAGTCCACAATCTGCAAAAGGTGTCCCGCCTGCGTCAAACCGTACCATTCCAAACGTTTCATTGTGAAAGTGGACAGAGCGTCGAGCGAGAAGAAAGAGGAAGCGACAGCTGCAATGGCCGCTGGAATAATTGATAGGTGGGGGTAGTACTCCTACTGGAATCAAACTAAAAATATCAGTTCTTATGACAAGTACTGTATATAACTCTGCAAAAATGAAAGCATTCTCACATTATAAAGTTGCATGTAGAATGTAGGGTCTGGCGATATAATTGATATACTCGTTAAACGGGATAATTTTTCATATTGAATACCGGTATTGAATTCCGAATATACCGGTGTACCTAAAAAATAACAACATCAGGATGAAAAAAACATGACATAACTCATTTCACCAACAAATCAAAGAAAGGTGTTTCAATCTTTCAATACCGTACATGATTTTAAAAGCTTTGATGGACTCGGCTACGCCTGGAACAGCGGAATGTAGACGTCAAGAGTGCCAGGAAGTATGTAGGCAGATTTAAACTTTTAACGCTCAAATCCGAGCTCTGAACAAGCAATCACGTTTTTCTTTGTCCTCTGGCTGTTTTTAAGCAATTGCCAATTGGTTATTTTTATGAATCGGGTGTGCTTTAGAAAGCCTGTTCCAATTATGACACGGCAATCCACGACAGTCATACTGGTACAGCAGTCATACCGGATGGCAATCCGCAATCGTCGTACCGGTATCAGTCATACTGGTACGGTGGTCACTTACTTTAGGTAGTGGGTTGGAGACAGCAACCGCTCAGGATAGTACTACCGTTTACTTAGGAGCGTAAAGTGGTGCACGGAACCATCTTACACTCTCCGTGTCTGGATTGCTGGTCTTACTTTCTGTCTCACTCAAACTATATCTACGGGCGAGCTTTAATCTCTCTTTCTTGCAAACAAACATCATACACTTTTCATCACACATTTTTCTTATTCACTCATTTTCAATCCTCACTTTACATTCTCTCTCTTTTATTTCTCTTCCTCTCATTTCCTCAGACAGCCTCCAATTAAATATGATAAAGTCCAAAAAGTTAATGGCCCCTAGTGTTCCCAGCATTATGGGGTGCAAATAATTCCGGTGACGGTCTCCACTCCAATAGGGGGGGGGGGAGGTGGTCTCAGGCAGTAGTGGTATCGGTCCCTCCCAAGACTTGCTTTTGAACCAAGTGACTCTTTTTCAATTCATTTCACCAACATCTGTGGTCTTTCTTCGAATCTTTCCTCTGTTGAACATCATTTAGCAAGCTCCTCTCCTAATATCTTGCTTCTCCAGAGACCCAATTATCACATGGTTCTTGTTAATTCTTATAACATTTCGAACTACAACCTTCACTCACGATTCCGCTTCTAAGGAGGAGTCTGTGTCTACTCCAATATCAACAGCCTGCTGTACGCCTTGTGGACCTCAAATCTCAAACTTTGATGTCACCTGGCTAAGATTTGTCTCCCGACCATCATATCTTTCTCTGTTTCATTTACTGCTCTCACAGTTCTACAAATTTTATAGCTTTCTTTGACTATCTTCACTCTTGCCATGAGCCATGACATCCGAACACCCTAAAGCAGAATTTCTCTTCTCGGACACTTCAATGTCACCACAGGGAGTGGCTGAAATCTCTCTCACAGGATGTTGGGGGTTGAAGCTCTTACATTTTCCTTCTTAATGATTTGGAACAAATTATCATCCACCCTACCATATCCCAGATCGTCATGACGCACGACCAATAATTTGGATTTATTCTTCACTTCCAATCGTTGCTTACAACTACACAATTTCACCTCCAATTGGTTCTTCTGACCACAATCTTGTGAACATCACTTTACTTACACCACTTCTTCTCATCGAATGCTCCGACGAAACGCCAGTATTGGCATTTAAAAATGCTGACTGGACTGATTACGAAACTTCGTTTCTGACTTTCCCTGGAAAGACGACTGCCTCTCCTCGGGCGATGCCTCTATCTCTGCTGAACGTATAGCTGAGGTTATTGTTGCAGGAATGGAGGCTTATATCCCCTTCTCTTTCAAGTCTATCTCTCCGACCAATTCTTGTTCAATAATTCCTGCTCTGCGCCATTCGTGCAAGGGATGCCGCATATCGGACATGGAAAAACTCTTCTTCCTCCGACTCGCATTCAGCTTTCATATCTGCCAGAATCATTGCAAACATGTTATCATGAGGCAAAGCATTCCTTTATTCAAAAGAAATGTGACAACCTCTCATCTTCTTCCACTAATAGATCTTTCTGGTCCTTAGCCAAAAGTACCTTCAAACAACTTCTGTCGCTCTACTTCCTTTTCCGTTCCGATGATACTATCGCTGTCCTCCCCGACGATAAAGCAACTCTTTTTGGTTCTCTTTTCTCCTCAACTCCACACTGGATGACTCTAACATTCCATCTCCCTCTGATGCTCCCCTCACCAATTCTATGTCCTCCCAACAATCTATTTTCATGCAGTCATAAAATACTCCTCTCTCTGGACATAAGCAAAGCCTACAGGTAAGATGGCATTCCTCCTCGTGTCTTGAAGGAATGTGCTTCAGAACTTGCACCCTGCTTGCTTGTTTGTTTCGTTTTTGTTAAAAAACCCAAATTTTCCTCTTACCTGGAAACATGCCTTAGTACAGCCTATTTAAAGAAGGGTGATCGTTCAAACCCTTCTAACTGCCGTCCTATTGCTCTGACTGACTGTTTCCAAAGTATTTGAATGTCTTCTCAATTCCCATTTTCTCAAGCATCTTGAATCTCACAGTCTTTTATCTGACCACCAATACAGCTTCGCAAGGCAAGATCACAGGTGATATCCTTTCTTAGATTACAAAAGTCTGGGCCTATTCTTTAAGAGACTTTGGGAATCCTTTGTTGGAAGCCTTGATATCTCAAAAGCCTTTGACAGAGTTTGGCATCGGGTCTGATATCCAAGCTTTCCTCCTTCACTCTGCTCTCTCATATTGAGCTTTCTCTCCAACCACTCTACCTCCGTAATTGTTGATGGTTCAAATCTCTCCTCTTCCCTATCAACAGCGGTGTACCTCAGGGTTCCGTTCCGTCTCCAACCTCTTCCTTATTTTTATCAATTACCTTCTTTCTTCCACAAATAACCAAATGCACTCGTATGCTGATGACTCAACATTACATCCTCCATGTCTTTCCCATCTTCCCTATCTTCCCTCACTCGATGTACATCTCGTTTCATCACAGCCACCTCTTTAAATTCGGATTTGGACAAGATGTCCCAGTGGGGCAAATGTAATCAAGTTAAGTCTAATGCTTCAAAAAAACTCAATTTCTTCTCATTCTATCTACTCCTCTCTCTCTCTCTCTCTCTCTCTCTCTCTCTCTCTCTCTCTCTCTCTAAAAGTCCTCTCAACTCTCCAATCTCCTTTGAAAGCTCCACAATTACACCATGTGATACAATAAACCTACTAGGTATCACTCTAACATCAAATTATCCTGGAATCCACACATTACGCAAATAGCTAAGTCTGCCTCGAAAAATTAGGAGTCCTGTTCAGATGTCAGACATTCTCTCCTCCGAACATTTGCTCCAACTATATAAAGGATTGATTCGTCCTTGTATGGAGAACTGCTCTCACATCTGGGGAGGTTCCAGCTCCACATACTTACTGGACAGAATTGAATCCAAAGTTTTTTGACTTGTCAACTCTCCCAACGTGACCTCAAAACTCGACCCGCTCAAATTACGCCGCATAGTAGGCTCTCTTCTCTTTCTACAGATATTACTTTTGTTTCTGCTCACAAGAACTTGCTGCTTGTGTACCTCCACCATTAGCGAGACCACAGGAATACTCGACAAGCCACTACATCACATGATATTTGTGTGGCCACTGGCAACTCAAGGTGGGCCATTATGATGT
>CM068964.1:71488875-71506188 GCA_035128595.1 Eptatretus atami
TTTTTCTTCCCCTCCACTGCCAAACTCTGGAACTCTTTACCTTCTCACGTCTTCCCAAACATTTATGACCTTTCCCTTTGCAAAAAGCAGATTTTTTACTTCTTTCAAAAACTCTGAGACTATTCTCTCTTTCCTTACTTTTCAATTCATGAAGTTCTTTTATTTAAGGCTTGGCCTCGATGAGGACTGTTCAGTCTGTGCCTGCAGCCTTCAACATAAAAAAAATGCAGGTACGAGTCATACCGACATGGTGATCCACAATCACGATACTGGCCTGTGCCGATTACCAATACTGATCTCGCTTTAAAACAAAATCTTTTTTTTTAATACAAGTTGAAGTTGGAAATAAAATGACCATTTCATCATGGGGGGAAAAAAGCCAGTGTGGGAATACTTTGAAAAATTACCATGTGCCAATGATGTGTCCATCATATATGAATAAATACGTAATGGAGCATCATGTATTTTTGAAACCTGCATAATTTATTTTTTTTAAACACTTATATACACTAGTATGAGCCCACTGGTATATTGATATCGAAAAGAAATCGATACCGACAGAGCCAAGTAGAATATGGTTGGTTAACAACTGCTAAGGAAACTGCACATCGTAAAGTTCAGAAATCTTCAAATTTCAAGTTATTGTTTCTGTGAACTGGAACAGGGTGCAAGATTTTCTTCATGATGTTCTTCCATTCATAAAACAAACAGTGTCTTCAGCAAAGAACCACTTGAAGGTGTTCGGTCCAGCAAGACGCATAACTATAACTTGTGCTCCATCATCTGAGATGTTAACTTCTCAACAAACTTGTGCAATCATGGCTTGGGGAACATTTATGTGAAGTTTCCACTCGATATGTCCGGCCGTTCTGGAGAAGATTTTTATATGTTTTCGGGCAAATCCAATATGGCTGCCAAACCGTGTGACCTATGACGTCATATGTGTGAACTTTTTATTCCTCATGGATAGGCGGTCATATGTGTAAAGTTTCGCCTCGATCTGTTCAGCCATTCCAGAGAATAAGATTTTTGAAGGTTTAAAAAACAAACAAACAATATGGCTGCCGAATCACGTGTCCGATGATGCCATCAATATTTTTTTTGGTGGATCATTTTATCCTGAGATTACCCACAAAAATTTTCATACTGATCAGATGTAGCGTTGTACATATGCAATTTTGACATCATTACTAAGGCACCGATGACATCACAAAAAACTCACACTCATCCCCATAAGGAGTACTTGCCATGTGCCAAGTTTCAATATTTTCCTTGGTGCGGTTTCAGAGATACAGAGGTCCAAAGTTTTTCCATTTTTCCAACATGGCTGCCACACCATGTGAACTATGATGTCATAATTATCATTAAAACATTATACATGAGTTGTCGCACCAATGGTGAAAATTTCGTCTCTATCCGACAAACGGTTGCGGAGAAAAACAAGTTTTGTGCGGACAAACAGACAGACAGACAAACGCACCGAAATGCAATACCCTCTCCTTTGGCGAGGGTAAAAATCTGCCTGAAATTCAAGGATACCAAAATATTTTACTTGATTCTTGTTGATTTCATCAAGTCCTATTCAAAAAAACTTTGAGTTATTTTTTGGAAGCCCCTCTCCCACCCCCCCCCCATCCCCAAACCTAGGTGAGTTATTTTGGCCCAAGCCTGGTAAAAATAGCAAAAATTGTAATCTCAGAGGGATTAATGACCAGTAGAGGGACTTGAAACCAAAAGAGTCTCAGAAATTTTGAAAGACTGGTCCCCAATGTTATTACAGCAATACCAATATTTTAGGATCTGCATCCCCGACACTACGGGTAAAGGGTTGGGCTGAAGGTGAACCAAAACTCATCATTTACCCCCTGTTCTGGCAACTTGCCAAAAGTGAATTCAGGGCTACTCATGTTTTTTTCTTTTCTTCTGGAAAGCTCTATTAATTACAAATCAAACAAGGTGCTTCACATGTTGGAGCATCTAACTTGAGCCCAGGGTCATTTTTCTGGTCAAGGCCACAATTTAACTTTCGGTTGATCCATGTCAGGTCACAGGTTAAAGGGGACATTTCTATAATATAGAGAATGACGAGCATTTTTGAACTCAGCGAACATGAAAAACACGACTGTCGTATGACGCATGAGGTTTATTGTACACCTACAGTGTCCAATTGCACATCTCGAACAACCAAATTACAATGACAAACTAATGTGCGTCCACAAGTCGTACTCGTGCGAACACAGAAGAAGAAAAAACGTCCCTCTTAAAATATACTGCACAAAATATAAACACAGAACAAAACTAAGACCAACAAGGGCATCATAAAATAGCTCAATGCAGTGCTCAGAATTTGTAGCATTTTGAATCATTTTTGTTTCACCAAACAAAACGTAACACTGGAAAAATATAGCACAGTGGTGAAAATGACCGTGAAAGGAAATTAAGTTAACTCGGCTTGTTCACGTTCATACAAACGAGTCGTTTGGAGTGAAATGTAGGGTTAAGGTGTGTTACAAAACACTGCAAAAGCAAACTGCATCGACAAATTAAACTTTAAATCTATCCAGAAAACAAAAGTGATGCAAATAATAGGTCATGCAAATACAGGGGTACACACACACACACACACACACACACACACACACACACACACACACACACACACACACACACGCACACACACGGCCATGTGAGCAGGTATTGAAGCTCGAACGTTGGAACAAGATGACTTGTCAGGAAAAAAGGTTAAACAAAAACGAAAACAAAATCAGACCAAAAATTAACAGATGGTTAGAGTTGAAAAGGTGCTGCTATCTCAAGTTGGAGTAAACAGGTGCTGCCATCTTCATGCACGCAAAGGTTGATCAACATTTTGTCGATGCTGCTTGTTTTGTCATTTCCCTTTGGAATTAATTTTAACCTGTTGGCAATTTTTTGGGACAAATATTGCCAGTTATTTCGGATTTTTAAAGAAGCATGATCTTAATTTGGCATTTTCTTCCTGATTTTGTTTACTCATTCACATTCACATCGGATTGCGAGTCAGTTCCGAGTTCGGCTCGCAGGTGTGCACCATTCTCAAAGGTTGCGGTTGAGCCACTGATGCAGCGTTCACTGTAGGTTTACGCAGAAATTTGTAATTCGTTCAGAGCCATGGTGATAAATTGCTTCCTATTTGTTGGTAAACACGGTGGCATGTTTAATATCCACCAACTAATAGAACAAAACGAGCTTACAATCCATCTGAGGGATGGCACACTTTGCAAGGAAATCACCTTGTGCTTGAACACATTTCATGGTTGGGTTGAGAACCAAACTCGGACTAAAAACCTCATCCTCACAAAGAAAACCCTTTACCACAACCCCTCCTTTTCTAAAGAAATGGTAGATGTCTAAATTTTGACAACTTGATTTCTAACTCAATCCCACCAACACTTCAGTAACAAACATCTCAATCATTTCTCCATGTTGCTGAGAAGGAAAAAAAACAAATATCATTCGCAACCAAATATCACCAACTCGATACTATCCCACAGCTTTCATCAGTGAAAATCATAGCGTAAGATAGCCTTGCGTCGACGCAGAACCAACTGACTCCGCATCATCGTTGTCTGTCTCATCACTACTATCACCAGCAGGCGTCTCACCAGACAGTGCAATGCGTGCATAGTCGTCTGTGTCAATAGACTTGCAGAAATGGATTGCATACTTCAGCTTGTCCTGCAGCACCAGCTTGCTTGAGTAGCGTGGAAGTTTGAGCAGGAAAAAGCAAGTGTAGGACTCGGGCAGAAAATGATCTGGTGGGTTGTATTTATCAAGGACCTGCGTGTGCAAAAAGTTGATGGGAAAGTATTACAAGAGGAAGAAGAAAATGTGCACAGGTAATGTGTATTGGAAGGTTTGTACGTCAAAATGAAAGAACTCAGACAAGAAATTAAATTACAGAAGGGGAAACATTTTTACATCGGCACACAGGCAAAAATTAAGACATCAAATATGGCAATTCAAAGGAAACAACATATATATTCAAAAGTTAAAGCACAAGTGCAGCTGTCCAGAAAGGTAAGGCCCAGGACTGAAATTTCCACTACTGAGGTGGCCTTCACCTGAACTGTGCACGCATCGTGCTTTAGATTTTATAATATATTAATATATATGAAAAATATTTTCAGCTGCAAAGCAATGAATCCCCACATCACGGCAGGAAAGCCAAAAGGTACGCACGCTCGTGCGGTAGGTGACAAGAACATCAGCTTGTTCTTGTCACCTACCCAATTGATCCACTAAGTTTTATCATAACCCATTCACAAACCTTGGTGTTGGCTTAACGGTTTGGGCGGCTGGCTTAAGATCTTAGGGTCTTGAGTTAAAGCCTCTATCAAACCATTGAATTAATACCAGGCAGGTTGACTGAGCCTGCCATACTTCCTAGGTTTGCGAAATAAGTACCAGTGTGCTGGTAACAGGGGGCACTGCATTAGCGGCACAGCCGCGCCCCCATAAAATTATGCGAATAAATTTAAAAAAAAACCGTCCAAAACGTTTTGAAATATCGTGCTACATATTATTTTTGGCCCTATATCTCAATTGTAAAGAATCAATTAAAAACATTTTCGGATCCGGATCTTCACCAAAGTTGAATCAATTCATCCTTGACACACACCCAAACTGTCCACCAAGTTTCGTACAAATCTGTCCATAATTTTTTGAGATATCCTGCTCACAGCCAAACAGAGACAGACAGACAAACAGGGGTGAAAATATAACCTCCGTCCACCTTCAATAGCGGAGGTAACAAGACTCAATCAAGTCCCTCACCCGTAATTGGAGGGAATAACCAATCAGCTCTCACCTTATCAATTATCCCAGGTGGCTAAGATTTTCAAATAAATAATTTAATACCATGTCTTATTGGGTGGAGAATTGCTTAAAAAATAATTCTGGAATTGATATTTCAAATGTGTAAGTTTATAAAGCATGAAAGAAATTCTACTTTAAAGACAACATGGATGTATTTTTAGCAATGGGATCATGATAAAAATAAAAAGGCCAAGGAATATGCTTTGGCATTTCAAGCAAATCTTATTCCATTCAAGCATGAAACTGTGAAATCATAATTTCAAAAGGCTGCAAACAATGCAACAAAAATGACCGAGTGTGAAAGAGGTGTAATGGAGGTCAGAAAAAGCAATAACGGGATGAGGCCATAAAAGATGCCCATATAAGTTAAAGCAAAAGGGCCCAACTATTATTGTTCATATCATGCAATACATATGGGTGGTAGCACTGTGGCCTGAAGAGAGAACCTTCACAAACGTTACCTGGATGACGAAGTCCCTGCCACGGAAATCTGCAATAGTGCGTGGCAAGCGCGTACGCCCCCACACAAAGCGCAGGAAGAGTGAGCGCTCCGTGTTCGAGAATGACTCCATCACATCCCAAAACCACTGGATAAGTGGTGAACCCGGTTCCACGGCTTTGTATGTTGCCACAGATTTCAGGAGATGAAGAGGAATGTCGGGGCTGCCACAAACCTAGTGGGAATTTATAATCTATGAGACATGCACAATTAACTTTCGATTGACAAAACTGATCTCGAAAAATGAATTTGAAGTACCTCGGAGCTCTTGCGCTTTGTAACTCATTTAAAAAAAAGGAGAAAAAGACATAACATGCAAAAACCGTGTAAACTTGCCACATTCCTGTGACTGAGTTGTTCCAAGTCTGCTTAAAAATAATAATAATAATTACAATAAAAATAATCTCATAAGGAGCACTGACAGCATTGTTGTACATTTACAATCAAGCCAAGGAATGACACTGCATGTATGCATGCACTTACATTTGCACAAATACTTGCCATGATATCTTCATCCCATAAATGGATGGTTTTGGGCAACACATAATATATATATATGTATATATATATATATATATTATATATTATATATATATATACATATATATAATATATATATATATATATATATATATATATATATATATATATATTCTTTATTTATATGAGAACCCTTTTTGGCCTACATCGGCAAAATATTTTTTCGAGTTATATTCGAGTTATACATCTTATTATGCATCATTAATAAGACTTATTTATTCGAGTTATGCATCAATAAGACGTTGAAGCATGTTGATAACCAATGTGCACACAAAGTGGTCGCCCAAGATAAGTCATGGCTGATGGTGAGGCCGAGAAGTTCAAGACATTGAATGTCCACCAGCAGCCTACCATGCAAATAGATAGGTGGGTTCAAATGATGATCCTTCAGGAGTGACGGAGTGAGACTGAGATTTCTCAGGATTGAAGACCATGTTCCATTTATTAGACGAGCATGTAATACATTCCAAGTCAGCATAGAGAGACTACGCTGCTGTCTCTGCTGAGCAGTGGGATGGTGGTAGTGTAAGACACAATGTCGAGGAGGAGGAGGAGATTGGGACCATACTCTGTGCAGAGCGTTGGTGCTGCTGAAGCAGTCTCCTTGGCTATTGGGCACAATCCTGGACGGGTCGCCACTCCGACACAGTATACCAGCATGCTGACACTCATTTTGCCGACCTCGGAAGGATGACAGGCCGAGTTAACCCCACCTGGTATTAATTCAACAGCTGAGCGGGATTTGAACTCAGGACCCTAGGATCCAAAGCCCGCCACCATAACCATTAAGCCAACACCAGGCATACACAATGTAGAGTCATCTGCAATAAAGAAGAGAGGATTTTCCAGAGTATTGGAGAAGTTGTTTATGTAAATAAGGAACAATTATTGGCCTAACACTGCCTTGGGGGTTGGGGGGGGAGGGGGGGGGGTACTCTAGCATCCAGAAAATACAGATCAGCTGTTGTGATGCCAAACAGGCTGATGGCATGTTAAAGTGCATCTTCACCTGAGGTGTACAAGACCATTCGCTTGGCCAGCTATGGGAGAAGAATGTCTTTTTGCAATGTGACACAAAGGAACACGGAAAGAGTGGTTGGCAGAGGGATTGATTATTTTTACTACATTTGCATTTAGCATTCGTGGCATCTTGTAGTTACAGTGGCAAAAGCCTGCAACAACTATGACAAGAAAGGCAAGGTGGACATAAGAGACAATGTTGATGGATAAGAGTGTAAAATGTGGTATAAAATGCCAAATGTTTTTCTGGGAGAGAAGTGAGGATTCCGTTGATCGCAACGTGTTGTGTAATCTGTGGAACGCAAAAATCGCTGTGGAAGCCAGAAATCCAGTAATGAAGATGGCCTTCTTTGCCACAGGCAGAGAGCTTGGCAAGCAAAGCAGAATGCCAGACTGTGTCAAAGGCCAGAGATATCTCCAGGAAGGCATTCCTGACCTCTTGTTTGAGATTGAGGGCCTTCCAACCATTTCTGAGAGAGGAACAGAAGCATGTCTAGAGTTGAGTGACTGGGGCAGAATCCAAAATGATGGTCAGACATCAGGCTGTTTGAAAACAGGAAAGACTCGACATCAGCAGCAATGATGGGTTCCTAACTTTGCTTGTATTTGAAAATAAGCTCACTGGTCTGTAGATGAGAGGAGCTGTTTTAGCACCCTTATTGTGATTGGGATTGTGGATTTATGGGGTATTAACAATGTAAGACATTTTTGTCCATGACATTGAGTTTGTCTGACCAATTAATATACAGTAAAGTCCCAGTACAATAAATTGTTATAATGAATGGCAGTTTTGGTGGATAATAGTTTTAACAATTATTGCAATATGAAATAAATTTTTAAAATCTTAAAAATAAAAAAAAATCTGTTTTGACTTATGTGACCCTAAGTCACCACTCCTTGGGGGCATGAACCGGGCGGGGGTCAAATCCAAAAAATTGTTACATATTTTATGCATCCCGCAATGTTGATTGCATATCAAAGTTTCATTAAAAAAACATGTTTAAAAATTGATAGTCAATACATTTTTTGGTATGTGACCTTTTGACCCTTCCCCAGGGCTCCAGGGGGCAAGGCCAAAATGATACTGCTGGCACACCTTCTTGCCATGTGGTGATCGTAATTAGCTAGTTTGGTGAATTCCTGCACAACCATTTTGGAGGAGATAGCGTGACGGATAGACAAAGAGACAGAGCTGATTACAATATCCTTCCCTGATATTTTTGTGTTTTTTTTTTTAAATCATGATAATAAAAAAACAAAATAGTTCTTTGGAAATGCAAGACATGTAAACGTAAATGTCGACACAATTTAAACTTTTGTCTGAGCATGTATTGTTGTTGTTGCTGTTGTCATATCTGAGCCATGATTCAGACCACAATTGGAAAAGTGGTCAATAGTGGGAAGAGAGTGCCATAGTTCCAACACAGAGTTGTCATTTGTATAGCCACAACTGCTGGCTAGGGGAAGAATTTGGCCAGTGCCGGCACATAATGACCTCCTCTTTGCATAACATACTGTGAACATACTCTGCAAAAAAACAAACATACATACAAAACATACTCTGCCAGTATTGTTTGGTTGACATTGAAGATGTCAACCAAACAATACTGCCAGACGGGTACACTACTTAATGCCCCATAAAACGAACGGTGCATTCACTAAAGACACGCTCTGCCTGTGAAGCACTAAGGTGACATTTTATAGCTGGGAGGGAAATCAAATCCAAACGAGACAACTCAAACAAAGTTCAAAATATCATTATAACCGAGTCAATCTCCCCATTGAAATTTGTTTTACTTGAATGTCCAGAATCACAAATGGATTTTTAACAGATCATCCAGATATGAGTAATACAATGAGATTTAGATTGTACCATTGTCTCAAGCTCGTAACCAGTGAAGAGTGAAAGGAGAGGTACAGGAATGACACGTGCCATGCCCTCACGGACAGCAGCCACCTGTTCATCAAACTCATGCAATCTGGACGAGGGATACAGAAACAAAGGTGTGCATGAGATTGATTGAAAGAGATCACCTCATTTACATAAACCTGCATTTGAAAAATTGAAGATAATTTCCAGTATGTGTTATTACCACATTAAATCCAAAATTATATAAAAAGAGAACAAAAATACACCACCTTACTTTTGGATTAAGAAACTGGAAAATACAATTTGACACAATGCATCAACGGATGTGCCTCTACCCGTGTTAGATGTCAATGCACTGTTATGTTTGATCTCAATTAAAGGTCACATTAATAATTAAAGGTCACATGAGAGAGTGTGAGAGAGAAACGAGAGAAAAGTAGAAGAAAAACAATCAGATGCTTTTCACTCGAGTTATGATTTGCAAAAATATTTTCAGGGCACATCACCTTTGACCTGTTGAACCCAAAATTGATTCGATTCATATCGCAGTCCATACTTGTGCCAAGTTTGGTTTAAATCCCTTCTGTGGTTCACAAGTTATTATGGCAACAAAGATGGTCAATTAAAGGTCACATGACAATAGACCGTTGACTTTTTGAAGCCAAAATTAAATCAGTTCATCTTTGCATCATAGCACATACTTCTACCAAATTTGGTGAAAATCACTTCAGTTATATTGCAGTAATGAAAATCTGCTATGCACGCACAGAGCGACGGACGCACAGCCGGATGGACAACGCAAAAACATAATGCCTTCGGCGTCTTCGACTGGGTAGGCATAAAACACAGGAAACATGGAAGCAGGAAGTAACTGCAACTTACCTCGAAGAAGATTGACATGTGCCAAAATGGAGTGTTGAAAACTTTCATCGTGAACGAGCATTGATTTTCCTTTATCAGACACAAGCAGGGATACCCGGCGTTGCCCGATCAATTTTTTTGTGGGGGCCAAAAACACTTTCCTACACCTACAAAAGAATGGGGATGGGGATTATTAAATATTACCTTTCACCCAATGCTACAAAGGCTTAGGCACTATGCCTGGTGTTGGCTCAATGGTTGAGGTGGTGGGCTTTGGATTCAAGGGTCCTGAGTTAAAAATCCTACTCAGCTGTTGAATTAATACCAGGTGGGGTTAACTCGGCCCGTCATCCTTCCGAGGTCAGCAAAATGAGTGCCAGCATGCTGGTACACTGTGTTGGAGTGGCGACCCGTCCAGGATTGTACCCAATAGCCAAGGAGACTGCTTAAGCAGCACCAACGCTCTGCACAGAGTATGGTCCCAATCTCCTCCTCCTCCTCTTAGGCACTGAAGAGTGCAAAAAAAAATAAATCCAACCTTGTTTTTTTTTCAATTTTTACATTTTTTTTTTGCCGCGTCGCGTTGCGAACGCTGGTTCTTCTTCTTCTTCTTGTTCTTCTTCTTCTTCTTCTTGTTCTTCTTCTTCTTCTTGTTCTTCTTCTTCTTCTTCTTCTTCTGGTGAAGACAAAACCTTTATGACGCGGCTCTTGGACACATTTGTCCTTGTTTTCCTTAAACACTCCCGGCACTCACACATGAAACTCTCAAAGTTTGATAAAGATCTGTGGGCCATCTCTGAGAAAAATGATCACACACACACACACACACACACACACACACACACACACACACACACACACACACACACACACACACACACACACACACGCCTCTCTTATAGTGTAGACTATAGATTGTGCTTTTTCAGCATTGAGATAGGGCCAAAAACTATATTATAGCACGATATTTCAAAAAAGTTACGGACAAATTAGGTAAAAACTTTGTGGAAAGGTTGGGTGTGTGACAAGCACTAATTGATTTTGCATTTTCGTTCAGAATGAGCGGGCCGAGGTGAGGCTATGCGCTCTACTGAGTGCCATTCTAGTTTTTAAAGTGATTCTTCATAATTGCGAGATAGTGCCAAAATTATATATAGCACTAGACAACCCGTGAACCCGTTGGGTTCCCATTGTGACAGCGGTTGATAAGAAAATCATTTCAAATAAAAAATTAAAAAATAGCTCCAGCAAACTATACCGCTGAGGTTGTTTACATTGATCAAATAATCCCGAATAGAAGAGTACTTGACTGAATCGGGAATTGATTTTTTATAATTTTTTTCGTTGCCCGATTTGAATGAAACTTGATATTGCGCGTCAATGTTAAAAAAACAAATGAAGAAAAGAAAGTCGAAGAAATTACGCAACTGGATCAGGTAATGCATGGCGGAGGGATGCACTCTACCGAGTGCTCTTCTAGTTTAGATATGCAATTGGAAATGGTAAATCCTTTCAAATGGTGATCTTTTGGCATCTCATGCTGTTCCCAATGATCTATTCTATTCTCAATGATGTTTCCCATCTGTCATCCGTCTGAATGTACTTGTTTCTGTAACATCCAAATTCACTTTTCCATCTGTCTGTGGCATGCCTCTTTGGTGCTGATCCTTGTCTGCCTCTGTGTTTTATGCCTTCATCCCTTCTGGCTGTTATATTTTAGTCTATCTTTACCTGTCGTCTACCTTTTCCTCTCTTCTTTATCGTTGGTCCATTGACTATGACCTCTTATCCAAAACAAATCCATGTTGAGAGGGGAACTTCGGCACAAAGGAACATTCTTCAACCAAATAACTAACAGAAAAAACAATATTCTTCTGGTGGGAAATGGTGAAATTAAATAATTCCAGATGCTTTGCTTCGTACATCGAGTAAGAGAACAATGAGTTTGGTATTGCAACAATGAGTGTAGATTTGAGCATAGTGTGGGCTGGCTAGTGTTTTGATTTGGACTTTCAAACTATGTTCATTATTGGAAGGAGGTATGTGAAAGCAGATGTGAATCATCACCCAAAGAACAGCATTCTATAAACACAGCACGTCAAAAAGCTCAAGATCAAAAGGCTAATTAAAGAATTTTCAAAAGGCTAAAGATCATTAGGTGGACCTAATCGAGAAAGATGATAGATGTATAGAAATGTGTTGTGAGAGGTCTTGCACCTTCCACACATACCAATTCAACAGCAAAATGTCAGGAAAACATAAAAATATGGTCGGAGATATGTGAGGACATAAAAATGAAATTCCTGGTATGCCTGTTGTTTTCCTGGAATGCATTATTTATTTCTACAAGCCACATTTGCATCTGTATTTTATTTGAATATAAGTATGTTAATAGGTAGGGAAAGGGGGAGGAGGGGTGATAGTGTTTATTTAATGTGATGATGCACTGCAGGAGAGAATTACAATATTAAGAGGAAGGAGCCTGCATTATACTTGAAAAAATTTGAGCAACAATAAACAAATAAATAAATAACAAGAAAAAGAGCAATCAGAGATTGCAAACCCTTGCCAGGACTTCTTTTGAGTGGTGTATTTTTATAGATTTTAGGGTAAATCCAATATGGCTGCCAAAGCATGTGACCGATATCATATGTGTGAACCTTTTGTTCCTCATGAACAGGTGGTCATACATGTAAGGTTTCGCCTCGATTTGTTCAGCCACTTTCAGAGAAGAAGATTTTTGAAGGTTAAAAAAAAACAAAAAAACTATATATATTGTTTACGGATCCGGGGGTGGGGGGTTCTCGGACGAACGCGTCAATCACTGTCCGTAACCGGTTTGGGTTTTCGCACCCGAATCTCGACAGCCAAATGTTACAGATTCGGCGCCACCCTAACCACCGCCGTCTCCGGGTTATAACGCCGGCTGGTTCGGCACAGGCCTCGGGTCACGCGTCTCAAATCGCGATACCAACGTACCCCTGTACCTTGCCAGCTGGGGGAATAGACCCCGGTTACAGACTGGTTTCGTCAGAGACCGAGCGGAGTCTACCAGTCTGTAACCATTTTGGTTTTATTATACAAATCGAGCGGATCGTTCCTCTTCGGCGCGGCACGAATTGATTCAAAGCGGCAAACTTCATACGAATCAGCCAGATTTATTGGGGAACATCAGGGAACACAACACAAGCAAAACATTCACGACAATGTTAATATCAATCTATAACCCGTTCTTAACTAGGGAACTACGGATTACGGGTTTTGAAGGAAACTCTAACGAGATAAACTTAAACGACATGCAAACAAGACATGTACAGCATGCAGACAAGACTCAGAGTACTTGTGATGTTTCATGGGCGAGAGGAAAGTGTCAAAAGCACGAATGGGCTCGTGACAAGCCGATGTCCGCGGATTCGAGCGCCCAAGCTCAAACACGCCGCGTGGCAAAATGGCGCTGGTCCATGTGTCGAGCCCTCCTCAGCACGTTCTGACCCCGCGCAATGTCGATGGCACAAGACCGTCAGGTCGATGGTGGGTTTCAGCTGGTTCTCACAAGGTCCAGTATACAAGTCCAGGCCTGCGCCAGTAGAGTACGTGGTTTAATCCGTCGTAGGAGCGTGGTGCACGGGGTTACCGTGCAGGAGTGCTGTATCGTGAAAGGTTTGGCCTAGCCGGGCACGTTGTATCGTGTGTGTTATTAAAGTTGATTTTAACCTCACAAGACTGGTGTTTGGCCTCGTGCTCCGTTGGGGATTCCCTTTAACCATTGTGGCGTGGTGGCAGCGTCGGGATACGATTCCACGCACTCTTCACCCGGGAGACGGCGATCGGCAGAACGTCACTGTTACAAGAGCCATCTTCGAACCCCAATCGCACCTCACAAGGTGAGCGGCCAACCAGCTCACTCTGTAGCTGTGTCATAAACATCGTCTGTACAACGTGCCCGTCGTCAAAATGGCCACCACACACCGTGCACCAAAGCAGTGGTCACTTAGTAGAGTGAAACGGTGAACTAATTTGAAAATTGGAGAATTTTCTTTATATTTTATCACTCGATCCAACTTTGCGCCCTTCCTCACTGAGGGCGTCACCTGGGAGAAGAAGAGCAGAGCGTTCCTCTTCGTGGACTTGTGGATGATGGTGAGGATGTCCCGTTGTGCAGCGTCACACTGCCCAACAGAAAGTCACCGTACTGGAACTTATGCTGGGTCAGATTGCAAACTATGCCCTGTGATATCCCACAACACCATAGTCCGAAACTCCACCTCTGTAGTCAACATATGGCAATCGATTCGACAACATTTTGGATTCCAGTCGACAGGAGCAACACACACTTCATTGATTTTGCAGCGATACGCCATAACCCGAAGAGCGCCATGAAGACTTATACCAATGCCTGATGGCGTTTGTGGAGGATAACTTGCTTCGACAAGATGGCAGCATCTTCCACCATAACCAGGCGATCACGGAAGATGAGGAATTATCTCCCTCGTTGGAGAACTTTATTGTGCTCACATGGCTTGGCCTTGTCCACAGTGGACTCCCGGACTCGTCAAACAACGCTATGGAACTGAACTCAGGTCCTGCACTTTAGCCTCCATCAAACCGGTGATATCCCAGGCGCTTGACTCACTATTAGATGAGCTCCATGCTGCTGAAGATACAAGTCCTTGCGCACTTCAACGTCTCGACCACAGGTCCCCGCCCGGCATCGTTCCCATCATCGTCAAAACCTCGTCAAGTCTTTTCGGGGACTCGTTCCAACAACCTTACGAAGTCCTGTCCCCTCTGCAAACAAGTACGCCGCACTGATTACAGTCATTTCCTCAGTGAGTGTCCTTTCCTCCCCGAACGAGATCGTCAGTACATCGCCAGAGCACGCCATGTGGCTTACATAACTGAAGAGTCAGACGCCGAGTCTGGAGACATAACATATGCCCATATGGACAAGGTAGTAAAAACATAGACTAAACAGAACCGTCACATCTATTCGCGTGTCCAGACTCGCCAGTCTCCATATCTAGACACCTTCCACGGCCACACACAACCCGAGTTACCATCGACAGTGGGGCCACGGGTAACCTGATTCGTGAGACAACTGTAAGAGGTTTGGAGCCAAGATTCAGAAGAGTGCACAGTCCGCTCGTCAGGCGGATGGGTCTTCCCCTCTTCAAGTGGTGGGTGAGACCAGACTGACACTGACTTGCGACGGAAGGGAATTTCAGTTTGAGGGCCTGGTTGTCGAAAATCTTGACGTAGAAGTACTAGCAGGAACACCTTTCATGGAGGCTAATGACATCTCTATCCGCCTGCGAAGCATCAAGTTATCCTGGGTGACGGCACCACATACGTTTATGGTTCTCAGGAGGGGAGCCTTAATCGCCATGCAGTAGCCGAGCTCATGTCGTACGTGCCCCACCCCACACAACTACTCTGTGGCCCGGTGAGTTCATCGAAATGGTCCTTCCATGTGACATGTCGAGTATCGACTCAGCGTTCGCACTGAACCTCCACGGATGCCCCCAGTGCGAGGTCGCTGCGACCCATTGAGTACTGCCCCCACCGAGTGTCATCCGTAGGATCAGCGGGAAGGTTCGGATCCCAATTTAACTAACGAACCACGAGTTCTCAAACGACATGAGCAATTTTGCCAAATCCGCCCTGTGTACATACCCGAAGAACACCCAGATGACTATACCGAGACAGCCCCCCCAAATTAAAACGCACTCTCACTTCACTCTCAGGACACTCTTCGACTGTCACCCTCGACCCTGACAACATGTTCGCTCCTGACACACGATAAAAGTTTTGTGCCCTTCTTGAAGAGTATGATGAAGTGTTTGACCCAGTGTTCCAAGGCTACAATGGTGCTGCAGGCCCTTTGAGGCTGTTGTTAACATGGGCCCCGTTCACCTCCACAATGCAAAGGCCGTCTACCACAGTATGCGTAAGATAAACTGTGTGAACTACAACACAAATTTGATGAACTAGAAAAGCTTGGAGTCTTTGCTCGCCCTGAGGACATGGGGATTACTGTGGAATACCTGAATCCTTCATTCTTGATCAAGAAGCCCAGTGGCGGGTTCCGCTTAGTCACAGCCTTTGCTGATGTGGGCCGATACAGCAAGCCCCAACCCTCTCTTATGCCAAACGTAGATTCCATCCTCTGCAAAATTGCTCAGTGGAAGTATCTAATTACTACCGACCTTACGAGTGCCTTCTACCAAATCCCATTATCTCGCCAGTCCATGAAGTACTGCAGTGTAGCCACACCCTTCCGGGGAATACGGTGTGTATACCAGATCCGCTATGGGTATGCCTGGATCAGAGACGGCACTCGAAGAACTCATGTGTCGCGTCCTTGGTGATCTCTTAGAGAAGGGGACCGTCGCCAAACTCGCTGACGACCTCTATTGTGGTGGTGACACATTGGACGAACTTCTCCAAAACTGGAGAATGGTGTTGCAGGCTCTGCGTAAATGTCGACTTCGCCTCTCTGCTACGAAGACAGTTGTATGTCCAAAGAGCACCACCATCTTAGGATGGATCTGGTCTAGTGGTACTATCCAGGCCAGCCCACACCCTGTGGCTACACTCTCTACTTGTTCGGCTCCTGAGAAGGTCAGGGGAATGAGATCCTTTATCGGGGCATATAAGGCTCTCGCTCGTGTTATCCCCAACTGCTCCGCTCTCTTATCTCCCTTGGATGATGTTGTGGCTGGATGCCAATCACTGGACAGAGTTGTGTGGACTGATGAGTTACATTCTGCCTTCCACAGAGCCCAAGCTGCTCTTTCGTCAGCTCGTACAATTACTTCTCCTCGTCCAAGTGATCAGCTATGGATCGTGACGGATGGTTCTGTCAAAAAACACAGCATTGGATCAACTCTGTACATCACGCGCAATGGAAGACCTCACCTTGCGGGGTTTTTTTTAGCGCAAAGTTACGTGGGCGCCAACCTACCTGGTTGCCATGTGAAGTGGAGGCCCTTTCCATTTCTGTATCAGTAAAACACTTCAGTCCCTTCATTATCCTATCTAAATCATGCATCCATCCTCACTGATAGCAAGCCGTGCGTACAAGCGTATGAGAAGCTCTGTCGTGGCGAGTTTCAGCGAGCCCTCGTCTATCCACATTCCTGTCCACCGTCAGCCGTTATCAAGCGACCGTACGACACCTCGCAGGATCCACCAATGCCCCATCTGATTTTGCAAGCCGCAATGCACCAGACTGTACCGACACCTCCTGTCAAATTTGTGCATTCATAAGACGCGGGAGGAGGCCGTAGTCCTGCAGGTGTCAGCCCAATACATTATTTCCGGCCGAACCAAACTGCCCTTCATCAACAGAACTGCCTGGATAGCAGTTCAGGCAGAGTGCGCAGACTTAAGGCGGACTCATGCCCACCTGATTCAGGGCACCCGCCCATCGAAGAAAAACACCAACATCAAGATGTCAAACGTTACCTCCAGGTTGCGTCACTTTCCAAAGATGGCCTAGTTGTAGTCCGTCGGGACAAGCCCTTGTCCTCGGCATGTGAGTGCATTATTGTCCCACGTCAGGTAGTCAATGGCTTACTAATAGCATTAACATTCAACTGGATCACTCGAGTCGTCATCGACTCAGTTCTGTGATTCACCGCTATTTTTATGCTCTTGACTTTGG
>CM068964.1:71509132-71589506 GCA_035128595.1 Eptatretus atami
AGAGAGAGATACAAAAATCGAGGTGTTGGGCTCCGGCAAGCGGATCAGTAAACGTGTCGAGCCGTGCCGTGAGTCGGACAGAGGCTCCGTGGTTAGACGCAGGTTGAACCTGTCGATGACCTCCTCATAAAGTCGATCGCGCGACTCCCACAGCAGCCAGTTCCTCTCAAAGCAGATTGCAGCCTCCCACTAGTCGTTTCTATACAGCAGAATCCTCACTCGACCTCAGGTTCAGTTACTCCCTCGGCAGATTCGACCCTCAGGTTCAGTTCCTCCTACTGCCGATCGCACACTTGACCTCAGGCAGATCTCTCCCAGCCGATGGCAGACAGACCTCATTCAGTCCCTTCCTTGCCTTTCTTTCGGCTCGCTCTTTACGAAAAACGATCGCAAAAACACTCATGCAGTTTTTCCTACTGCCGATGGCAACTCGACTCAGCGCTCTTGTCGAGATCCACACTGCTTTCCGTCATTCGCCATCGCACCTGGTTCCTCCCCTTAGTTTCACTTCTTCTCTAGGCCACTCCTCTCAACTGACTGGGCGGGCCTGTCCGGGGAGGGAGAAGGAAGATCTCGGTACACCCAATGTCGAACATCACTGTATCCATCCACGATCTGTAGCGTTTCCGAACTACTAACATGATTTAGGGGGTCTGGGCTATCCTATATTATATTACATGAGTTTTCCACTTATATATATATATATTATATAAATATATATATATATATATATATATATATACTAGCAGGGATACCGTGCTCCGCACAGGAATCCGTGGATGACGGCGGGTCTGAAGGAGTATATGTCACAGTTAATTGTAAAATTGTAGAGGCTGCCACCATTATTATTTTTTTTCATCACCACTATAATATTATATTTTCCCGCCATGTTTTATATGCAGAAGACTCGAGTTCAAAAATGTTAAGATTTATTGCCGCATCAGATAAAAAACCATAATGCCTCAACAATGTGAGGCTGGTTTCATGTCATCATTTGCGACTTAATTAATTCTCATTCTCTAGCAAATTCCGTTGGTCCCATGTCAATCGGCTGAACTTGAAAAATTAACGTTACGCAATCAGGTGATGACGTAATAATTCGGAAACCGGGAAGTCGGAAGTCATTGTCTTCAATTGACTGTAGCATTATTTTTTCACTAGCCGAAACCCGTCACAGACGGATTCCGTTCATTCAACCACCCTCACCAGCTCACCCACACTCGAGGGACATGGATTGGACAGGGCGTGCTTGTCCCCGCCTACTCATCCCCCGCCCCTGCCCCATTCCCCCCGCTTCAACTTGCTTAACCCGGCCCAAAAATGGAATTACCCCGGCCCCGCCTCTTCACTCCCCGCCCCACTGGCCCCCGCCCCCTGTCCACCCCACTCACACTCAACCCCGCCTAATTCACCCCAGCCCCGCCCATTCCCCCCATCTCCGCTTTCACTTTGCTTACCCCGCCCAAAAATTTGCTTACCTTGCCCCCCCTCTTCACTCCCTGCCCCCTCTCTTCATCTCCCGCCCGCCTCTTCACTCCTCGCCCCCGTCTCAACGAAAAGTGTTTCTTCTGCTTCAGAGTTGAAGGTTGACTATTGCCACGATGTGCGATGCACTCTTACAGGTACGAAGTGTCTTTCAGTCCAGGTCACAGGACCGAGAAAACGTGACGCGACCGCTCGGAGGAGCAAAAAATTGGTCCTTCAGTATTAATATATAGAAGATACAATGTTTATTGTTACATTTTTTGTGTCAAATTCACATTCTGAGGTAGTCAGCATGTGCAGAAGAGGGTTTTACATTGCAGACGCTATTTTCGAGGAGTGGAATTACACCGCTCAGCGGTGACGGTCTGTGTCGACAGACGTAATGTCAGCGAATGACGATGATGTCATGACGTCCTGACGCCTCTCAGAGGTGACGTCACACGGCCCATGTAAACGAATGTAAAACGAAAAGTGTTTATTCTGCTTCAGAGTTGAAAGTTGACTATTGCCACTATGTGTGATGCACTCTTACAGGTACGAAGTTTCTTTCAGTCCAGGTCACAGTACCGAGAAAAACATGACGCGACCGCTAGGAGGAGCACAAAATTGGTCTTTCAGTATTAATATATAGATTCTATTGCAAATGGCGTTGGCCCCATGTCAATCGGCTGAACTTGAAAAATTAACGTACGAAATCAGGTGATGATGTCATAATTCGGAAACCGCAAGTCGGAAGTACAATTCTTTTACATCGGGACACTCCCGGGTACATGTTCTGTCAGCAGGTGAAGTTTGGTGAGGATCAGTCCAGTACTTTTCGCGTGCATAGGTCACAGACAACACACACACAGACACACAGACAGACACACTTTCAACTTTATATATATTATATATATATAATATATATATATATATATATATATATATATATATATATATATATATATGGCTGCCGAATCACATGACCGATGAAGTCATGAATATTTTTTTTCTCTGGACCATTTTATCCCTAGATGACCCTCAAAATTTTTCATACTGATTGGATGTGGGCGTGGCGTTCTACATATGCAATTATGACGTCATTAAAAAAAAATCACA
Source organism: Eptatretus atami (assembly GCA_035128595.1). Taxonomy (NCBI): domain Eukaryota; kingdom Metazoa; phylum Chordata; class Myxini; order Myxiniformes; family Myxinidae; genus Eptatretus; species Eptatretus atami. Next base: position 71,511,716 of record CM068964.1, read on the forward strand.
CTCATTCCCCATGAGGAGTACTTGTTATGTGCCAAGTTTCAATTTTTCCTTGATACAGTTTCAGAGATAGAGGTCCAAAGTTTTTCCGTTTTTCCAATATGGCTGCCACACCACGTGTCCTACGACATCATAATTATCATTCAAACATTCTACATGAGGAGTCACACCAATGGTGAAAATTTCATCTCAATCAGACAAGCGGTTGCAGAGAAAAACACGAAAGTTCTGTGCGGACAAACGGACGGACAGACAGACAAACAAACGGACCCAAATGCAATACCCTCTCCTCTGGCGAGGGTAATAAATCAACAAACAAATAAAATGAAAAAATCACTCATAGAGTGACACTTGTCAAAACAACACAAAGTAGAACAGCACTCGGTGGAGCACATACCTCTGCCAGGTTGAACAGTTCACATTCTGTGTACCACTGATGGGCTGGATCCGAACCAAATTCTAATCCGCTTGTTCTCGTCACCTAACCAACTCAACCACCTTGTTTTGTCATAACTCGTCCACAACTATTTGAGATATAATGATATTTGCTGCATGGCCAAAAGTATGTGGACACCCCTTCTAATCAGTGGATTTGGCTATTTCAGCAACACCCATTGCTGACAGGTGTATAAAATCAAGCACACAGCCATGCAATCTCCATCGACAAACATTGACAGTAGAATGGGCTGTACTGAAGAGCTCAGTGACTTTCAACATGGCATCATCATCAGATGCCACCTTTCCAACAAGTCAGTTCGTCAAATTTCTGCCCAGCTAGAGCTGCCCCAGTCAACTGTAAGTGCTGTTATTGTGAAAGTGGAAACGTCTAAGAGCAACAACAGCTCAGCCATGAAGTGGTAGGCCACACAAGCTCACAGAATGGGAGTGCTTTTGCACGTAGCACAGAAAAATTGTCTGTCATCGGTTACAACACTCACAACCGAGTTCCAAACTGACTCTGGAAGCAACCTCAGCACAAGCACTGTTCATCGAGAGCTTCATGAAATGGGTTTCCATGGCCGAGCAGCCGCACACAAGCCTAAGATCACCATGCACAATGCCAAGCATCAGCTGGAGTGGTGTAAAGCTCACCACGATCGGACTCTTTGAGGAAATTATATAATTAGCTTCATTTTTTTCTCTATTTCTCCTTTTTGTGCCACACACAAATTTTTTTCCTTCATAGTGTTTTCATCAATGTGCCACTCACACTTCAAAACAATGATACTGTCCTGAACTATGTGCTTGTTCACTTGTTTTGTTGTATAAATTAGCTCAGCTACAACGGTTCACACAGTGAATAAGCAGCATCCAAAAAAATAATTGGTGCTTGAATTCAGTAAGCTGATATGCAAATGGTCTTCAAATTTCAAGTCAATCGGATGAAAATTGACAATTTGAGAAACAATTTAAAATTTGGCCTATGTTGGGTTGACGTTATGGCCTATGTTGACCTTTTGACCTATGTTAACCTCAAAAATAATAGGTGGTTGAATTCATTGACCTGATATGCAAATCCTGTTCACATTTCAAGTCAATCGGATGAAATTTGAAAATTTTAGAAAATTTGGCCCAAATTAGCCTTTTGGTCTATGTAGACCTTTTCGGTCAACCAAATTTTACGAAACTTCTACGTGGGACCATCGCAGGGTTGGTGACCATAATCTCTGAAAATTCTAGAACTTTCAGTTGAGCGGTTTGGGCTGAAGGCGAGCAGACAGACAAACAAACAAACCAACCAACCAACAAACAAACTAACAAAAGCAATCGACATACTTGTCAAAAAAAATAATTTTTTTTGCCAAGTTATAAAATAAGGGCCAGGAGTCACGACTTTTAATGACAACTTAAGCCTCTTTGAAATTGTATGAAAATACGTCACTTTTAGGATATAGGTTGTAGACAGCAACCGCCCCAGGGTGGTACAGTACGACCATCCTAACTTGGGAGCGTTAAAAGTGGTGCCCGGACCCATCTTACACTTTCAGTGTCAGGATTGCTGTCTTACTTTCTGTCTCGCACAAACTAAGCTACCGAGCTCGCTCTAATTTCTCTTACTCACATGCACCATACACTCATTCTACTCCCTTCCATTCCATATCTTTACATTAATTCTCCTTCCAAAAGGCCTAGCCTTGACGAACACCATACACTCCGTGACTGGAGCCTTCAAGGTAAACAATAACTTATTAGCTCGCAGGAATTTGTCAAAAACCATCCAAGTGCACGCTGATGTTAAAATGTGCTCATTAGTAAAGTGGGAAACTGGTATACGAGTGAAAAAGCACATGGATAGACATCATGTTATGGTCGCAACACATTGAGCACATAAGTGAACGATCTCAAACTTCACCCAAGTTCAAGTTAATAACATGCTTATCGTTGGCTGGTGGTGATAAAGAAAAGTGTATTCAAATCCATTTTTGCCTGTTCGCAAATAGGTCAACAACGACGGCTGCACATTTACGTAATCTTACTAAAAAGGAATCTCAGCTAAGTTTGCTTATTGTGGCAGTTTTATAACCAATGCAGTAATGTACATTGTACATCGAGGCTTTGGGATTAGGAAAAAAAAGTATCGTACTGTATGATCACTGAGACTCGTGATAAAATTATTAACGGACTGCCATGTTAAAATTGTCAACACCATCGGGCAGTGAAAATAAAAAGGAGTTTCTGAAGGGGGGGGGATGGGAATTACCGAGCTGTGGACTTGCATGTAAAAGGAAATAATTTATGACAAGAGGAGGAAAGGCAAGGTGCAGCGGTGAAAATGTGGAATATCGAAAGGCAGTTCGGCAAATCAAACCTTAGAATAAACCTTAATGGAGTCATACTAATAATATACTCAATAACAATAACTTACACAATAACTATTTGTTACTCTCACCAGAGAAGAGAGGATTGCATTTGGGTCTGTTTGTTTGTTTGTTTGTCCGTACAGAACAAGAGTACAGTTTTTCTCTGCAACCGCTTGTCGGATTGACACAACATTTTCACCATAGGAGCGACGACTCATGTACAATGTTTTCATGATAATTATGATGTCTTAGGTCACATGGTGTGGCAGCCGTGTTGGTAAAAAAGGAAAAACCTTGGACCTCTGCATCTCTGAAACCACACGATAGAAAAAATTGAAACTTGCACATGGCAAGTACTCTGTATGAGGATTGTGATTTTAAAAAAAAAAGATTTATGATGTCATAGGTGCCTTCGTTATGTCATAATTGCATACGAAGAACACTACATCCAATCAGTATGAAAATTTTTGAGGGTAAATTGTGATAAATTGGTCGACACAAAAAAATTTGATGACATCATCAGTCATGTGGTTCGATTGCAATAATATACATTTTTTTAAACCTTCAAAAATCTCTGAAACGGCTGAACAGATCAAGGCAAAACTTCACAGCTATGACTGCCTATCCATGAAGAAGAAAACGTTCCCACCTACGACGACATAGGTAACCATATTTGAGGCCCCGCGAGGAGTGATGTAAGCGACATTTTTTAATGATATGATGATGATAGGCTCAGATGATAGGGGAAGGGTTAAAATAGTGCTATATGGCATTAAAAAAAAAAAAAGTCGCTTACATCACTCCTCGCGGGGCCTCATTTGATTTACCCTAAAACCTTAAACAATGTTCTTCTCTAAAATGTCTGCACAGATTGAGGGGAACTTCACACAAATATTCCCCAAGCCGTGGGCATACCAGGATATTCACAAATAATTGAAAGGTCACATGGTCTGGCAGCCATATTGGATTGTGAAAATCTTTTAAAAAAAATTCTTTCTCTTGAACCGCTTCATCGATCAACGTGAAACTTCACATTTAGGATCTCGGAGTGATGGGAAATATATGTTTTAAATTTCAACTTGATCAGGAGCATGGTCTGGCATCCAGAATTATTTAATTTTTGATCTGAGTTCATTTTTATTTTTGAATGAGGCTCACTTGGCTGTGCCTGGATGGGTTTGAGGGTGGAGGAGTAGCAGCTGAAACCCGAATCCTATCCCTTGGTTCCTTTTGATGATTTCATCTTTGCTTTATGCTTGTTCAGGTTCCTTCTGATAACTCCAATGCAGCACTGTACTTTCAGCAATTGGTCTTCCATTTGATTTGAATTGAATTTATTTTAATTCCATTCTGAATTCAATTGAATAAACAAAACGTCATGGGTTAGGGTCAGGTGTCCGATCAAAGCAGGGTTGCATCAGAGTGGGATGTCTTGGTACCTGGTCATCACTGCCAGCAGTTATAAAGTGGCAATTCTAGTTATGTCTCATTAATTACGTAACACACCAGCACACAAACACCACACAAAATAAGTCCTGGTTGAGGGTCTGTAATCTCTGATTGCTCTTTTTCTTGTTTATTATGTGCCAGTGAGACTCATTCATCTGTCACCCTATAAATCTCACCACATGCGGGTGCCGGGTGCCTGTCAAATAGTCCCAATTAAAATTCTCCACTGTTGCTACTAATATATATATATATATACATATGATCATCCTTCCTGCAGGAACATTAAAATGTGATGCAAACACGAGTGGAAAGAGTTGGAGGTGGTGGGGGAGAGTAATGGGTAGGTTAAGGCTGTTGCATATATTTAGCGTGTAGAAGAGTAAAAAAGAGAGATAAAAGAGGCGGTTGATGTTTAAATCATGGTCATCAATAATGAAGCAATTTAAGTCTTCTTATAGTTTGACGACATTCTCTAAGACAAGAAGCTCCTTTGTATAACAAGTGTCGATGTTGAATTTTTTTGGCATAATCCAGGAAGTCAAACTAAGATCTCATCCTCATGCACCAGCCAGTAAATCACCAGGATAGAAAGATGACAAAGCCAAAGGAAAAAGGGATTCAAATTTGAAACGAAAAGAATACATCCCTTTTGTTATTAATCTTTGTTGATGTTTGTTTCATCAAGTCTTTATATTTTTTCTCTCGTTTTTTTCCTTCATAGTATTTTCATCATTGTGCCACACACTTCAAAACAATGATACTGTCCTTAAATATGTGCTTGTTCATTTGTTTTGTTGTATAAATTAGCTCAGCTACAACGGTTCACACAGTGAATAAACAGAATCCAAAAGACTAAAGATTTATGAGCAAGGAGGTGAAATGAAATCAAATCAAAGAGAACAACACCGCCACCCACCAACCACTCCTCCCCCAACTACACCAGCACATTGAACTCAGCCCACTCCAACCACTTCACCAGCATATCAAATCCCCTCTCCAAGGCACTACTCCCTCCTACCACTGCACCCAAAATCGATCCTCCTCACCCTCCAAAACGGAACATTCTCAGCATCACAATGAACTCATCTTCAGGCAGCACAGGGCTTTTCAAAACATATTCCCGTGTATAAAACAAACAAATCAAACACATATATGGAATGATTAAAAAGTTAAAATAAAAACAAGAAAACAAGCCAACAGACACAGTTAATGGGCAGACTTCAGAAAGCAAATGCAGGAAGGAATGTGGAGATTGAGGACATTATCCAATGGGGAATCAAGCTGAAAGCTGTCCACCAAAATAATCAGGTGCGCAGGGGTTAAGCACAGTTTAGACTTTAGAGTGTTCAATGCGATTTGTGGAGGACAGTTGACTATGGGCATAAAATATGTTGTGGCTCCGTGTGTGTCGGACATTGTGAATTCGCCATGACAATTGCAACCAATTCATGCTCCTGTGAATTTCAGCCAAAAATTATTATGGTTTCTGAGATAGTGTTTAGACTCTAATATAGTAGAGATTCCATGAAAGACATATCCAATGGCTGCTACGCAAATCATGAATGTACATTACAAACACTGACCTTTGAGGTATCCCATGGCTAAATAATTTCTCAGCCGACCATAAAGGTAGGGGGAAAAGTAAACAAATGTTCCAAGAAACCAATGAAACTTCAACACTCAGAATAAATGTGAGACACATCGAGCGAAGGAGGACAAACCTATAGTTGATGGCAAGGCGGACAAATTCATCACGGTTGTCCAATGTGATGTGGGAATGCCTGGAACTAAGTGGAACATCCTGCCCACTGGCACTGGGTACAGCAAATGGCATTGCCATAGTTTCAACCTCCGAAGCAGATGCCTCCATGTCACGAATATACATGAGTCCAGGAATGAAGTCTTTATCTACCTGGAAGAATAAAGGCAAAAGCACACCTGCTTGTACAGATAGACTAGGACATTATGATAGCAAAAGCTAATTAAATAATTTCCTCAAAGACACGTATTACAGGATCAAATATCAAAGCCAAAAAGGATTTTCTATTTCAGTGTTGTTTCCTGTGATGAAATACTTAGACGTAGAGTTGGTAAAATTATAATAGTGCAAAACGTACACATAATAAAACAAAGCAAAATATACGAATATATTTTGCACAGTTCTTTATCAGGTGATAAATGGTTAACATTGCAGATTCTTTTGTTTAGGTGTTGAGGGATGATCTAGTCATTCAAATGTTAATTCATACATATCGTCATATCGTGTCATAGATAACATGGCAACTATTGCGGAGCACATTGAAGATACGATACGAATTTGGATCTTCACCAAAATAGAATCAATTTGTCTTTGTCATACACCCAACGTGTCCACCAAGTTTTGTCCGAATCCATCCATAACCTTTTGAGATATTGTACTATATATCATTTTGGCCCTATCTCTCAATGGTAAAGAACCACTTTAAAAATTCTCGTATCTGGATCCGGATTCGGATCTTCACAAAAATTTGTGTTGGTCTCCTTGGCTATTCAATTCAAGATAGAAGCACCTACATACACAAAAAATTTGAGAATGATTGCTTGAAAACTGTGGCCAAAATCATGCGACAGACAGACGACAGACAAACAGACTAACATACTTGGCGAAAAAAAAACAGGTGTGAAAAGATATGGTAGCATAGGTAATAAATAAATAACTTAGTTAATTTTTCTCTGCACAAACTGTACTTTTGAAGAAACAAAGAGAGAACACAACCAACATTGCAAAATAATGTATACTGTATCATAGTTCACAAACAAACAAATCCCATATTTTATGATTTTAAGTTAAAAGTAAAATTGAGAGGGCATGGTTTTCTGAGTAGGCTGGGTATGATGTCGAAACAACCACCCTCTGTTTTGCAAGAAGACATCAATACAAATATACAACCAGGGGTGACATACAAACAGTGACTACAGGAGTGACAGACACAGGGAAGACGTTTTTGTAAGAAGACGTCAATGTAAGAAGATGATAGATAGACAGAGACAAAGGATTATACTTATTGCTGAATGGTTCTTAAATACAGACAAGTTCGAAAGTGAGACGGCATACATTTGATTTTGTGATCAACTGGAGTACAAGACATTTTAATTCAATAGAGAAGCATAGATAGAGAACTTTCGGGATGACCCTTGTAAATGTGTTTAATATAAACTCTCGGTATCTTAAATGTTGAATATGAAGTCAAACGTGAGAAGAAAAATTAAAAAAGACGCTTGAAGATTGTTGACGAATACAAAAACCTTAGCACAAATACAAAAAGTTACAAACCTCGACCATCAAACCTCAAACACAAATAAAATAGAGAAAGTAAAGAGGAAAATAATCTAAAATAAAATGGAAATTCAATGACAAAATAAATCACACAAAATGTAACATTTGATTTCAAACCTCGCTGAGATCTGCAATGGTGAGGTTCATGCCAGCCAGCTGCTTCCATAAGGGCTCAGCCAGGTTTAGACTCAGCGGGCTGCCAGTACGGATAGCGATTCCCAGCAGGACACCTGAACAAGATAATGGTAGATCAGAGGAATTGTAATTTTGCGAGAGTAAAATTTTTAATTTACATTCATTTACACATATTTGTATCCTCATTTGAGACAGGTGACTTAATGGTTGCTTCCAGTTACTATTTTTAATTTACTATGATGCTGTATTATTTTAATCCCTTTTTAATACAGGTATCGATGCTCATAGAAGAGCAAAATTATTCGTAAACAGAAGAAAAATGGAGCAAAGCATGTCGACAGACTACATCATATTGTATGTCTAGAATCTGTAATACAAAGCAGATATATGAAAAAAGGATGGGACTACATGGATAATTATCTGTACATTAACATTATACAATTTTACAAACATGAACAGATATTTGACAAAATCAAGTTGTTTACGAATGCAATTGACAGAGCTTAGAATATGAAGGAATGCAGGATAAACCATCCATTCCATTTTGAACTGCAAACCGGAAGCTGCAAACACTATAAAAGTTGTATAATGTTAGACTGATATGTTAGTGTTCTTTTTGCCTCACTGTCAAAACATCACACACACCTAAGAAGCGAAACATATTTGCATGAACAGGAAGGTGAGCAGTTGGGTTCAGCAAAAAGCAGTCACGGTTAGCACCAGATTCATCACGACCATTTGGTGTCACGATAAGAAGTGGTGTCAATCCATTCTGCAGCTCCTCACACATCTCAGCAATTGATTCGCTGTAGCCACCACCGCAGTCATCAACTGATTCCCCTATGAAAAACACACCAAACACAGCTTTGCAACATAGTCTTGCAATGGTGCAGCAATGCTCACATGCCTCGTACATGAAATAAAGAAAAAAAAAAAACCCCATAAAATCCGAATCTAAGATTAAAAGATAAATAGAAAAGAAATCTGGGGAAGTACTTCAACTTATACTGGAGGATTCCAAAACAAATAGTTTGAGACAGACATAATTATGGAGACAAAAATTTACAAAAGCCCATGAAAGAATATCCAATGATAATATCATATATGTACAAGTAAGTGATTTATTTTGGATGTAAGATACGCTAAAATAGGTATCAGTATGAAAAAGCAAATTGAAGGGCCAAACAAAGACGAAAACTATGTGGATAAAAAGACAAACAGAGAATAAGCACATGAAGGAAAGGAAGAATAACAGGCAAAACAAGAGCGAGAATGTCCCCGACCGGTCCCAAGGAAGAACAACAACAAACCTGATAACGCACCGTGTTTGGGTCTATTTGGCAAAATAAAAGGAAAAGCAATTATCACTTCCTGATATATTTTGTAGACGAGAAAGCAATAAAGACAACTAGGATAACAAACCAGAGATAAAAATTAGTTTGCTTTAATGCACGCTCGAGCTGATACAGGAACCCAAATTAAGAAGAAGAACCTCTCCAAGCCATCATGTTTCGTTTGTTTCTCGGCTTTGCCTATTTCATATTAAAAATAACCCGATGTACATACATGAAGCAAAAACATGCGCACGGCTTATGTGCATGTATACTACATCATGGTTATATACCTGGGATCATTCAAAATTACATTGGGCCATGGATTAACACCCAGGCCAAAGGCCTGTCGATCTGTGCTGCTTCATGCAATGGCAGTGTATGATTTTATTGGGGTGGAGTCAGGGCAGCTGAAAACTGACATGCAAATATGGGATATTTTCCAAGTTTAAAAAGGGCATAACTCTGAAAAAAAAATTGACGAAACTCCCTGAAACTCGAACTTGTTCTGTAACTTATCATAATAAAGCCATGGACCAAGTTTCAATTGAATATGTTAAAAGGTATGGGGAAAAAGTCTGAAAAACCACAGGTGGGACAGACGGACAGAGAGACAGACAGCATCCCAATAGTCCCCTCCGGCAAAACCGATAGGGCACAAATAAAAAAGAGAAACCGGATAGAATAGAATAATTTTCAAGCCATCGACAGGGATGAAACCATTAAAAACTATCAACGAGGTTCCATCCATGAAAAACCGAAAACAGCGAATAATTAATTAACTAGAAGGGCACTCTTTGACATCGTGACATCACCAGATATGCCCCTGTCCACAAAATTACATCATTATAATACTTGTACCAAGTTTGATTTAAATTCATGAACCTAGATTCAAAACATTAAATAATTCTGGTTGCCAGACCATGCGTCCGTTAAGGTTGAAATTTAAAACATACATTGCCCATGACAACTAAATCATAATTGTGAAGTTTCACGTCGAATGATGAAGCGGTTCAAGAGAAAGAATTTGAAAAATATTTTCATTCAATGCAATATGGCTGCCAGACCATGTGACCTATTAATTATTCGTGAACACCATCATGAACTGCCCAGAGCTTGGGGAACATGTGGATGAAGTTTCCCCTCGATCTGTCCGGCCATTCTGGATGGGGTTTTTAAAGGTTTATTCTTCAAAAAAATCATAGCTGCCAGACCATGTGACCTATGACATCATAGGTGAAAAACTTTTTGTTCCTCATGGATAGGCAATCATACCTTTAAAGTTTCGCCTCGATCTGTTCAGCCGTTTTGGAGGTTTTTATGTTGAATAAATATGGATGTCGAACCACGTGACCGATGACGTCATCAATTTTTTCCCCTCCATACAATTTAGCCCTAGATGACGCTCAACAATTTTCATACTGATCGGATAAAGCGTTCGACATAAGCAATTATGACGTCATAATGAAGCCACCTATGACATCAAAAAAAATTACACTTATTCGCTGTGTGGAGTACTTGAAATGTGGCAAGTTTAAATTTTTTCTATGGAGTGGTTTCGGAGATACAGCGGTCCAAAGGTTTTCCTATTTTCCAACATGGCTGCCATACCATGTGATCTATGACGTCAACATTATCATTAAGACATTCCACATGAGTAGCTACTCCGATGGTGAAAATTTAATGTCAATCGGAGAAGCAGTTGCACAGAAAACAGAGAAAATTATCATGGCCAGACGTACGAACAACCCGAAACATAATGCCTCCGACTTTGCACAAAAACCCAGTCGTCTCGCGCTGACGCGTGGCGGTTGGGCTCATCAGGGTTATGTCGACTCACTGAGTGTTTGCCCTTTGACATTTTGACCCAATTATTAATTGGAATTCTCCATAGTCTCATCATAAAGGCTTGTTGAAGATTTGATGACAAAAGTTCAAATGGTTGAAACAAAAAGTTATGCCCTGGACACGGATGTGCATGCACACATAAGCGATTACAAAACCCTAAAACCCTGTCTCACACTGGACCCAGCAAATGCTAGTCTAATGTTCATAAATCTTTCTACTGTAGTGCAATGCACAAGGCAACCTTGTCATGGAAACTTATTTTTTGGGGTTTGGGGGAGGTTGTTTTTTTGGGGGGGGGGGGGGGCAGGGGGAGTAAAAAGGTTATTTGTTGTTGGAAATTGTCTAAATATGATATGGACTTGTCAGTTTGTGGGCTTTATTCATTTTACAAAAAGCACTGTCCATGTCTTGAAAATGTTTCTCACCAACAAACTTGACTTTCCAAACACGATGTGGCAGCAGCAGAGTGTCTGCCCCAAATGAACTCATCTTGGCACACATCTGGCCAAACACAGACTTGGAGCCATCAGGTCCAGCCAAACCTCCTTTACTCCGAGAGCGTTTCACCTGCCAAAAATAGTGAACAAAGAAAACAATCCATCTTCATGCGAAGTGCAATATTACTGATACATCCACTTGTTGGGTATATCTTCTTCTTATCAAGAGAAAAAATAAAGTCTGAAGTTAAAGTAAAATGAAATGCTCATTTCAATATTTTTTTTTTTTTTTAATCTCACCATTATCAAAGTACACTATTTTTCACTTTGCATAAATATACATAAAAGGATGGTGTTATATTTTGTTGAGTATTTATGGAGGGGTGTGGGGGAGGGGGGGATAGAGTGAAGAATGTAGGATGAACATGACAGTAGGGTGAGGAATGAATAAACACCGACACCACATACACCTTTTGACAAGACTCTCTTACAGAGATCATAATTGCTACATGTGTCCACAATCGACCATCCATATGCAAGCTACTGACCAGTCCTGCCACTACCAATGTACCACTATCTCCAATGCCCCTAGGTACCTATCAAATTCCAATTTCTACTTATCTACTGTTTCTGCTTCCACCATATTTCCAGGAAGACCATTCCATGCATTAACTACTTTCTGAGTGAGAGACCCCTACCTTACTACCGTCCTAACTCTCCTCTTCTTTACTCTCAGACTATGTCACCTGGTCCTATCACTGTCCATTCTGTTGAAAAACTTCTGCACCTATTGTGTCGCTACCTTTCATTACGTTAAAATCTCTATCATGTTTCCTCACCATCACCTCCTTTGTAGTGTGCAAATCCTGTCTCATTCAGCTTCATACCTTATTCTAGCTAGGACAGAAATGAATGTTTTTGCTTTACATTTAACCCTCTCTATGGCAGCTATGTCCTTCCTCAGATGTGGTGACTGAAACTCCAAATAATATTCTAGATGAGGCCTCACTAAATCCCTGTACAGTGTTAACACTAACTCCTTTGATTTATAACTAGAATGCAAGACCCGTCGCTTCGCTGACGGGAATACCAATCTCTGCGTAGCTGCTAAAAAACAACAACAAAAAAAACCCGGTTCTTCTCCGTGGGAAATATAAAATTAGACGCTGTATAGATACTGGCCTAGCTCAATGTACACTCAGGGAGCGATGAGGGGGAGAGTGTTAATGGGATATTCATCACAGCCTTTTTAGATGCTGAATTCTGAATAATATACAACAACACACGAAGAGGAAAATCAAAATAAATTTAAAAAAAACATCCTCCCCCTCCCCTCCTTCTTTTGATCAAACTGTTTGGGTTACGTATTGGGCATGGGCTGTGCCAGGAAACAAACTAACTCTCCAAGTGTGTATATGTGCAGCACATCATATGCTGCGTGTACATTATATGTGTGTATATGCGTGTACTGATATGCTGCGCACGTACGTGCATGCTGCGCTGCTGATTGATGAGGACAATTGTTGACGGACGGACGGATGCACACAGGGACGCACACACACAGGCAGGCACGCACGCCAAGATCGAGCTTCTTTTATGATCTATAATTTATCTCCTCATGAATATAATCTAAAACCATATTAGCTTCACCTAAATCTTAACCTTATGATATTAAACTTCACTATTATGATCTTTCTCTTTTACCCGTATCTTCATGACAATATAGTGTCTACTTTCCCTGCTGACCCCACCCACACAGTCCACACCCTCCCACCCCTGCCACCCACACCACACTTCCTGTATCTATTCCCACCCCAAATCAGTTTCCTGTGTCACATGCTCCAAGACTACCCCTTACAATGTTGTCCCTATCTTAATTACTCTTACCCATAACCAAAACCTCACATTTTCTTATGTTAGAATGCATCTACCAATCTCTTAACCAATCGGTGAAAGTATCGAGAGTCTAGGCTTTCAACAACTGATCCTTGCATTGATAATTGAAGTATTCACATATGACAAAGACAGGAATGGGGGTGAGAGGAAAGCAGGGAATCCATGTTTGAAGGAAGAGCCTCATATATGGGGTTGTCAAAGCTAGGGGGATGGTAGACCGCACACAGAAGCAAGAGGGAGGCAGTTGTGACCATATACTGATCTAATAAATATGTTTGAAGCTTTCTGACATAAGAGATCTACAGAGTGAGGAAGGGAGGATGAAGAAAGATGAGGACAATTGGAGCCATAGAGGTGGGGAGAGGGACAAAGAGAGCATGTGAAAGGAATGTGGGAGTACAGACACAGAGTGGGAGATTTGAGGAGTGAGGTTCCTGAGCTGAGGGCTAGGGGCTAGCCAGCTGGGGGATGAGAGGAGGCTAGTGATTTGCGGGAGGGCTCATGAGCTGGGGTGTGGACGTGGGTGTCTTTTTGCATGAGCTTGTGAACAGCAGGAAACAGCTATGCATTTTAAAAATAATGTACAATGTTTGCATTTTGGTGCTGGTAAAGAAGAACAGAAAAAATATGGAAAGGTGCACAAAGGCAGCAAGCATGGGAAATTTTCACAGAGGGAAAGAAAGAGAGAGGGAAGGAAAAAGAGAGGGAAAGAAAGAGAGGGAAGGAAAGAAAGAGGGAAGGAAAGAGAGAGGGAAGGAGAGAGAGAGGGAAGGAAAGAGAGAGGGAGAGAGGGAGAGAGGGAGGGAGAGGGGAAGGGAGAGAGGGAAGGAAGGAGAGAGGCGAAGGAAGGAGAGAGGGAAGGAAGGGAGAGGGGAGGGAAGAGGGAGAAGGGGAGGAAATGGGAGGGGGAGAGAGGGGAGGGAGGGAGAGGAGGAAGGAAGGAGAGGGGGAGGAAGGAGAGGGGGAGGAAGGAGAGGGAGAGGAAAGGAGAGGGGAGGGAAGGAGAGGGGGAGAGACAGAGAGACAGAGATGGTTGCACAAAAGAAAAAAAAGAGATTGTCACTTCGCCATCGCCGACAGGTCAGTGGTCTCTGTCTTCATCCTCCTCATTACTGGTCTTGCACCCTCTGCCTTCTCTATGCTCTGCCCCCCCCCAAGTATCTACAGGATGCACGCGGTCCACCAGCAACCCACTCCTAGTGAAACTGCAAGAATACAGAACCACCACTCAATTTCACTCATTTATTCCTCTTTTTACCCCACCTGTAGAACCGCCTACTATGTGCTCTATTCAATCTCATTCTTCCCTCCAGGTCCTCAAGACAGCTGGTCAACACCATCTCAAGTCATCCCCCAGTCAAATCTTTTCGAAACACGTTATACCGACCCCACCCCTCACCCTCCCAAAATTTTTTGCTGGTGTATCCATATTGTCCACCCTTTGCGTTCTCCTTTATCCCTCATTACCTGCAACCCTTGTTTGTCCATCTCTGTCTGCGTTCTCCCTCCGCCCTGCTGTCGGTGTTTCCCCTTTCTCCTGCTGTTCCCTTTGTAATGTTGTGTCCTGATTTATTCTGTGTCCTAGCTCTTCCATGAGCCTCGACCATGTTAAAAAAAAATAAATGCAGAAGTCGAGAATGATAGAACATTCCTAATTACATCCCAATTACACAAAAATACAAATCCAGAGAAGCACATGGCAAATGAAAGAGGGAATTATGAATGAAGGAATGAGGGGAAGGGAATTTTCAACTTTACTTTAAAAATCAATAGAAAATGTGAAGTAATGGACAACGGTTACCACAAAGGTCAAACAACATTCTTGGAGTGATAAAGGACAAAGAGAAGAGATGGAGATGGAGAGGGAAAACAAAATGGAAACTAATCTAGCATGTGGCCTTGACTGGGAAAACTGAAACAAGTTACAAACAGAAAGAAAACGAAGAGTACACTTTTCTGCATTTTGCTAAAGGACTTGGTACAGCAGGAAAGATTTCCATAATCGCCTTCAAGCCAACAAAACCGGTGGGCTCGAAAGTTGGTGAGGTGTTAACTTTCCTTTATGACACAAGGAATGAATGCACAGTACAGTACATTAAAAAAAAAATCTTCCATGGGGAACATTGCGTGGAAGAGCATCATGAAAAGTCTGAAGTTCCTTGCGTTTGCATGTCATGCACGCAGCTGTCAAAAAAGTTACTTTTCTTTCTTTGCTTTAAGAGAGCAACAAAGCTTTTGCACTGGATGAGACACAAGTTTTTGTTTTTCAGTAAACCAAACTAAAGATTGTGTTTGGTTTTTTTTTAAAATCAACAACAGCATCTTTGACATTCTGTAAAATTCTGTGACTAATCGTGATAAACACATTATATTGAGGCAGAAACAGTATAAGTATACACATTTAATACGAGGTGCCTGAAGTGTTAAATAATCTGTATTATGAATTTATTATATTGTTACGGCCGTGGAAATTCGCAGAACACCATAAAGGTCCTTAGTTCAGTTATATCGCTAAGTGTCTGTTCAGATAGATTTCCCCACCGTTGTTTAAAGGGATTTATTCGTGTTATCAGGGCTGTGATCTTTGAGTTAGCCGTTATTCTTTGCTATCGTTATTTTGGACCAACCAAACCACCAACCACCTTTTTTACAAACACCCAACCACACCATCCTCACGACCACCACCCAACGCCAACCACGCCACCATTACAACAACCACACCACCGATCACCTTCTCCACACCCACGCTACAACCCTCTCCGCATCGAAAACCTCTCTGGCATGGAGAAAGAAGAAGGCTTCCGATAACGCACGGATTTTTCCTCTTACTTTCCTGCGCTTTGGGACGGGGGAGAGGTGAGTGGAGTGAGAAGAGAGAAGCGCAGGATGATTGCTTCGAAAAACCCCGACCCACGAGGGAAACGCCCCTCTTCTGGAAGTTTCCCGCAGGAGCTGGAAGAGGGGGGGCGAGAGGGGAGGTGCGGAGCGTGGGGAATAAAAAGGCGCGAGGGACGCAGCGTAGAGAGTTGCTGTTGTTGTTGCGTTGTTGCTGTTGTGCTGCTGCTGCTGCTGCTGTGTTGTGCTGAGGAGAATCCCGAGGGGGAGCTGCTGCTGCTGCTGCTGGAACTGTGTGGAGGTCTGGGCTCGTGTCAGAGTCGGGAGCTTGGACCATCAGTCGGTGGAGGTCCGGCGTCGCGAAGGAGACGTGGGCTGGAGGCGCAGCCCTGCTGTGTCGCGTGAACCTGCGCGTTTGTGTGGGGAGAGCCGGAGAGAGCTCACCTGCCACGCGGAAGGCCGAGCTCAACCGCGGCTACGCTAGCTGCCGTGGGGAGGGACGTCGCGACTCGCCCCATCAAGGCACCACGAGGGTGCAGGTAACCTGCAACGGTCTCGTGGGGCCTTTCGGTCCCAAAGCCCCACGTTATAAAGGCCCACGGCCCAGTCTGACTCCTTGTCTATGAGGGGGTCTTTCTTGCTTTTCTTTTGAGTGAATGTTGTGGCGCCGAGTCCCGTAAGTAAAACCTGCTTCAGTGATTGTAAATAATAACCATGAACGGTTGTAGTGTTTTTACCTTTCTCGTGTCTTCTCCCTCTTCCCCCCCTCACCCATCAATTACATTACTGTGTACGTGTATAAATAATAAATGTCCTTGTGTGAATGTTAACCCGTTCGTCGTGTCCTTTTTCCCCAAATTGAACTGCTATCTTGCTCTCGGGATAATAGCGGGCTTTTTAATAGCGATAAAAGAATTGGGTCCAGCGAGTCGGTCTCGATAATAAACCGCTCGGTTATCCAGAACGGACGGACCGCTTAAGCGGTTCGTGTCCAAGGCGCCTCCTGGGGTATGGTCTCTCGGTAGGCTGCCCGGCGAATACTTAGGTATATCATTAATTCGGCGATTGACCCTGTCGCGCGCGGTGGTGAATAGGACAGGCCGTGGTGTGCGTTTGGAGCACACCGTGACTGGTTTCCGGCGTGTTCCGGAGGTCGCGACTGGAATTGTCCGTCCGGTGGGCGAGACGGCCGCCATTGGCTAAAGCGGCTGTTCGCACGCTGGGCGGGCGCAGATTTGTAACAATATGATGGCCTTTTGCTTTCTATTTGTTTCTGATGGCATGTTGTGTTTCCCATTTTATACATGTACAGGACTTCATATCTATTTTAAGTACATGCAATAGGATGTCATTGTGCATCATGACAGATGCACACTCGCCTCTAAGCGGTCAAGCCTGGGTTTGAATGTCGGCCTGGCTATACACTGTAATCCCGGTATTTCACAGGCAGGATGATTCAGCAATGTGTGTGTTGTCCCTTGGATGGACATTAAACTGGGCGTCCCGTCTGCTGGCATTAGTTGGTGGATGGTGTCCTTCATGAAGAGTAGGTGAGCAATCGCCGGCACCTTGAACAAATTACAAATTTCTGCCCGAACCAGCTGATGGCATCACATCAACGGCACATCCATGCTCTCAGCCAATGATGCAACTGCCCAAAGTCTTGTGCTGAATACGAAAGAAGAAGATTTAATTCATGGCTGCAATTATTTCTACCTTCTTGTGGTGTCGGTCGGGGAAAGTTTTTGACCCAAGTGTTTCACAAACAAGCTGGCCAATCCTGACATTTGACCGAAGGAAATTTGCTAGAAATTTGAAATTTATTCAGCGTGCTGGAGATGTAACTCGTCTAATCTTCACGAAAGAGAATACGAGATCTTTAATATCAACCGACTAATGCTAGCAGACGAGCCCCCAGCTTGACCTCCACTTGAGGGACAGCGCACTGTGTGATGCTACGCCCTGCCAGTGAAGCACCAATCTGACAGTTTATAGTTGAGTCGAGAATCAAACGCAAACTTATATAGCTCGAAAGTAATTGCACTACCTCTGTGCCATTCTGTCAGACTATATTCGGTGTTAATTACGGATACTTATGAAAATATCATGCATGTGCCATGTATCCATCGGTGTTCGCGTGGACATATCAGATTTGTATTCACGTACAAATTAATTTATTATTGCACAAAGGCATTTTTCTCTGCCAAACCTGAATGCGGTTGAGTTCAACCACAGGTCCATGCTGATGATCACGCACCATAGTGGCCTGCACAACCTTGCGGAAAGCTGCCTCCTGCAAAAACATAATACAATTGGAGGGGGTCATGACACAGTGCCACCAAAACATTGGCAAGAGATGGATGTCAGATCAGTATACTTTATACAAAGTTCACTGCTTTGAGAGAACACACTCAGCCAATTAGGCAATGGCATCAATAATAATCAATTTCTATCTTCACCACAAATGGTCTGTTTCACCCCTGTCTGTCTGTTTGTCTGTCTGTGAACAGGATATCTCAAAAAGTTGTGGATGGATTCAGACAAAACTTGGTGGATAGGTTGGGTGTGTGACGAGGACAAATTGATTCATTTTTGGTGAAGATCCGAATCTGGATCCAGATAGGAGAATTTTTTTTAATTTCTCAAGTGATTCTTCACCATTGAGAGATAGGGCCAAAAACGATACATTGCATGATATCTTAAAACGTTGTGGATGAGTTATGACAAAACTAGGTGAATGAGTTGGTAAGGTGATGAGAACAAGCGGATAAGATTTTGGTTACAAGGTTTTTGGTTACAGACAAATTTTGGAAAACAGACAAAGTGCAGGAAGAAAAAGAAAAAGAGAAAAAAACCTCAATGGTGGTTGAGTACTTTGAGGGGTCGAAGAAACTCGAAGTTACCATTAAAAATTGGCGGCACTAATTGTTGAAACAAACCCTACAGCATGTATAAGCAGGTACATAGTCCTGCCGGAGTATACCAGAGCGGTGCTCTGGTACCTCCATCCATCCAAAGTGGAGCTCTGCTCCGCAACAGTTTAAAAATAAACTAGAAAGAGCAATCAGAGATTGCAGACCCTCACCAGAACTTGTTTTGTGTGTTGTATTTTGTGTGGCGTTTGTGTACTGGTGTTACATAATTAACAAGAGACATAATTAGAACTGCCACTTTAAAACTGCTGGTAGTGATGACCGGGAAACAAGACGTCCCGCTTTGATTGAACACCTGACCCTGACCCGTGACGTTTTAAAAAAAAATTATTATTCAATTGAATCTAGAATGGGATGAAAATAAATTTAATTAAAATCAAATGGAAGACAAAAAATAGGTACAGTCCTACATTGCAGTCGTCAGAAGGAACCCGGACAAGCAAAGAGCAAAAATAAAGTCATGAGGAGGAGCCTGGATAGGATTCATGTTTCAGCTGCTACTCCTCTACCCTCAAACCCACCCAGGCACAGCCAAGTGAGCCTTATTCAAAAAAAAAACCCCTCAGATCAAAAAATTAAATAATTATGGCTGTCAGACCACGTGTCTGATCAAGTTGAAATTGAAAACATATATTCCACATCACTACTAGATCATAATTGTGAAGTTTCATGTCAATTGATTAAGTGGTTCCAGAGAAAAACGATTATTTAATATTTTCATCAATCCAATATGGCTGCCAAACCATGTGACCTATCAATTATTCCTTAACAAACTTGTAACCCAGGCTTGGGGAACATTTGTGTGAAGTTTCCCCTCAATCTGTCCAGCTGTTTCTGGAGAATATTTTATAGTTTTAGGGTAAATCCATATGGCTGCCAAGACCATGTGACCTATGACGTCATATGTGTGAACCTTTTGTTCCTCATGGATAGGCGGTCATAAGTGTAAAGGTTCGCATCGATCTGTTCAGCCACTTCAGAGAAGAATATTTTTGAAAAACAATATGGTTGCCGAATCACGTGACCGATGATGTTATCAATTTTTTTCTGTGGACAATTTTAACCCTAGCTGACTCTCAAAAGTCTTCATACTGATCAGATGTAGCGTTCTACATATGTAATTATGACATAATAACAAAGGCACCCATGACGTCACAAAAAAAATCACATTCCCAAAGAGGAATACTTGCCGTGTAGCAGGTTTCAATATTTTCCTTGGTGCGGTTTTAGAGATACAGAGGTCCAAAGTTTTCCCGTTTTTCCAATATGGCTGCCACACCACATGACCTATGACATCATAATTATCATTAAAACATTCTACATGAGTAGTCGCACCTATGGTGAAAATTTCGTCTCAATCTGACAAGCGGTTGTGGAGAAAAACACCAAAGTTCTGTGTGGACACAGACAAACAAACAGATGAACAAATGAAAAATCGTGCTTAGCACGACACTTGGTGAATTAGAGGGGGAGCACTCGGTAGAGTGCAAAACCTCCACCGCCAATACTGCTGGGTCACTTAAGTGAACCTGATATTCTATTCATTGTAGGTCAAAACGGATCAGACTCTACGGAACCACGATTGAATAAACTAAACAGATCGACGCGCATGTTAGAAATGCCAAAAAAAAATCGAAATTTTTTGGAAAAAAAAGTTGCAAAATTTGTTTTTTCTTCTCTAACAATTTTTTTTGGGGGGGGGGGGGTTGGAAATCACTTAAAACATGTAGTAATGCAAAAAAAAAAATTCAATATTTTTCAAATAAATCGAAATTTTTTTTTTGGACCAAGTCCAAAATCGAATGGCATGATCCTTGGACCATACCTAATTCCCCACCAAGTTTCGTCGAAATCCGTCCAGGAGTTTTTCCGTAATACTGTTCACAAACAAACAGACAGGGGTGAAAACAGTAACCTCCATCCATCTTCGATGGCGGAGGTTAATTAGTTGACCTTTCCGTGTGGTGGTCAAGCTGTAATGTCATGGAATGTGTGGTGTTTATTTGTTCGTACATTAATAAAATGACGCGACGTCACAAATAACAATTATCAGGCGTGCGTTGTCATGGTAACGGCAGCAGATTGAAAATTTTCACAACTCATTTAAAGCCACCATGTGACATTCAACAACTTATCATCGGTGCTTGTTGCCTTCATTCTGATCGTAGAAAATATTTGAAAATACCTGGGAACATTGCTTTTCAACCAGCTTTACGATCCCGTTATCAGGTTTGAAATTGTTGTAAAACAAAAATATTTTTTATATGTGTTTTTTCATGTTTGGGTGACCCTGACCTTGACCTTGGGTCAATTTCGATCAAACTTTGTACACATGTTAATATTACATGCATAAATAGACAGTATAAGTTTCAATATAATAAGTGCAAAACTGTTTGAGAAATAGCCATGTGTAATTCACAAAATTACCCATTGGTTTATAATGGGCGATAATATAAGTGATGCAGAATCCAGATCCTGATCTTGAACATCACCAAAAGTCACATATCTTTTTGCACTGTGGATTTCTA
This sequence comes from Eptatretus atami, assembly GCA_035128595.1. Classification (NCBI taxonomy): domain Eukaryota; kingdom Metazoa; phylum Chordata; class Myxini; order Myxiniformes; family Myxinidae; genus Eptatretus; species Eptatretus atami. Next base: position 71,533,222 of record CM068964.1, read on the forward strand.
TCAGCTGTTAAAATTTCATCCAAATCGGTTAAGAATTGTGACCTGTAGAACGAATAGAATTTTTTTTAAATCACGCCAATAGCTAAAAACTTTGACGTCATACGCTTGCGAAAACTGTGCATAATTTGTACTAACATGCATTTTAAAACATTTAGATATTCATTGAAGTTTATTTTGCGTCAACAGGAAGTCGCTACGACTTCCGGTTACTGAGTTATGTTCAAAAGCTTGTTTTCACCTTTTTTTGATGTAACGTCGTGACGTTAAGTGCAATTATGACGTGATTTGATCCCAGACTATTTCAGCAAGATTGGCTATCACGTGTTAAAATTTGAGAACGATTGCTTCAGTAGTTTCGGCTGCACACGAGCGTAAATATTTTTTTAAAATGACGTCAATAGGCAAAACTTTGACGTCATACGCTTGCGAAAACTATGCGTAATTTGTAATAAGATGCATTTAGTAATCATTTAGATATTTGAATGAAGTTTAATTTGGCGTCAACCAGAAGTCGCTACGAGTTCCGGTCACTGAGTTATGTCCAAAAAAGTGTTTTCACGTTGTGTGACGTCACGTCGTGACGTTTAGTCCGATTAAGACGGGGTTTGGACGCGGACCGTCTCAGGTGGATTGCATATCAGGTGTAAAAATTTAAGAACGACTGGTCCAGCCGTTTGGGCTGTAGACGACTGGACAAACAAACAAACCAACAAACGGAACAGACCAACATACTTGACAAAATCGAAGATTTCACCAAGTAATAAACGGACCCAAACGCAACACCCTCTCCTTCAGCGAGGGAAATAAATAAATCAGCAACATTCACGATCAGTTGAGTCATAAGTTGAGTGCTTTGTGTGCTTTCATGGCTTTTTAAACTTGTCTCTCTCCTATGGCCAAATAATCGGGGTAAAAAGCTTGTCCCAAAGCTTGGATATGTCAATATGTTGGACACTTTATCTAGGGAGCGATATTACAACAATACATGATAAAGACAGACCCGTATGAATTGTCGAATACAGCAAGGTCCAAAAGCGAGATGAACCTTCAACCATTATATATCCAGATTTAGTGAATTATCTCATGTTTACAAAAAGTATTTACACCCTTGAGAATATGTGAACGAACACTTTGGATGCCTGGAACCAGTTGATGTCTTCGTAGATCAGTGATGTGGCTTTTCTTGTGAAGAATGGCTTATCAGGTTGTATGAGCAAAGGCAAGGCTATAATACATCAATGACATGGACTCAGTTGGGCAGAGCACATAACCATGATGTTATGTAAAGTATGTTAATAATAAGCATGACCATCTGCTCTGCCATCTCCTTCCATACTCTTGGATGTTTATCTGGCTTTCCACCCCCAAAGGTGAGTCAACTCCAAGAAAGACACCAAGTAATGTGAAAGACAACTCAGGAAACATATAATAAGGCATGAGACAAGAGGGGCGGGAGAGGGAAGCACAAAATAGTGGGGAACAGAGAAAATAGGATATCTGTGGAAGGGAGAGGGACGGGGCGAGGTACACGGGGTAAACAAGATGGTTCAGAGTGGGCCGACCAGAAGGGTGCAAAGGTCGCTGGATGTGCTACAGGGACTTTCAGGAAGGAAAACAGGGAATTTGGGGTGGATTAACGGGGGTAGAAAAGATCAAAATTTTGGATGGGGGAAGATAAGAGAGTGGTGAACAGCTGTTTTGAAAACCAGGAGGGAGGAGTGGGATTGAAGAGTGTGGGAGTATGTTCCAGAGGCAGGAACAAACAGGAATGAAAGAGTGAAGGTGAGCAGTGATTCTTGATTTTGGCAGTTTCACCAGGAGGAGGTATTTTGGCGGACCTTGAGCACCATGTGGAAATATAGGGGGGACAGATCACAGAGCAGGGAGGCAAAGCTGCAGAGGAGGCGGAAGAAGACAAAGACCACCGACCTGCCTCCAGTGAGAGAGTGAGAGACCCAAAGACTCAACTTCATCACGAGAGATACCAATGATCCTAAAAGCCTTGGTTTCCACAGCGTGAAGTCGATCTAGGTGTGAGGCGGGAGCACCACCCAGGAGGGGAGAGCAGTACTCCATCAGACTGCAGATGAAAGCTTTGTAAATGGTTGGAAGCTCAGGTGTGCCAAGGAAGGACTTTGCATGACGTAAGATGCCCAGTCGGCGACTGGCTTTGGAGGACAGCTTGGAGATGTGGCCCCAAAAGCTTGAATGAAAGGACTTCTTCAAAGGGATTGTTGAGAAAGTAGATTGGGGAAGTGTGTGTGTGTGTGTGTTGTTGTGTGTGTGTGTGTGTGTGTGTGTGTGTGTGTGTTGTGTGTGTGTGTGTGTGTGTGTGTGTGTGGTGTGTGTGTGTGTGTGGTGTGTGTGTGTGTGTGTTGTGTGTGTGTGTGTGTGTGTGTGTGTGTGTGTGTGTGTGTGTGTGTGTGTGTGTGTGTGTGTGTGTGTGTGTGTGTGTGTGTGTGTGTGTGGTGGTGTGTGTGTGTGTGTGTGGTGTTGTGTGTGTGTGTGTGTGTGGCTTTGCTAGAGAGAATAATGAGGGTGTGAGATTTGTCAGGATTGAAAGACTGTCTCATGTGTTTGACCAGATTGTGATTTTATCCAGGTCTGCAAAGATGGAAGCTGCTGCTACAATCAGAGGGATGAGAGAGAGTACGCAGAGGGTAGAGTCATCAGCAAAGAGATAAAGAATCACCTGCCTGTGAACCCTGGGACGACGTTTATAATTGTGTCAGGATTGAGTGAGAGAGAGGAGGAAGGGGAGGGAGAGAGGAGGAAGGGGAGGGAGAGGAGGAGGAGGGGAGAGGGGAGAGGAGGCAGAAAGGAGGGAGGGAGGGAAAGGGGAGGAGGGGAGGGAAAGAGAAGAGAGAAGAAGATGGAGGGGAGTGAGAGAGAGGAGGGAGGGGGGAGGAGCGAGAAAGGATGGGGGAGTGGGATGGAGGGGAGCTAGGAGGGGGTGGGAAGGGAGCTTGTAAGGGGAAGAGTGTGGAAGGGGGGTCAGGGAGGGGAGGGGGTTTTGAATTTGCAGTAGGGGGACTTGAGGGGGAATGGGGGGAGGGTTCTCAACTTGTGTTTGGTAGTGGGACTTGTGGAGAAAGAGGGGAGGGGGTAGTGCAGGATTGAACGAAAAGGGTAATTAAAACAGCACATAAATAAAGCAAGCGAGACCACAGGGATGTCCGTGGGGTGGAGAGGGAAGGGGCTTTGGGAGGGAAAAGCGTGAGGGAGGGAGGAAAGGCTGCATTAAGGGAAGGGAAGGGAAAGCCCGTGAGGGAAAGGGAAGGCAGCGTGAGGGGAAGTGAAGGTGGTATGCGCAGAGGTGAAGGGAAGGCAATGCGATGGGGAGGGAAGGCAGTGTGTGGGGAGGTGAAGCAAAGGCAGATGAGGGAAAGGGAAATGATGGAAATGTGAGGGGAAGGGAAGGTGGCATGGGGGAAGGGAAGGGAAGGGTGATAAAACATGCCCAAACAGCAACATTTTCTTTTTAACAGACAGGTATTCTACATAAAACCGGCAGGGGCATTTAAAACCCATGCTATCGACTGGCAAAGCTGCCTGTGTGCATACATGTTCGCACATCAGCGACCTTGCATCCTTCCGGTCGCCCACTCTGAATAGGATTCGTACATGCTACACTCTGGGGAAGCCGTTTTAAGTTCAAAACAAAACTGTCATTCCTTTACAGTCCCCTGAACAATGGTGGCGAGTGATGGGAGGAGGGGGAGGGGTGGGAGAGAGAGGAAGGGGAGCGGAGGATGAGAGAGAGGGGGAGAGTGGTGAGAGAGGGGTGGGGGAGAGAGGGGAAGGGGGGGAAGAGAAGAGAGGATGAGAAGGGGGGGGAGGTGGTTCGGCCTATGTGATTCCCAGTTTAATGTCCATCCGAGAGACAGCACACATATTGATGAATCACCCTGCCTGTGAAACACCGGGATGACAGTTTATAGCTGTGTCGGGATTCAAACCCAGGCTAGACAGCTTATAACAAGCGTGCGTACCTCTTGGCTATCTTGCCGTGATGTGGCGATTCATTGCTTTGCAACAACTGAAAACATTTTTTACTCATTGTAATCCTCCAATTTATTTTGCCTTCCTAACTACGGAGATGTCCCGACAGAGAACCGAGCCGTGGTATCATCATGGAAGCTTGTAAAGATCGAGGCTTGTAGAACGCTCACCAAATGGCTTAAGCACTCAAGCATGCACTCCAACAAAAGGATTGAAGAAACTTCAAAAAAAACTAAACGTGTAATTTTGATATGTATCTATCTATGTCGAAGTGATGGGTCGTATCATGAAAGTAGATTGTACAAAAAGGGGGAACGTCGTGTAAAATAAAATTGCACATTTACAGTGAGCCAGCCAACGTCTGAGGCACCGGACAACAATGCGGGGCCCAAACCAGATGAGTGGGGCCTGAACTGAACTTCAGGCTGAACTTTGTGTGATCAATCGATATATTCAGTGACACTGCAAATATTTTGCCGTGCACAGCCATGCCTTGCAAACCAACAAGCAAGCAGATTGTAGAGCACTTGACAAATGGCTTTAGCACTCAAGCAAGCACTCCAACAAAACGGTTGATAAGGAACAGCTGGCTTGGCAAGCGATTAGCGATCACCGATTGGTCATATGAAACACCTCCCGGAAACAGATGTAAAAGACACGTTTATAACCATGTGTAACAGCCAAGTGACATGTGCGCTACTTTGTGAAAATTTATTTTTCAGAAGAGAAAAGGAATAAAGGACCCCAACGAGGCAAATTAAGATCCCAAATTAAGACGTTAATTTGCCAATGCAAAATGTACAATGGGTGGATTTTAAAACGAGCACAAAAAGAAACATTTCCTTTCATTAATTTGAAGATGAAAATCACAATGGCATTTAAGGACGGCACTACAGTAAATCATACGAGTGATAATTCAAATGAAATTTGCCAATGGAGATTAATCACATGGTTCACTTATTGACTTGGAAGGAAATCTACGGCAAGGCAACATGAGAGGCAAAGAATATAACAGAAAAGGTCATATCTGAATGACTCAAATACCCATGAGAAATCAGAACATTATTAGGTTTACCCTGGATACTGTCTTGGCAATAAATCATCTATCTATAATTCCAGCAATCTCTGTGTGTCTGTCTGCGACCGCTGTTTCTCGACAACCACTGGTTCCGATCTAATTGATCTTGCCAGGTATATTGCTGGGGCCTGTGGATGTGCCTTTTCAAGGTCTGATATTCATCGACAAGTGGTTCCAAAGTTATGGCATTTATTTTACCAAACCAATGACAGTACACGGTGCTATGACATCAGATTGACGTCACAACATTCTTCTTCTTTTTTTTGCACGTACGGCCACGCACGTACGGGCATGCGAGAGCGAAGGAACGGCCTGTGTGGTTGTTGTTTCTGGCACGCGGTTTGAAAGTTATTTTTATTTTATTTATTATTATTTTTTTTGCACGTACGGGCACGCACGTACGGGCATGCGAGAGCGAAGGAACGGCTGTGTGGTTGTTGTTTCTGGCACGCGGTTTGAAAGTTTTTTTTATTTTTTTTTTGCACGTACGACCACACACTTACGGGCATGCGAGAGGGAGGAACGGCCTGTGTGGTTGTTGTTTCTGGCACGCGGTTTGAAAGTTTATTTTTTTTTATTATTTTTTTGCATGTACGGCACGGCACGTACGGGCCCGCACGTACGGGCACGCGAGAGCGAAGGCATGGCCTGTGTGGTTGTTGTTTCTGGCACGAGTTTGAAATTTCTTTATTTTTTTTGCACGTATGGGCCGCACGTACGGCACGCGAAAGCGAAGGAACGGCCTGTGTGTGGTTGTTTCTGGCACCGGCGTTTGAAAGTTTTTTTTTTTTTTGCATGATCCCGACTACGGCCTATTTAATTTCCAGCAATCTCTGTGTGTGTGTCTGTGTGTCTGGACCGCTGTTCTCGACAACCACTGGTCCGATCTAATTGAAACTTGCCAGGTATATTGCTGGGTCCTGTGGATGTGCCTTTTCAAGGTTTGATATTAATCGGACAAGTGGTTCCCAAGTTATGGCCATTTATTTAGCAAAGCCATGACAGGACACGGTGCTATGACGTCACAATTGATGTTACAATTCTTCTTCTTCGTTTGATATGATGTCACAATTGATCGGCTTGGGGACCTGAGTATGTGCCTTTTGAAGGTTTGATATCGTTCTTCTTCATCTGTTTCAGCTGTTTCCCAAGTTATAACCATTTATTTACCAAACCAATGACAGGACACGGTGCTATGACGTCACAATATGATGTCACAAAAAAATTCCTTTTTTTTTTTGCACGTACAGCCACGCCACTTACGGGCACCGAGAGCGAAGGAACGGCCTGTGTGGTTGTTGTTTCTGGCACGCGGTTTGAAAGTTTATTTTTATTATTATATTTTTGCACGTAGGCCACGCACGTACGGGCACGCGAGAGCGAAGGAACGGCCTGTGTGGTTGTTGTTTCTGCACCGGTTTGAAAGTTTTTTTTTTTTTTTGCACGTACTTATAATTCCAGCAATCTCTGTGTGTGTGTCTGTGTGTCTGCGACCGCTGTTTCTCGACAACCACTGGTCCGATCTAATTGAAACTTGCCAGGTATATTGCTGGGGTCCTGTGATGTGCCTTTTCAAGGTTTGATATTAATCGGACAAGTGGTTCCCAAGTTATGGCCATTTATTTAGCAAAGCCATGACAGGACACGGTGCTATGACGTCACAATTGATGTTACAATTCTTCTTCTTCGTTTGATATGATGTCACAATTGATGCTGGGACCTGAGTATGGTGCTTTGAAGGTTTGATATCGTTCTTCTTCATCTGTTTCAGCTGTTTCCCAAGTTATGCGCCATTTATTTACCAAACCAATGACAGGACACGGTGCTATGACGTCACAATATGACGTCACAAATGTTTTTGTTTTTTTTTGCACGTACAGCCACGCACGTACGGCCACGCATGTACGGTCACGCACTAGTAATAATAATGGCAGGACAACACACAAATTAAACCAACATTGAAGAGTTCTTGTTCAAATTGGTTGAGGTCTCGGTGCTCAAAAGACAGATATTGTAAAAATAGAGACTACAATGTTAAGTCCTTCAATAATCACTCATTCCCAACATTAAGTGATGCCCATCAATCAAGTGAGAGTTATTACCTTGCCTGATGATATGAGGATTCCACGCAGCATGTCAAGGCCAACAAGTGGGCTCTGCCCTGGTTCATCACTAGGCCGCGATTCCAGGTTGAACATACTGATGCAAGGACAGAAAAGATCCGAAAAAGTCTGCAGCAGGATGAGGCGGTTCCGTAATGCCACAATTGGTAGTTCTTGCAGGTGGCTATACTCCATCGGAACCTGGAAGTATGAATAAAATTGCCTCACCAGTGTCACAGAAGTGCAAAAGCTGTTGATGAAGACTAAATGTGCAGCTGTAGGAGATAGAATAAATGACCCAGAAAATGCACAAGTGATTGCCCCTTTAATTGGGGCCTCCTCTGAACCAGTTTCTTATGATTAACGTAATCTAACTTTACATCTACATCCCTTGAGCATCTACTGGTATGGATTTTAGGAAATGTAACGGCACACACCGACTTGATTTTCAAAAGATATGACGTCTTTCATGTCAACAAAACCAACACATAGATGGGAGATGGCTGGCTTTCTATCGCAATCTGAAAACAAGCTCCGAGAAACAGACCTCCTTGCTGCCACTGTGTAAGAACGGAGTTTTTATAGTCATGTTTGATCCTCACAGAGATCAATCGCAGAGTAGACAGCTCAATGGCGAGCATGCTACCAACTGAGCTATGTTATGAGCCCAAAGAACAGAAATGATGAAATCACAAGTCAGGTCAGAAGGCGATTAAATCCACTCTTCCTGGCAGTAGTGAAGTACCATGGGATAAGTAATAGAACCATCAATTTGCATTCGTTATAGAAGTGATCTAGCTATAGGAGTGATAAATACACAGGATATCACAATCTATAAACGACACCAAGCATTATGTAAACATAGTCAGGAAGGTGTTATGCATTGGTGTGCATGTGTTTGTGTGGATCGTTAGTTTTATGTCTCTCCCCCCCCCCCTTACAATATAAGCTCTCTTCCGATTCTCCCAATGCACACCTCGTATCAAAAAATCATTGTCTGCTTGCAGACATGCATTCTCGGCCATTTACTCCCCACTATGCATTTGTTTGGTTGCCGTCTGAGACACAAGTCTGTGTCAAGGATAGGTATTGTCGTAGCAATTCAGTGCAGGGCTGCATTGGTAAATACACATCATGCTGTGTTTACATTATGTTGTATAAACACCTGCATAAAGGAAGTACTGGAATAGGCGACAAGCTGACCTGTACGGGCAGTTGCCCAGCATGTGCCGGTTTGCTCGTGGACCAAGCAAGGCTGTGGGCTGACCCACAAGCCACGCGGTTAATCTGCTTCCCTTGCAAAGCAGCAACCAGACGGGGACGCTGAATGGCATTAGTGGTGCCATCACCAAGTTGACCTTCATCGTTGTCACCCCATGTGTACACTTCACCTGATGAGAAAGAAAAATAATAAATAATATTCAACTTTAATGGTCATTGTTAAAAAATATACATTGAAATATTCCATGCAAATGGACAAGTCTCCTTGGCACGGTGACTGCCATTTTTCAATGCTGATCACTAATTTTTCGTGAAACTACAAGCAAGATTTTGCTGAGGTTGGTGGTGACTGAAAAATTTAAAATCGTGGACTGACACCCCAGAGGTTGTGGTTTCAAATCCTGCTGAAGGCAGCACGATGAAGGATTTTGATTCAAATATTCTGGAAATAACAGTCTTTTGAGAATTATCATGTCAGTCAAATTTTTGATTCAAACTCGAGTAAATAATTAATTCTTATGACCTCCAAAGTAGGAGGAGTTAGCCTGGCCTTGAGATGAATATGCCTCTCGCTTGATCTGGTGTAAATGTAGTTCCAGTGGATAATTCATTGAACTTTTAATGCCCTCAGAGAAATGCTTCAGGAAGTATATGGGATGTACAGTACAGATGTACAGATGTGCCTTCAGAAAGTATTCCCACCCCTTGACTATTTCACATTTCATCGTGTTTCAGCCTGAATTGAAAATGGATTAAATTGAGATTATTTTTGTCATTGATCAACACAAATTATCCCATAATGATAAAGTGAAAACATGTTTACAGAACTTTTTACAAATTAATTAAAAATTAAAAGCTGAAATGCCTTGCATCAATAAGTATTCAATCGCTTTGCTATGACACTCCAAATTGAGCTCAGGTGCATCCAATTTCCTTTGATCATCCTTGAGATGTCTCCACAACTTGATCGGAGTCCACCTGTGGCCAATTCAACTGATTGGACACGATTTATAAAAGAAACACACCTTTCTATATAAGGTCCCACAGTTGACAGTGCATGTCAGAGCAGAAACTCCACCATGAAGTCCAAGGAACTGTCCAGAGAACTCCGAGATAGAATTGCGAGGAAGCATAGATCTAGTGAAAGGTATAAAACAATTTCTAGAGTGTGGAAAGTTCCCAAGAGTACAATGAGCTCCATCATTAGGAAATGGAAAGAATATGGAACGACCCACAGTCTTCCTAGAGCTGGCCGTCCGACTAAATTGAGCAACCGGGCAAGAAGGACCTTGGTCAGGGAGGTGATCAGGTACCCAATGACTACTCTGATAGAACTACAGAGTTCCTTGGCTGAGATGGGAGAACCTGCCAGAAGGACAACAGTCTCTGCAGCACTTCACAAATCTAGACTTTATGGGAGAGTGGCCAGATGGAAGCCACTCCTGATAAAAAGGCACATGACAACACACCTGCAGTTTGCAAAAAGGCAAATGAAAGACTCTGAGAGCATGAGGCAAAAGATTCTGTGGTCTGATGAGATGAAGATTGAACTCTTTGGCCTGAATGGAAAGTGATACGTCTGGCAGAAACCGAGCACAGATCATCACTCATCGAACCATATCTCTACCATGAAGCATGGTGGTGGCAGCATCATACTATGGGGATGCTTTTCAGCGGCACGGACCGGGAGACTTGTAAGGATAGAGGGAAGAGTGAATGGAGCTAAATACAGGCAAATCCTTGAGGAGAACCTGTCTCAGAGTGCAAAAGACCTTAGACTGTGGTGAAGATTTACATTCGAACAGGACAATGACCCCAAGCATACAGCCAAAGCAACACTGGAATGGCTTTCAGAACAAGAACATGAAAGTCCTTGCATGGCCCAGCCAAACCCCAGACTTGAAACCCATTGAGAATCTGTGGAAAGACTTGAAGATTGTTGTTCACCGACGTTCCCAGCCTGGTGTTGACTCAGTGGTTAGGGTGGCGGCTTGGGATCGTAGGGTCCTGAGTTCAAGCCCCGTTGGCCGCTCTCTCCATGTGTGAAGTTGGTTTTGCTATCTCTAGGTTTTGAGTCTCATGGTCACTTGACAGTTGCAATTCCACAGGGTTTCTGCAAGTTTCACGGGATTGTGAGTTGTACAGGTGACCATGACGGTCTCTCTATAGTATATACAAGCCATTGTAGCTACGTGAAAGGAAATATTAAATGATCCATGACCCCGTTCCTTCGTGGGTGTGGGGAAGTGTTTTAGGCCCCCACAAAAAAAATTATAAAAACATATTTTCACTTTGTCATTATGGGGTATTTTGTGTGTGGGTGACAAAAAATTTAAATTTAATCCATTTTAAATTCAGCCTGTAACAATAAAATGTGACAAAGTCAAGGGGTGTGAATACTTTCTGAAGGCACTGTACACGTAGCATCTGAAAATGTAACATTGCTGACATCCAGGGTTGGCAGGATAGCTTAGAGGTATGAGCACTCCCCTCTGAGCTGTCTACCCTGGGATTGAATCCCAGCCCAGCTATAAACTGCCATCCTGGTGTTTTGCAGGCAGGGTGAGACATCAATATCTGTGCCGTCTCTCGGATGGATCTTAAACTGGGTGTCCCGTTGGCTGGCATTAGTTGGTAGACATTAAAGATTCCAAGTGGTCCTTTGAGAAGAATAGGCGAGTTATTGCTGGCACACTGGCCAAGTTACAAATTCCCGCGTTCTCAGTCGATTATCCTGCGTTGCCGTGGTGACCCATCCAGTGTTGTAACAACTGCCAAAGAAACAGCTTCAGCAGAACTTACGCTCTGTCAGAAGCATGGTACATGAGTACGAGTACACTCCCCATGCAGGAGGGGAAAAAATATCCTTCAGCCCACGTGAGTAAGGGAAAAGTGCCACTCACCATCCTCTGTGCAGCAAACACAATGCAGTGAACCAGTGGCAATTGCAATCACTTTTCTGCCCTGCAGAGCTTGCACCTGCCTTGGCCGCCGAACGTGGTCATCCGATCCATGACCCAGACGATGGTAGTCCCCCTTTCCCCTGTACAGAAAGACAAGCAACCAAAAGCAGGAAACGTTTCTATCGAGGCCTGAATTCAATCTCGTGTAGCAGTTGCGAGTCTAAATCATTCCACGATTTGTCATGGCATAAATTAAGACTTTGATGTCCAGCAGCATGATGGAAATGTAAAAGTACACCGTTGTACAATATTCCACTCACACCTTAGCATGAAGACATTTGACCCAACAAAATGCTATCATGGTGACAGAAGCCATTTGTATGCAATTGTGTCCGTAACCGGCTCTTCTGCTCTCATGAACAACATTCTGCAAGTATGTGTGAAACGTAGTAATTACCACCACGCACCAGGTGAATACAGCACCCGACTTGCTGAGTGCCACAGAGAATTGAGAGCCGCACTCCACTTTAATCACACCGAGTCCGGTGAGCGACTCGATCTGAGAAAGGAAGCAGTGAGCCAGAGGTTACAAGGGTTACAAGTCTACATGCATACTTAGCATGCCACGCAGAATACAAATCAAAGGGAGACTCACTGCTCTGAGAACAATTAGCAGGCAGTCTCCCAATCACCTCCTTTTCGCCCTCGGGTATTATCTGCCCTGCAAATTGGTTTCTACGATTCCAACTGAAAACTTTTAGATAATGCATTCAACTAAGCCCGAGGACTTTGAGCCATACAGGACATTTAGCGAGATCAAGATTGGAGACATCAATAAGGAATGATTAAAAACTGTTTATAAGTTATATCCTTTCTTAGTCTTGGAAGCAACCCAAAAGCTCCATAATAGTTTTGACATAATTGTTAAGACTAAACTGAACTTATTTAAACAAATAATACTGTCACTATACACTTTGTGTACTAGATTCATCAACTTTTAACTGCAAAGGAGAGAAATAACAAACACAAGTTGATTCCATTCTTGGCAATATCAAAACATGGTGTTTGGCCTTGTGGTGAGAGTACTATCCTGATATACCAGAGGTTGTATTAATAGGAATTAGTATAAACAAGTCCAAACTTCAAAAAAACCAACACAGTAATAATAGAAAGATGTCACAATTGGATTGTCGGTAAGAACCCAGCTGACTCGTTAATGACCTTGAAGGAAAGGTTAATCTGTCTGCCTTGTCTGGGCTGGTCGACATGCGATCTGGTAGTCTTCACAATGTGTTGACTGTTTATGCCTGTAGGGCAACTTGTGATGGACACAAAAATGCTAACTAGGAAAGGACAGCACTTCCCAGAATACCCCCAATCAAAAAAAGAGGGAGAAATTTGTGGAAGGGGGGGGGGGGGCGAGGGGTGGAGGACGGACCTTAACAGGTTAAGACAGCTTTGACCATTTACTGAGAATTACAAAAAAATATATATTATCGTGAGGAATGACATTTCAAAAAGCAAATTCCTTCAAATCATTCTTATAATATATCCAAATTTATTTTCCAAAAAATGTCGTTAGCCTTGATGAAGATATTATAATCAGTATTCTTATCCGGTTCTTGGTCGACAAGAACCGATTTTTAAAATGTTGGAATGAAATGAGAAGAGAACAAACGTGAGAGCGCATGGTGCGTACCTTTTGCGGCACCTTGCAGCCATCGCTGCCCCCTCTGCCAAGCTTGCCATAATCTCCATCACCCCATGACCACACACAGTCATCATCTGTTAGGCAGAGCGTCTGTGCATCTCCACTACCACAAGCTACATCGATCACCCTGTTTCCCTTCAGTCCATCCACCTATGCAGGAAGTGAAATGACAAAAAGGGGACATTGTGCTATGCCTTATGTGCATTGCTTGGAAAAAAAACAGATGCAGAATAATCCTGATTGATGCACTTGCTGCACTTTGGAATCTACAGTAATAAATGTCAGTGTGTGGGTGTGTGCGTGTGTCTCCCCGTAACTCCAAAACCATGAAACCGAGCGGCCCAAAACTTTGCATGCATACGAAGGGAATTTCAAGGTAGTGCATGACTGAAAATTGGGTGTTTGGGTTAATTAAAACACCCCTTTTGAAGATAATGAAACGGAAGAGTAAGAAGGAACCCGAAGAAGTAAGGAGCAAATATGGAGTCATCAGGAGGAACCTGGACAGGATTTGGGTTTCAGCCGCTACTCCACTACCTTCAAACCCATCCAGGTGCAGCCAAGCGAGTCTTACAGAAAAAAATTTCTGAAAGAATTCACTCCTCCTTAGAGAGATAGAAAACGAAAGAGAGGAATGAAGAGTAATCTAGGGGATGCTGATGACAAAATAAAAAAAGTCTTACCAAAATGGCGGCGCACCATCTTGGTCAGCTTTATATCACATCACTGGGTTCTTCAGCCGTCATTTTGGGCGGCATGCTCAAAAATGCCTTGCCTTGGAACCACGATGACTTCTCATGTACTAATTAAAGTATCTAATCAAAATCTGGTTTCAGATTTGAGGATCAGATTTTGTGGACTGAACGAGTGTCAATATCTGGAGTGAAATCTGAAAATGTTAAGAAATTAGTGATTCTTATAACTAAGTGTATTTATTGCAAAGCTGTCAAGCCTCAATCTGCACTTTCATCTTAATTCATACCTCCATAGGATAGAGTGCCATTCTACAGGGACCTGCGATACTTGTAGGAAACCAAAAGACTTGAACAACCTGTTTTTAAAATTCCTTATATATATGACGTACCCAGATTGAGTCTATTTCAAAGAATTAAAGAGGTGGTGTTTGGGGTGTTGGATCTGCCAAACATTTTTGGCCATTTGAACCAGAGGCATTCCCGACTCTGGAAGGCGGTTCAGAGATTTTTAAAACAGCAGGAAATCCATCTAGTATTATGGATGACCTAAAGGCTCCTTTGTTTACGGGTTGTCTGGGCACGTGGCGTATGTATATAGGGCCTCGTGGCTCTAAAAACGCCATAAAACTTAAAAGGAAGAAGAAGGAGGAGAAGATCCCTCATTCTCCATATTCAGTGATCCCTCATTCTCCATATTAAAAAAAAAATTTCCGATATGCGAAGGGTGACATTTGCTCGTGACGGTGGAATTTTCTCGAGACGGGCGGTATTTTAAGAGACCTGCGTTCCCCATGGTGTTCACGTCTTTTTACGATGCGGCAGTGCCGAGTGAGCGATATGGTAATACGTACACAGTTCAGTCACCTGCGCTACATTAGTGTTAATTCACAGGCAAAAATAATAATAAAAGAGAACGTGTGTGTGTGTGTGTTCGCTCAGTCACACGCTATAGTACGTGGTAATTCACAGGCAAAAAAAAAGTGCAAAATAATTTTGGAGAAGGCGTTGCTGCGTATGACGTCATTGGCTTTAATTGAATACTTTGATTCCGCTATTTTGACTCGCATTTCAGTTCCGTTGCAGCTTATAACACCGCCATGATTTCCTCCGTGCGAGGTACGTCACCAAATGTGTAAAATCATTAAAAAAAAATACGTGGTGGAAAGTAATTTTCCGATATGTGTCGCTGTGTATGATGTCTGATTTTAATTGAATTCTGTACTTCTATTCCGCTACATGGTGTAAAATAATTTTGTTTGTGTGAGTCTGGAGGGAGGAGGTGGTAGGAGGGAGGGGAAAGGGTGGGGTGGGAGTTCAGAGGGAAGGGATAAAATCACAAAGATGAAGTAGTAACGTACAAGTTTGGGTTTCAACTGATCTTCACTGTCTCCATGGCCGAGCCGACCATAACGTCCCTTGCCCCAAGTGTAGAGCTCCCCAACTGATGAGATACAGCCACTGTGTGCCCCACCTGCTGCCACATCCACTACCTCTACACCACGCAAGGACTCGATGACACGTGGGCGGTCACAGGGGCTGCATCCGCACACATTTACACGCACGTATACATTGTTATTTCAAAATAATTATCGACACCTGTTTCACACAAACAATCATAATTAATGAATATCTATTATTACGAATGCATTCAATGAACATTTAAAGGATTTTGTAATGATATTAATTTTAAATAACCTCATACATAACTTTGTTTAAGATAGAAAACTTCAAAACAGTTGTAGGCCTAAGTGAGCGCCCTGCCCCCAAGCGATTTTGACCAAAACAACACATAAACTAGGACACTCGGAAGATCGCGTTCCTCTACCAAGCTGAACAGTTTACGATTTGTACCCCACCGATTGGCCGGATCTACATCCGGACTTTAACCCAAAATCTAATCGGCTTGTTCTTGTCGCCTAACCAACTCAGCCACCAAGTTTTGTCATAATCCGTACACAACTTTTTGAGATATTATGCTATACTGCATATCATTTTTGGCTCTGTCTCTCAATTGCGAAGAATCACATTAAAAAAAATTATTGGATTCAGATCTGGATCTTCACCAAAATCAAATCAATTAGTCCTTGTGACAAACCCAACCTGTCCACCAAGTTTGGTCTGAATACATCCATAACGTTTTGAGATATCGTGCTATTCATCATTTTTGGAACCAATCTCTCAAGAGTGAAGAACCAATTGAATTTTTTTTTGTTTCCAGATCGGGATCTGGATCTTCACCAAAATCGAATCAATTCATCCTCGTCACACACCCAACCTGTCCACAACTTTTTGAGATACCCTGCTCACAGACAGACAGAGAAATGGTTGAAAAAATAACCTCCATCCCCCCTCGGTGGCGGAGGTATTTACTTTCGCTGTGGAAACCAAGGCTTTTAGGATCATTGGTATCTTTCGTGATGAAGCTGAGTCTTTGGGTCTCTCACTCTCTCACCGGAGGCATGTCGGTGGTCTTTCTGTCTTCTACCATCTATTCTCCGGCCTTGCCCCCCCCCCCCGCTCTGTCTGTGATCTGTCCCCCCTATATTTCCTCAGGGTGCTCAAGGTCCACCAAAAACCCTCTTCTGATGAAACTGCAAAATCAAGAAGCACTGCTCACCTTCACTCTTTCATTCCTCTTTTTTTCCTGCCTCTGGAACAAACTCCCACACTTCTCTTCAATCCCACTCCCCTCTCTCAGCCTTCAAAACAGCTGTTCACCACCATCTCATATCTTCGCCCATCCAATATCTTGATTCTACCCCCGTTAATCCACCCCAAACTCACCTCCTTCAAATTCCCTGTTTTCCTTCCTGAAAGTCCCTGTAGTACCATCTTGTTTCCCCCGTGAACCCCGCCCCATCCCTCTCCCTTCCACAGATCTACTGTTGTCTTCGTTCCCCACTATTTTGTGCTTCCCTCTCCAGCCCCTCTTGTCTCCTGCCCAGTTATACGTTTCTGTGTATTAGCTCTTACACGAGCCTTGACTTGGTATCCAAAAATAAAAAGATCACCAAATACCATGACCTCAAAAATGAGGTCAAAAGATCCTGAAAGCTGAAGAGTGCCGAAATTGTACCAATGATAAATGGGGGCAATAGGAATGATAAAGAAGAACCTCATGGAGATATTAAAAAACATCCTTGGGAATATTACTACAAACGAACTCCGGTTGGAAGCTGTCCGGGGCTCAGTGACGATCTTGAAAAGAGCCCTCATAACAAAATTTTGCAAACAAGAAAACTTTACAGCTTAGTCCATGAATCGTGATTCCTTACTGAAATGAAGATGAATACTTCGAGACCTGGGAGGACTCTGTTCCACCTTCTGAAACCCACATCTGTTCCATCATGTTGTACAAGTCATGCATCCAACACGGGATTAAATCCCCGGATCTGCACTTTCACACTACTTGCCATCCAATTTTGCCACACAGCCAGGACACTGCCATACCTGCGGTTTCCATGACCTAACTTTCCATCCTCTGCTTCACCCCATGAGAAGACCTCCCCATCAGAAGAAAGTGCAAGGCAGTGCTTTCCACCGGAGTTTACAGCCACCTTCCGGATGACAACATGCTGGACAGATTCGAGCAATGTCGGTGTTGAAACAGACTCTGTACCCCCAATGCCTAATCGTCCACCTGCACCGTATCCAGTGGCGTACACCTGCATATGATAGGTTAAACATACAAACAATATATGCAAAAGGTTCTTCCACATCACAGGAACTTGAAAGTATGATGAAAGATCAGTTAACAAAATGAATTAACAGCTGGTCAAAAACAGAACAGGAAAAAAACAAAAAACATTTCAAACCGCAGCAAATGTAAAAAAAATGTTCACGTCATGTGATTTTAATTGTATATAAAAAAATGTCATCATGAGATCGTGAAAGAAGAATCGAAGTTGAGAGACTTTATCATAACACAAGTATGTTTTGCCATTCACCTTGCCATCGGCCGTGACAGCAAACAGAGTTTGCTCACCACCCACAAGCTGCACAGGCCGCATCGCGGCCAACGCTTCACAAGCTGTTGGAAGTTTCACCTTGGCGCCCTCAACTCCCCCCAGCTGGCCACGATGGTTGTGTCCCCAGCCATATATGATGCCACTACCTCCAGATGACAGTGTCCAATCATCAGGTCTCCTGCACACACACACACACACACACACACACACACACACACACACACACACACACACCAAACAAGTAGCAGGCCTTGTGATTCTGC
Source organism: Eptatretus atami (assembly GCA_035128595.1). NCBI lineage: Eukaryota > Metazoa > Chordata > Myxini > Myxiniformes > Myxinidae > Eptatretus > Eptatretus atami. The sequence goes on from CM068964.1 coordinate 71,551,165, forward strand.
CTCATCAACAGGAGATTCCAAAATAACGTTGAGAGCTTTTGAGGAGATGCCTTGTGCATCATTTTGTCCTCAGTGATTTATCCACATAGTGAAGCACAACAGTTGCAAACACGCATTTTTGGGCATGAGAGACCAGATGGTGCCTTCATTAGGCACGGCTCAATGGCAGTTCTCAAATATGATCGTGAACTTCACGAAGTCTATTCACCTTAAACTATACAAACATAGCCGCCGCACGTTGCCTGTCCTCCAAGCAATTTACCTAATTCCTTCGCTGTCTGAAAATTGAAAATTGAGAGAATCTGTTCACCATCCCTACATCAGAATTATTTGCAAGTTGAACAAATGGAATGCACATCATCATCACAGTAAATGAAATTGCAATTTTTAAATTTATTAACGCAAAACCTCACCTGTTAATCCACTGCACCAGCTGTTCATCGTGTTCCCTCTTAAACACATCATGTTGTTCGTGCAAGCTGTTCATCTCTTCAGTGTCTCCCATCAACTCGTAAATCTTCTGGAACACCTAAACATGTGTTAAAAAGCACAGTTTGTCTCAGAATAGTGTTTCAGATTTAAAGGTATAATTTCAATAACCGGAATCACTTTTTTATGACCTCACATGCATCTTCGCCCTTGCTAACATGATTGTGAAGAAAAGTGAGGACAGAGAAAGAGTTCAAGTGTCTCAATTATCACTTGCTGCCCATGCTCCCTAATCCTTTCCCGCAAACCCAGAGCATACCATATTTTGCTTTGTCCACGGTGATTTGTGTACCTCAAGGAAGTGTCCTCATACCAAGCTTGTTTGTGGTCTCGATAACTAATTAATTATTCCCTTCCTTTGAAATTCTTTGGTAGCAATTTGTAGATGACAACCCTGCTCTGGAAAGATCCTCAACCTGGTGACAGACAGGCTGCAGCAACAGCCACCTGTGCCGATGTGGAAAATGTAAGAAGCAGCAAATTACCTGGAATATTTTACTCAATGCTAGCAAGTCTCACTCTTACCCTGTCTATATGCAAATAATTTACTTTCCCGCTGTCTCACTTCCTACCCACACCCCCTTTCCCTTCCAATTAAATTGACCAAATTCTGAAAACTTGGTTCCCCACTATTTTGTGCTTCCCTCTCCCACCCCTCGTCTCCTGCCTTGTTATATGTTTCTGTGTATTCGCTCTTACACGAGCCTCGACTTGCTATACAAAAAAAAATAAACAAATAAATAAAATACGTGCAATCTTCTGGAGATCCTTGGAATTGCAACGTGCCAAGACCTGTTTTTGGACTCACCACAATTTCCACCCGGCCTTCGGACCAGGTTGTACCTTGGAATACTTTGGTGAGTCAAAAGTTCCGTAAATGTTTCAAATGATATATTCAAACACATTTTTGTTTCTGAGAATCCATTTCACAAACGTACACTTCATGTAATGTGGAAAGTAAACAAACAACCAAACAATTATGGAAAATAATGAAACAAATAACTACAAAGATAGTAGATTATAATCAGTGCTATACCTGGATGAAAGGACAGTCTGGTTCTTATGTACACACCGAGAAATAGGGAGGGGGTGCTAAACATCGGGAGAAAAATTAAGGAAAGGAAGAGGAAGGATGATAGCGGAGAGTAATGGGGGAATATAGTGTGGGAGGAATGGAAAGAGAAGAGAAATATGTGAGGAGAAAGCAAGAGTAATGGAGGAGAGAGAAAAAAAAATTGAAGACAGGGAGAGAGCGGGGGGGGGGGGTTAAATTCCACCATATTACAATAATAATATCTGACCAATAAACTCAATCATTAAAGAAATATTTAATCAATACATTTACGGTCTATCTCTCTTTATGAGAAAACTTTGACTTGTCCCTGGACGATGCTGACACGCTGACAGGTGCTCTACTTACCCGATGGCATGACATTTCAGGTTCTCCCAAGAAGATCACAGACTTGATCACCCCTTGTGTTCGATTGTGCTTGAAAGACATCAACACTAAATGATATCCTCATGACTACAGATGAACCGTCATTGGAACCACTTACTCATTTGGTTATGACAGCCATGCTGATGGTGCACTGGAAAAAAGTGAAAGCCGAAAAGCTCAGCCCACCTTCAAAATACTGTAATGCTGTTTGTGGAAAAAAAAAAATTGAATTTCATCCAAATTATCTATCGTGAAACCTCCATCGTGAAGTCCAAATTATCTATCGTATGTTTATGTCAAACATAAATGAAACTACACTCAAAGCACAGCCCGTGCTTTCCATTCATCATTAGGCCAAGGCATTCTTGTACACCCAGCATGGTAGGGGTATCACGTTGAAAAACCACTTCCACCTGGTCAAGGTATGGGGAGACGGTAATGATATCATTGCGTACTTCCATTGGCGGAATGTGTTACTTTGGACCATATAAGACTTGGTGTAGTTCAAAGATGGCAAATTATTGGTATTAACAAAGCTGGGATATCCTACAGTGAAATCTGATAACATTCTGATGAGAGCCAGGTTGACATCAGCAGATTAGTTTGCAAATATCAAAAAACCAATGATGCCAAATGCAGACCTCGATCTGGACGACCCACCTCTAATGGAGAAAATGAAACTCTGATCAGGCTCTTCAGGTGTATTCCTTTAGCTGCAGCCAAAAGCCAATCGACTGAAAAGACACACTCTTCCATTGTGACATCGTTGGATGTCATTATTGACTGGTCTTCAGCCCTACATTACAGGACGTTATAAGCAGCCCCATTATAATGGCATTGTATTATTTGGTGTAGAAGAGCAGGGGAGGGTTGAGAGAGCAGAGGGAGCTCGACGAGAGGAGAGGTCATCAACCTATCTGCAGCATGAAAGTAACAGGCATTGTGCTTTTGCCTCATCATGAAATATTCGGAAAATGTTGAAGCTTTAGATTCCACAGAATCCAACAAACACAGATGTGGTGAGAGAGTAATACCACGTTGCACTAAGGACAAAGGCCTTATAGGTGGTGACAGTCATGATTTTTCGAGGAATTATTTAGAATGACAAGGTATGCTCAGTATGTGGATGGCATTGGAGACCACCTTTGATTATATGGTCAGCTCAAGAGAGATTGCTGCTGACAGTGAGGCCTAGAAGATCAAGAAAGTGAACCTCTGAGTGGCTGACCATTAATCAACGTAGATTGATGGATTCATTTGATAACTCTTCCTCCAGATTAACAAGGTGAGGCTGTGAAATTTTCTTGGGTTAGAAACCATGTTCCACTTGTCAAACCAGCATCTAATCAATTCCAGATCAGGTGAGAGTGATGCAGCAGCTGCCTGCCTGTAGATGACATGGAGTACTGCACATAAATATGTAATACTTCCACCGCATAGCAAATTTATAATACTTTTCTGCAGTAAATTAAAAGTGCACTTGGTCACTTTCCCATTGCAAACAGGTTGGTGGTCCTTCTGTTTTCCACCACCTCCTTTCTGGTCCTTCACCCTCTGCTCATTCTATGCTTTGTCACCTTCCCCTCCCCCCACATTTATGCAGGGTGCATGCGGTCCACTATCAACCCCCTTCTGGTGAAACTCCCAAAACCAGGAACCACTGCTCACCTCCACTCATTCATTCTTCTTTTTTCCTGCCTGTGAACCCAACTTCCACATTCTCTTCAATCTCATTCTTTCCTTGAGGTCTTCAAGACAACTGCTCACAACCATTTCAGATCATCCCCAATCCAAACTCATGATCTTTTCTACCCCCGTTAACCCCCCCCCCCCCCACCCACAACCACTCAACTCCAACCTCCAAGCCCAACCCCAAACCTCGTTCCAAATTTTAATTTTTCCTTCCTGAGAGCTTGCTTCTGTATCCATCTTGCCACCCCATGTATCCTCCACTTCCCTCTGTCCTCCCCAGGTCCCTTATTTGTCAAAGTCTCCCTCTATATTGTCCTTCCACCCTGCTGCTGGTGTTTCCCCCTCTCTCTCAACTGTTCCTTTGTTTCTGTTGCGTCCTGATCCTTTCAATGTTCTCGCTCTTCCACGAGCCTTGGATTTGTGTGTGTGTATATATATATATATATATATATATATATATATATATATATATTATATATTATATATATATATATATATATATATATATAATATAATATGTAAAAGATAGTCTATTTGCAGGGCAGATGCTTTGAGGCATTATAAAGAGAATGGTGGATTTCAAAACATCACTGTTACAAGATGGCAAAAACAGTTCAACGCTACTAAGTGGCCTAAATTAGCAAGGAGAGACAAGATCATGTTTTCAGGAAGAAAAGACAAACACACACCAAATAAAGGAATAGCCGAGGCAGGGGTGTGCGCTTTTCCAGCGCCACAGCGACTCGTGCAGCGGTACAATAGCGCCGGAACCATGCCCATTTGTGCGTTTCTGCACAACATGACAGTGAATCCAGCTCAAGGTCGCAGGCAAGTGCCACGAGTACCTGATTAGAAACAACCAAACATGAAATCACAGTGAAGAAATGCATGCCGATATAGCAAAGAATACTTTAAGTCATTAAAGAGTGTGAGAAATAAATAGTATTTTATGACTACAATGCTAAATGCAGAATATATTCTGAAGTCACTGAGTGCCAACAAAACGAAACTGTATTATAAAAATAAAGAAGGCGTGATATCGAACCCCCGTTGGGAGTTCATTATCACAATGTCTATGCAGAAGTTTTTATGTCTTTAAGCAGTAAAACCCAAGATGCTTGTTCAACAACAAATACATACATTGGCTAAACAAGAGGTGCAGTATTGCTGCAAAATGGAGAAATAAAGTTCCAGAATAATTCCATCTCAATATACGAGAACGACACACGGTAGAGCACATACCTCCGCGAGGCAGTTTACATTTTATATCCCACCGATCAGCGGGATCTGGATCTGTACCTGAATCAAAATCAAATTGGCTTCTTCGTGTCACCCATTCGACTCATCCATAAAGTTTTGTCAGAACCCATCGGAAACGTTTTGAAATATCGTGCTATATATCGTTTTTATGCCTGGTGTTGTTTTATGCTTAATGGTTAGCGTGGTGGGTTTGGGATTGTACGATCCTGAGTTCAAATCCCCGCTTTTGCTATTGAATTAATACCAGGTGGGGTTGACTCTGCCTGTCATCCTTCTGAGGGCGGCAAAATGAGTGCCAGCTTGCTGGTATACTGTGTCGGAGTGGCGACCCATCCAGGATTGCGTCCAATAGCCAAGGAGACTGTTTTGGTAGCACCAACACCCTGCACAGAGTATGGTCCCGATGGATGGATGGATGGATGGATGGAAGGATGGATGGATGGATATAGTTTTTGGCAAAAAAAAATCACTTAAAAAAACTAGAACAGCGCTTAATCGAGCAGATACCTCTGTCAGGCTGAACAGTTTATGTTTTGTATCCCACTGATAGGCAAGATCTGAATCCAGACCTCAACCAAAATCAAATCAGATTGTTCTTGTCACCTACCAAAATCATCCACCAAGTTTCATTCAAATCCATCCATAACTGTTTGAGATATCGTGTGATATATTGACTATTGTTTTTGGCATATCTCTCAATGGTGAAGAATCACTTAAAAAATTCTCGTATCCGAATCCAGATCAGGACCTTTACAAAAATCTAATCAATTCATCCTTGTCACACACCCAACCTGTCAACCAAATTTCATCCGAATTTGTCCATCTCTTTTTGAGATATCCTGTTCACAGACAGACAGACAGAAAAGAAGGTGTCAGTTGGTAGACTGACAGGTATGACGAAAATAATGTAAATGATGTCACTGTCACCTTGACATTTGACATACTGTATTTAGTCAAAAACATTGACAGCCTCACATTTGTCCTTCGGAATCCTCTAGTAAAGTTGGACGAAGATAGCTGAAAGCGTTCGTGAGTTATCACACACATACATACACGTACATACATACATACATACATACATACATACATACATACATACGAGACAGACCGACATATGATCAAAATTTTCAATTTTCGTCATAACAGACAGACAGAATAGAGCACAACACCAACCAATATACTTGAAAAAAATCATCGATTTTCGCAAGTAACAAGAAAGATGTCATGCGTAGCATGATACTTGTGAAATCCATAAAACAAATTTGACCTGAAAAATAATTGTTGGTTGAATTCAATGACGAAATATGCAAATCTTATTTAAATTTCAAATCAATCGGATGAAAATTAACAATTTTAGAAATTCAGCCTATGTCGACTTTTTGGCCTATGTTGACCTCAAAAATACTTGTTCGTTGAATTCAGTGACCTGAGATGCAAATTATCTGTAAATTTCAAGTCAATGGGATGAAAATTGAGGATTTTATAAATCCCACCGAAGTTGTTGACTTCATAAAAAATTGGTGGTTGAATTAAATGAACAACTAAAAGGGCACTCGGTAGAGCGCATACCTCCGCCACACAAAGCAAGATCCACGAGAAGATATTGGGCCCAAAACATTTGTGAAATATCATGCGATATATCGTTTTAGCCCTATCACCAAAAACAATGGTGAAGGATCACTTAAAAAAATTATTGGATCCAGATCTTGACCAAAACCGAATCAATTCTTCATTGTTGCATACCCAACCTGCCCACCAAGTTTCGTCCGAAACCATCGACAACTTTTTGAAATATTGTGCTGCATATTGTTTTAGCCCCATCACTCAATGGTGAAGAATCACGTTAAAAATTCTAGGATCCGGATTCGGATCTTCACCAAAATCGAAACAATGATTCCTTGTTACATACCCAACCTGTCCACCATGTTTCATCTGAATTCGTCCACAACTTTTTAAGATATCCTGCTCCATGTCGTTTTTGGCCCTTTCTCCCAATGGTGAAGAATCTCTGAATAAATTCTCAGATCCAGATCCAGATTCAGATCTTCACAAAAATCTAACCATTTCGTCCTTGCCACATACCCAAGCTCTCCACAAGATTTCGTCCAAATCTGTCCACAACTTTGTGAGATATTTTGTTCACAAATAAACAAACAAACAAAGAAGACGACGACGTCATGCAGAACACGATACTTGCAAAATTTATGAAACAAATTTGACCTCAAAAATGATTGGCTGTTTGAATTCAGCGACCTGAAATATTAACCCTCTTCAAATCTCAAGTCAATCGGATGAAAATTGAGGATTTCAGAAATGTCAGAATGATTTTCACCTAAGTTGTTTGACCCGCCCAGGATTGTGCCCAATAGCCAAGAAGACTGCTTAGGCAGCGCCAACACCAACAATGGATGGATGGATGGACCTAAGTTGTTGACCTTGGGCCTATGTTGACATTTTGACCTCAAAAACAATTGGCTTCTGCTGATGACAAACTCTACCATGTGGTGAAGTTTCATGAAGATCGGTTTAGAATTGTGACCTGTAGGCGATAAACAGACACAGACAGATAAACAGACAGAATAACGAAATCGACTGACCAATGTACTTGAGGGAACAGACAGACAGGCAGGGATGAAAACATAACCTCCCCCCATCTTCGGTGGGGGAGGTAATTATCAGATCCAGATCCGGAATCAGATCTTCACCAAAATTGAATCAATTATTCCTTGTCACACACCCAACGTGTTGACCAAGTTTCGTCCAAATCCGTCCACAACTTTTTGAGATATCGTGCTATATATGTCGTTTTTGGCCGTATCTCTCAATGAATAATGAAGAATCACTTCAAAAATTCTCGTAGCTGGATCCGGATTCGGATCTTCACCAACATCTAATCAGTTTGTCCTTGTCACATACCCAACATGTCCACCAAATTTTGTCCGAATCCATCCATAACTTTTTGAGACATCCTGCTCACAGACAAGCAGGGTTGAAAACATAACATCCGTCCACCTTAGGTAGAGGAGGTAATTGAAAAATTCTCGTATCCGGATCCAGATGTTCACCAAAATTGAATAATTTGTCCTTGTCAAACACCAAACCTGTCCACCAAATTTCGTCCGAATCCATCCATAACTTTTTGAGACATCCTGCTCACAGACAAGCAGGGTTGAAAACATAACATCCGTCCACCTTTTGGTGGCAGAGAAGTGCAAATGAGCAAATATGTGCAATGCAAATGCTAAATGTCTTTCCACTTCAAAATATCATTTTCATCAATGTGGAAAACAGGTGATGTCACACTCCTACAAAAAGGTGATGCAACGACTTCTACAAAAACCCTTCCTGTCACATCCTGCACACTGTAAGCAAGTATTGGAATAACCTGTAACAAGAGATCCCCAGCTCTATTATTGTGTGTGCAACTATGAGACGACATTGGCTTGCACATACCAGCAAGTAGTCATGACACGATGCTTTTCAAGAGGTAAACAAGGAGAGCCAAGTGTATTCTCTACGTCTTTAGAACTTTATCCTCGCCTATGACAAACAAATGGTTTGAAATTCTTTGAAATTACAAGATGGCGAAAACATAACACAAAACAAACCAAATGGAGATTTTATCTGAGAACAAAACGGTTAAAGGAATCTGTTTTGACTGTAGAATGAACTTTACATGCATATCGTACCAGTTAAGAAATCAGACAATAAAACGAGGTAAAATCCGACAAAAATCAGACAATAAATCCATAATCGTTTGATGAAAGTCTCAAGCGAAGTAATAGCATAAAGCTTGTTTGGACGCATCAATGGTTTACCTTGAAGAAAGGACTGTGAAGGAGTTGTTTGCCTCCGCGTACCACAGGCTCCTCGTATTCACACTGACGCTGGAGGCTCTCAGGGAGTCCTTTCACAAGGGCCGAAAGAGCGGTGCTGCTGTACGTCTGAGCACAATAAAGCGAATGCAGAGATTTTTTAAACAATCTGCATCCAACAGCCGTATCAGACAGGAAAACACAATAACTTGCCTGGACTAAACTCTCATGAAATGAGACAAAAAAAGAAGAAGAAAAAAACAAATACCATTTGCTCTTATTGCAGAAAAATGTAAATCATCAAAAGAACAACCCCATGGCTTGGATTACGGCTTGCGTCATCCGATCGAGGTTCAAGACATCTGAACAAAGCTGATGTTAACACAGAATAGATAAAGCAACGAAGGATAATTGCCACAATTCAGTCATTTAACAAAAAAAACAATAGAATTTCACACTAATTTCCCAGTAACACCCATTTCATTCTCTTCATCGCTAGTAGGAGTATTTTCATTAAGTATATATGCAAAAGCATAGCTTGAATGCATCTATTGTGTGACAATGTGGTGAAAGTATGGAGAGCTACTCCCTATTAAGTTAAAGAGGAAGGTACACTGAATGAAGTACAAGCAAAGTACGCTTAAGCTCTTCCGTGGGTTCAACACATTTTCAAGGGAATGGGTCGTCGTCGTCGTCATTGTCGTCGTCATCATCATCCATACTCCCTGGAAGCCCACAGCCTCAAGGAAGAGACCACCATGGAAGAAACGACGAACACGTGGCGAAAATGCAGTTAACCGCATGATAGAAAGACAAAAGCACAACTTAGAGTTTCACAGCATGTAGGATAGCCAATAAATGTGACAAAGACTCGTCTAATCTCACACTTATAATGAAATTAGACACATCTTTCAATTCATTTACGACACCAGATATAAAACGCACGAGCCGAGCACGAGGCACTGCTTGCGAAGAATGCAAGGAGAAGATTATGTTGACAGACTGCAATAAAAAGCCAAAAGTTTGTGAACAAAAATAAATGGTGTTTTCATGTTGGCTAACAGTTATGCTTCTTTGCATGAGGTCTTAGCCACCAAAAGTCAATAACTCTCCTGTATGTGGAAGGTACAGCACCAAAACACACCAACATTACATTTCATAGTTCAATAAAAGGCTTGTTTTAGCATCAGCATTGGCAACAACAGAACAGCATCGACACTTCAGAAACCCTTATGGTAAAAGCACAGGCCACGTCACGAAATGTTTAGAATGGGATTACTACAAATAAACTAGAGAATGCATAGAACGCCTTACCCCAAGCAGTGTTCAAGTCTATAATTCTATTGAAATAAAATGATTTTAAAGGTCATATTAAAAAAAAAAATTCCAGGAAGTTTACCACCGTTGACACAGTGTCTATTACACCACCCTATTTAACACGTTTTTTATTTTTAAAACTTCCACTTATTGTGGTGGCATTTCATGCTTTCACCTGGCTAAGATCAACGGTGCATCGCCACTGCCACCGAGTATGGGGGCACCGCTGATGCAATGCCCCTATTACCAGTTCACTGGTCCTCATTTCACTGACCTCAGAAGGATAACAGGCCAAGTCAACCCCACCTGGTGTTAATTCAATGGCGGACAGGCGCTCAAACTCAGGACCCTAAGATCCCAAGCCCGCCACCCCTAACCACTAAGCCAATACTAGGCTTTAAACTTCCAGAATTTTTTTTATTTTATTTAACACATTACATTAGTTACTCGTGCCTGTTTTTGTGTCCTTTATGACGTCCTTAAAAGCTAAGTTTCCTGTTTGGAAGGGTTTTCAATGTTGTTTGACCGTCAGCCAGGCAGACAGAGTTTGAAATTTTTTTTAAAAAATCCCACACGTGTCCGAAGGAAGGGGTACAGTTTGGCATTATTCAGTGTCTAATTGCTTGGATGAGGGAAAACAGTGGACATAGTATATCTAGACTTTAAGAAGGCATTTGATATGGTACCACATCGGAGGTTGTTAGCCAAAGTGAGGGCTTGTGGAGTGGCTGGCCAGGTAGCTAATTGGATTGTAAACTGGCTGAGTGGTAGGAAGCAAAGAGTGGCTGTGAGTGGGAGGATGTCTTGCTGGGAGGATGTAAGTAGTGGGGTACCTCAGGGATCAGTACTCGGACAATTACTATTCATTATTGATATCAATGATTTGGATAGTGGGGTGAAGAGGAGGCTTTCCAAATTTGCAGATGACCCACAGCTTGGAGGTGAGGTGGATAGCAGAGGGGGTGGTGATCAGATACAGAAAAGTATTGATACTTGTATAGTTTGGGCAAAAGACTGGCAGATGGAATTTAACCTGAGCAAGTGTAAGGTGTTGGGGATGGGAAAGAACAATGAAAATAGAGATTACAGGATGCAAGGGGTAATTTTGGAGCGTGTCACATAGGAGAAGGATCTGGGGGTGGTAATAGATACGGGAGGTAAGCAGGCAGCACAGTGCCAGGCAGCTACAGGTAAAGCAAATAGGATTTTAGCTTGTATTCGGAGGGGGATCATTTATAATTCAAAAGAGGTGGTGTTGACATTGTACAGGAATTTAGTGAGGGCCACATCTAGAATATTGTGTGCAGTTCTGGTCACCACAATTCAGGAAGGGACAATAGATGCCATGGAGGGGGATCAGCGCAGGGCTACGAGATTGATTCCGGGACTAGCTAGACTCAGCTATGAGGAGGGCTGAAGGAGACAGGGCTTTATACACTAGAAAGGAGGCGGTTACAAGGAGATATGATGAAGATGTTTAAGATAATGAAAGGTATCGATAATATAAGTGAGATGAATTATTCAACAGAGTAGGCAGTGATAGGACCAGGGGCCATAGCCTGAGAGTAAAAGAAAGGAGAGTTAAGACGGTAGTAAGGCAGGGGACTTTCACTCAGAGAGTAGTTAATGCGTGGAATGGTCTCCCTGGAAAGGTAGTGGCAGCAGAAACAGTAGATAGTTTAAATTAGAAAGGTTCCTGGAAGTTATGGAGACAGGCGGTTTTAGGGATGTTGACAGGACTTTTCGGTAGTTTGAGCATTGATGGGTGATTGTGTGCATGTGTATGGAGTGCTGTTGGTGGGGGTCTCGCCAAGGGGTGTTGTGTGGTCGATGTGTGTGTTTTTTAACCAAGCCCATGCCCCCTCCCCTGAGCGTGGGGAGAATACAAAAACGTACCAAAACTTCAAAAAAACCCCAAAAAACACTTAATTAAAAAAACACAAAAACATTTTGCATTTTCTTATTTTGATCTTGTGTTGATAAATTGGTGTGGTGTTGATGTGGCACAGGCATGATGAGCTGCATGGCCTCCACCTGTGTCTTGTTTCCTTGTGTTTGTGTTTCCTCGTATTAATATGATATCGGCAAAGCCGAGAAACGAACGATACACGGTGGGTTAGAAAGGTTCTTCTTCATTGCTGACGGACGGACGGATGAAAGGACACACCAGATATTGAAGCGGCTTCACCGCTTAAAAATTATCCCAGTCATTTTTGTGCATGTGAGATTGGGACAAATTCGGAGGCAAAGTATTGCTAAACTGCAGGTTCGTTTCCCCGATTCATTTTCCGATTTGTGTTCAAAATATAGTATTCAATTGAAATCAAGGTGTTCCTCGATCATAAACTGATATTTGTGGACAGACGGATGCATGGACAGAAGTGAACCAATTGCTTAAACCGGCTTTTCGCTTAATGTGCACAGGATAACAAGCACACTCGTACAGAAGGTTGCACATCTGGACACATGGCCAGGAATCGAGATGTAAAGTGAATGGTAGGAAAAAATATATAATTAACATTGTGAGCAAAATGGTTATTACAGGATTTTACACATCTTAAACAATTACTAGAAATACGACATGATGTAAAGGGGATTGCAGAAGTGAAGAGGATGACTAGAAGAAGAATGGATGAACTGAGGGAGGAGATTAGTGTAAAGTAAGCTTGACGGGGAGATTGGTAAATAGCCAGCTGGAATGGGCTGGTCACCTGGTGCAGATGGAGGATGAGAGAATGGCAAAGAGAGCGGAGAGGTTGAGGGAGTAACACAGGAGGAAAAGAGAGATCGCGGTTTGGTTTGTTTTTTTTGGGGGGGGGGGGGTAGTATACCATGTCGAGGCTCGTATGAGAGCGAACACACAACACACAGCAAGGGCATGAGACAAGAGGGGAGGGAGTGGGAAGGACAAAACAGTGGGGAACAGAGACATTAGGAGTTCTGTGGAAGGAGAGGGATGGGGCGGGGAACATGGGGACATTACAAGATGACATTACAGGGACTTTCAGGAAGGAAAGCAGGGAATTTGAAGGAAGTGGGCTTGGGTGGATTATCGGGGGTAGAAAAGATCGAGGATTTGGATGGGGGATGATAAGAAGTGGTGTGAACAGCTGTTTTGAAGGCCTGGAGGGAAGAATGGGATTGAATAGAGTGAGGGAGTTGATTCCAAAGGCGGGGAAAAGAGGAATGAAAGAGTGAAGGTGAGCAGTGATTCGTGATTTTGGTAGTTTTACCAGAAGGGGGTTTTTTGTGGACCTTGAGCGCCCTGCGGAAATGTGGTGGGGACAAATCGCAGAGAGAGCGGGGGGGGGGGGGTGGCGAGGCTGGAGAGGAGACGGTAGAAGACAGAAAGACCACCGACCAGCCTGCGTGAGAGGTGAGAGGCCCAAGACTCAGCCTCATCGCCGGAGATGCCAATGATCCGAAATGCCTTGTTTCCACAGCGTGAAGCCGAGAAAGGTGAGAGGCAGGAGCACCAGCCAAAGGGAGAGCAGCACTCCATCAGGTTGTGGACGAAAGCTTTGTAAGTGGTCAGGAGCTCAGTGGGCCGAGGAAGGACTTTGCACGACGGAGGATTCCCAGTCGGCGACTGGCTTTGGAGGCGAGGTTTGAATTGTGGCTTTCCCAGGAAAGATCATGGCAGATAGTGAGACCCAGAAGCTTGAAAGAAAGGACTTCTTCCAGAGGATTGTTGAGAAAGTGGATGGGGGGGTGGGGGGGGGGGGTACTCAACGGTCCTTTCGGAGAGACATAGTGAGAGTGTGAGATTTGTCCGGATTGAAAGGACATGTTCCACGTGTTGGACCAGTTTGTGGTTTTACCCAGATCTGCAGTGAGCGAAGAAGCTGCTGCATGCCGGTCAGAGGGATGACAGATGGTACGGCAGAGGGTGGAGTCATCAGCAAAGAGATAGAGAGGATTTTCCAGAGAGTCGGAGAGATTATTGATGAAAACCAGAAAAGAACAGGACCCAGAACGCTACCTTGAGTAACTCTAGCCTGGACAGGAAGAGGGGATGAAAGAACTCCATTTCGGGCCACACGTTGACTGCGACAGGAGAGGAAGTCTGCCAGCCATGAGTGGAGATGGCCTTGGATACCATAGGAAGAGAGTTTGGTGAGCAGGGATGGTTAAGATGGGAAGATCGTGTGAGGAGGGATATCAATAATGTGGGGGTGGTTGGAGAGTGGAGAGAGTTGGCTGAGGACAGGGGGAAGGGGAGGAGTATCGTGTTCAAGGCAGGGCAGAAGATTGGTAGCATTGGACCTCACCCCTGATAAAGGGAAGAGAAGGAGAAGAAGAAGAGCACAGCTAAATGTGACCAATTCCAGAATACCAGAAACAACAATTCATTCAAATACACACTTGAAATAAATGAAAACAAAACAGGTGACATACTAAAAATAATATTATCATTCAACTACATCATAAAATTCTGGCTCTTCTCCGAACCACACCCACACCACCCTCCCCCTACTCGACTCTTTCCTCTCAGCCCATGTGCAAGTAATACTTTTGGCCAATACAAATCCATAATTGCAGATAAATGAGGTCAAAGAGAGTTACTTCAGCAGCTTCAGCCAAGTTTAACAATTAATAAACAAGGAGATCAAATACGTTAGTAATGAACAAAGAGTTGCCTTAGGATTGAACTGACCAGTGCATGAAGAGTCTCTCTTTCATCACCAAGGAGAAGCGTGGCAGTAAGCGATTGACCAAACTCCGGAGTGAGCATCAGTCTCAGATGCTGTAGTGCCCACATTCGGTTTGAAGCAGCTAAAATAATGATGAAAACAAAAAAAGAGATGGTTACCATCATCATCCTCATCTTATATATGAAGCTCAGTTGCTGTCTGTGTGTCACAAGCACCACCCATTCGACAGGCCACGCCTTCCCCTCCTCCCCCCAGCATCACAAGCACCGTCCATGAGCCAGGCCACTCATTTCCCTCGAGCGGGCCAGAAAAGTGTCGCACAAAGCCGCGGCACATTTTGGGACTTCAAACGCAGGGTATTATATATGCACATAAGCAGTACGCATGTTTTCGCTTCATATCCATAACCCGGGTTAAATTTATTTTCGGGAGCAATCGAGGCAGTGGTCTGTTGCCAATACACCGCCCAAATAAGGGGATGAGTCAGAAGAACGTGTCGTACGCCTGGGACAAGATTGTCCGTAGGGTGGGTTAGAACAGCCCTGAGAAACGCCGGGTATTCCTGCTAGTCCTGTATTTGATTCTCTCCCGTCTTGAAGCGTAGTTTTACCTTGCACTCCATTGAAAACAGAAATCGCACAAAGTTTCATTTTATCGAACGTCTCTTTGGGTTGGGCTCACAGGGTAGCCTAGATTCCTAGAGGTACAGTAAAACTTCTCGATTCGCGCAGGTTACGTTCCTGGAAAGTGCCGCAGATAGTGCATCCGTAGAAGGTGAAACAAAGGACCTGTGGGAAAATAGGAGTTATACTCATGGCTGACAAGTTAACCCCCCCAACTTGTGCTCTAACTTACTCCACAGTAAAGGAAAACTAATAAAATGTAAAATAACGTCAGCAAAAGTTCTTCGCTGACAAGAATAAACATACATACTGTATAACAAGTGCAATAAACATGTCAGATTTGAAAAATGAAGAAAGATTAAAATTTTGTTTTTTATTTATTTTACACTGGTTTACCATGATTTTGATGTTGGATGGGGGTTAGGGCTTGGGTGGCTTGGAAGCTGGTGGCAGCTGAGCTGGTGGCTTCACCACTCAAGGTTTGGACCATGCGTTCGTAAATAAATACGCATCGCCTTTGGAAGTATCACAGGGCCACTCAGGGGCACCTTTTACTGGTTCTGATCCGAGATCCACACACTTAGGACTTCCTCCATTTTTGTTTTCCATGTGTCGATCATGGCTTTAAAATGTATGTTTCGCACTTGCAGATGTAGCGCCTGAAAAACTTCCCTGGATATTAGCCTCAGTTTTCTCAAAGCAGCGAACAGAGGACTCAGTCATGCCACCTCACCATTGAAGCTGCACTTTCACCTCAAGCTAACCGATCAAACAATTCCACTTTTTGATTCAAAATCATCACTTTATTCTGTCTCTCTGTCCTAGATTTCCCATCACCACTCACTGTATGCTAAGGAGGCATGATTTAGGGCAAAGATTACAGATAAATTAATAGATTACAAATAAGTCATGGTAGCGGATCGCAAGTACTGCGAGATGTTTATGTGGTGGAGTACATGTTCATAACCAACTGCACAGCTCTGTGTTACGCCATGGCGTCATGCGGTGTGCAGGGTATACAACCAAATGAGCAAGGGACGGTGGGACAAAGAAGACTGCAGACAAGTGAAGCATTATACCACAAATGGTGAATAAGTATACAAAGACACGTGAATCTGTGAATGGTGAAGCCACGGATGGTGAAGTTTTACTGCATGCAAATCTTAAGCCAGCTATAAAGTGTCATCCTGGTGTTTCACATGCAGGTGAAGCATCAATATGTGCCACCCTCAGATGGAGGACCCATCTGCCAGCACTGGTCATTGGTGGATATTAAAGATCCCTCAGTGTCTTTCATGAAGAGTAGGTGATTAATCGCTGGCACCCTGAACAAATTACAAATTCCTGCCTTGAATGACTGCTGGGAAGGCAACGGCAAACCACCAAGCATAACTCTTGCCAAGAGACAGTTTTTGCAGCACCAATGCTCTGTCAAGGCCATCATAAATTGATGTTGATGACGATGATGATGATCCAAGGTTCAAATCCTATATAAGGTGTTTGTTTAACCATCGATACATACATCCTTGTAACTCATGTTGAAGTACCGTATCTCAATATATGTATTTTAATGTCCCATGGCCTGCCTGCAAAAAATATACAATAACATACTTACATATGTGAGCCTTAGACAAAGTAAAAAAAATAAATAATTCAAACCATTTTTATCCTCTTGGGAGTAATTCACTCTTCCCAATGCAATATTGCCATTAATAAAAGAAGAAAAGAGAAAAACTGCAATTTGGCCAATACATGTTGAAATATTGAGGAATGAAAAAAAGGCTGTAAATAAACTGCAATAAAACAGAAAGGAAGAATGAAGAACGAGTCTTGATGGTGAAGGTTAGTATCGATGTGCATCAGTGGACAAGTACAACAAGTCATGGATGAAATTAACAGGACATTGATTGAGGTATGCTAGCCGCCATGGGAAGCTGACATTTCGGGCGTTAACCCTTCTTCAGAGTAAAAAAACAAACAAAAAATTCTCTGTCGTGTAAAGTCTTTCTCTGAAAAATCGGAACTTTATCAACTTACAATGCCTTCACTGGCAAGTTCAATAGAATACTGCTCTCTCCCCCTTAGGTCAGAGCCCTTGCCTCACACCTTGCACTTCTTGATGCCATGGGAACCAAGGCCTTGAAAATCATTGGAAGCTACCGTGTCTCTGAGCTGAGCCTATTACTCTCATTACTGAGCTGAGTCTCTGAGCCTATTACTCTCACATCGCAGACAGGTCAATGGCCTCTGTCTTCTATCGCCTACTTTCCGGTGTTCCGCCCTTTGCCCTTTCCTTGCTCTGTCGCCCCAAGGTTTCTGCAGGGCGCGGGGAGTCTTCCAGTAACCCGCTTCTGAAGAAACTCCCAAAATCCAGATTCACTGCTCACACCCAATCATACCTTTTTCTCTCACTTGTGGAACCAACTTCCTAAGTCTGTTCAATCCCAATCTGTATTCTAGGGCTTCAAGATGGCAGTTTATCACTACCTCAGGTTATCCCCCATCCACACTCATGATGTTTTCTACCCTCATTAATCCTCCCCAAGCTCACCCCTTCCTTTCCAGGTTGTTGTGCCCCCCCCCCCTTCCACCATCCCCTCTCCCTCACCCTCTCCTTGTTATGCTCTGGTCTGCTCTGTGTCCTAAGCTCTTCCATGAGCCTCGACTTTGTATACAAAAACTAATTACGCCATTAAAAAGGTGCACTAACAAATCTAACAGCCATACATTACACAGTTGACATAGAGTCGGTGTGATAACAACCTTCTGAAAATGTAGAGTAGGAACGTAGCATTGAACTCGTCGGGTTGAAACGATGCAACAATATTTTGGAAGGCAAAATCAGACGAGCCAATCTCAAGGAGATGACATGCGTACATTTAACTGTCAGTGAAGCATACATTATGGAACACTGTGGGCAAGAGGGAAGTCTGAGAAGGAGTTTTCCCTCTCTCCATCGAGATCCAAACACATCCAGACAAAATGAGCGAAAACAAAGAACAATGCAGAGCTTTTACAATTTATTTTTGTCAACATTAGAAAGTGAAGAGGAAGACAAACAGACAGGCAGAACAGAACAGTTCTACTGACATTGGATGTTTAGCCAACATAGACCTGTGGAAAATTTTGAGGTGCAGGAAGATGTGCTTGAGAGCTGATGGTGGAAGCAGTGACATTGCAGCTCTACGAACCTACACACTCAAACTCCCATGAAACATGGGCAACAGGCTTCCCAGATCTAATGTCAACTAATGAGGCAGAGATATTGTCAGATTGTCAAGTTCTTGAGAAGAGCTTCAAACAATCATACGTTGCTCCAGTCATGAATCTCATCTTGCAAGGGGTTTTATGCATTATAGGAATAGAGTACATGAATGAGAGTATAATTTGCAGTTCATTTACTGCTATGTTTAGGCTCCTGGAGTAATGCACATTCACGATAATAATTGCTCGGCACCAGTATGGATAAATACTCTGAATATGTATCAGGATGATTATTTTAGTCCAGAGTGACTTCTATTTAGTCCAGTCATTTATTTTGGAAAAAGATGCAAAACAAATTCAATATTATTTGAGGACATATCAATTGGTACAATCTTCAGATATTCAAAATACATGCATTTTATCCTGGGAGTCGTCGGTACTGATTTGGGGTAATGATTAATGACCTTTTGTTTGAAGGTTCTCAGTTTATCTGTAATTACCCCACACACGTAAAGCGAGGTTAAGAAATTGGTCCACTTCTGTCTGTCTGTTTGTCTGTATGTCCATGTGGCTACAAATGTCATTTCATGATCGAGGAATAACTTACTTTCAATTGAATGCTATATTTTGAACACAAATCGAAACATGAATCGGAAAACAAACCTGTAGTTTAGCTGTACTTTGGCTCTGAATCTATCCCAATCGCACGTATGTATATATAGAGAGAGATAATTATATTACTTTGTTTGCCTGCCTGGCAGTGAAACAGAATTGAAAATAATTTCAAACAGGAAAATTACTGTTTTGAAGGATGTCAAAAAGGACACAAACAAGAAGCATGAAGAACTAATGTAACGTCTTAAAAAAAATAAAAAAACTGAGTCAGCGGCGGTAAACTGCCAGAATTCATTATTTTTAATCTAAGCGTTTAAAATCATTAAATATATACTTGAACACTGTGGAACACAAATCACCTTCTTGCCGCTTCCAAAAACCCCCAGTTTTGCAGTATTTGGACATATTAAATAAGGTGGTGTATAAGACTTGCATCAGTGGCGGTAAACTTCTGGAATATTTTTTATATGACCTTCAAATCATTATATACATTTCAATTGAATTATATACTTTAACACAGCATGGGGTAAGGTGTTTTATGACCTCTCCAGTTACCTCTGCCACCAAAGGTGGAAGGCGGTGATGTTTTTACCCCTGTCTGTGTGTTTGTTACTGCGAAATCGAAGATTTTTCAAGTATATTGGTCAGTCGATTTTGTTATTCTTCAAACAGGAAACTTACTGTTGGATTCGCTATATATTACTAGATATCCCTTTATGTCGGGTTTTCCGTGTGTGTGTGTGTGTGTGTGGTGTGTGTGTGTGTGTGTGTGTGTGTGTGTGTGTGTGTGTCTGCAACGCGAGGCTCCACAGCCCAACCAGCGAACCGATTTCGATGAAACTTTGCCAACATGTGCAATATGTGCTGGGAATGTGCGCGTTTGAATTTCGTTGCCTAGCAACCACCCGTTGCTGTGCAGCGGCCGAAAAACCGCGTACAGTATTTTCAATACTTGTCCTTCAGTTTTGAATGTAGAGAAACGAGACTTCGGAATTAAACACTTCGAGATATTTAGAAAATTTTACTCAAGCCGATTTTTGATTGAGGTTTTATTTTTCAAATGGTAGTCCTTCAAAAATCGGGTGTATATTCACCGTCATTTTTTATGAGGGGCTTAGGAAAGTGGGCGGAGCTTAGGAAAGTGGACGTTGTTGATGAAAAGTGGGAGTGGCGTAGGAAAGTGGGCGTGGCTTATGGAAAGTGGGCGTGGTTTATGAAAATACTGTGTGGCTCAGGAGGGTGGGTCAAACAAGAGCATTGAGAGAAGTTTATCGGGTTTTCCGTGTGTGTGTGTGTGTGTGTGTGTGTGTGTGTGTGTGTGTGTGTGTGTGTGTGTGGTGTGTTGTGTGTGTCTGCAACGCGAGGCTCCACAGCACAAACCAGCAAACCGATTATTTTTCAAATGGTAGTCCTTCAAAAATAGGGTGTCTATTTACCGTCATTTTTTATGAGGAGTGCCAGTTGGCAAAATACACAATAGGAAAAATCTTGCCAGGCAGAGGAACAATTGTATGTGAACCAATACGTTCTTGGCAATGAATCTTCGTCGGTGGATCGGTCAGAATGAAAAGCATCGTATCCAGCGCTTCGATCCTACGAATCCAGCGCGAATCCCTCGTCGCCTACCGGCTTGTCATCTTTTTTGTCTGTCATAAAATCGTCATTTCTTGTTTGTCTGTCTGGTTATCGCTTACAGGTCACAATTCTAAAGCGATCATCATGAAACTTTACCAAGTCGTAGAGGTAGTCTCAACTGAGAAGCCGATTGATTTTGAGGTCAAAGGTCATCTTGAGGTCACATTTCTAAAATCGCCATTTTTCATCCAATTGATATTTGAACAATATTGCGTCACTGAATTAGGAAACCAACTATTTTTGAGGTCAAAAGGTCAAAGGTTAACTCAAGGTCAAACTTCTAAAATCATCAAATTTCATCTGAAAAATCGTCAATTTTCATCTGATTAACCTGAAAATTATGCAGCAATTGCATCGCTGAATTTGAAAAGCTACTATTTTTGAGGTCAAAAGGTCAAAGGTCAACTCAAGGTCACACATCTAAAATCATCAATTTTCATCCGATTGACCTGAGGTTTGATTAATATTGTCAATTTTAATCTTAATGAAATGGACAATTTGATGTAACCATGGCAATCTTTGGAGATGGGGGTGGATTTTGCAAGTATCGTGCTCTTGCAAAATCTGCACGATGTTTTTTTCTTGTTTGTTTGTTTGTGTGCAGGATATCTCAAAAAGTTGTGGACGGATTCAGATCAAATTAGGTGGGCAGGTTGGGTGTGTGACAAGGATGAATTGATTCCATTTTGGTGAAGATCCGGATCCGGATCAGACTCCTAGAATTTTTGAAGTGAGTATTCACCATTGAGAGATCGGGATAAACCGATACATAGCACAATGTCTCAAAAAGTTGTGGACGGATTCATACGAAACTTGGTGGACAGGATGGGCGTGTGACAAGGATGAATTGATTCCATTTTGGTGAAGATCCAAATCCAGATTCAGATGAGTTTTATTTAATTTTTTAAGTGATTCTTCACCATTGAGAGATTGGGCCAAAAATGATATACATATAGCACGATATCACAAAATATTGTGGACGGATTCGGACGAAACTTGGTGGACATGGGTTTGTGATGAAGAAGAATTGATTCGATTTTGGTGAAGATCCGAATCCGGATCTGGTAATTTTTTTAAGCGATTCTTCACCATTGAGAGACAGGCTAAACTAATATATAGCATGATATCTCAAAAAGTTGTGGATGGATTTGGATGAAACTTAGTGGACATGCTGGGTGTGTGACAAGGAAGAATTGATTCAATTTTGGTGAAGATCCGAATCTGGAACTGATAATTTTTAAAAATGATTCTTCATCATTGATATAGGGCTAAATTAATATGTAGCACGATATCTCAAATAGTTGTGGATGGATTCGGATGAAACTTGGTGGACATGTTGGGTGTGTGACAAGGACGCATTGATTCGATTTTGGTGAAGATCCGAATCCAGATCTGGATATGATAATTAATTTTTACAGTGATTCTTCACCATTGAGAGATGGGGCCAAAAACGATACAACACTGTATGGCATAATATTTCAAAAACGTAATGGGCCTGATATATTCTCATGGATCAGGCATTGCGTGGCAGAGGTATGCGCTCTACCGAGTGCCCTTCTATTTCAAAAATGTCAGGGACCCAATATGTTCTTGTGGATCAGGCATTACGTGGTAGGCATTACTCTACAGAGTGCCCTTCTCGTTTAATTTTGTATTCATCCCTCCATTTAAGAAGTACATTTGGAGAGATATCATGTTTGTTACAATCTACTCTTTTCCAGTTGATATTTCATTTTTCGTTGTAGTTAGATCCTCTATAAACAAGTTTACACAGCTTTTGAGTGTGAATTATCCAAAGATCACCTGTGATCACATGATTATGATGCTAGTTTCTAAAATAGGGAAAGGGAAAGAGAGAGAGATGGAGATGGAGATGGAGATGGAGATGGAGATGGAGATGGAGATGGAGATGGAGATGGAGATGGAGATGGAGATGGAGATGGAGATGGAGATGGAGATGGAGATGGAGATGGAAGAAAGGGATAGCTCAGGAGGAGATAAGACTAATAAAAAGGAGGGAAGCAACATGAACAACAGCAGTGGTGGAATGGTGTTAAAATTTCACCATTTTGTATACCTAGTAAGTAGATCGCTCTATTAACAAACTTTTAAAAATTAAAATCACCTCTCTCAAATAGACATAACATTGGCAGTAATGATGCAGTAATTAAAGCAATAAAAAAGCAGATATGGTGATGTCATAATACCAAAAAAAGGATAATCAAACTAATCAGCTCCTAATCAAACTTTTTCACTTTCGTGCTGTGGTCTTGAAGAAAGCAGAATAGAAAAAGTCGATGATAAATTTTAAATCGGATTAAACCAACACCCGCAGCTCAAAAATTAAAATCCAAGAAAGCCCAAAAGAAAAGGATAATTTTTTCAAAAACACTAACAAAGAACCAAAACAGGAAAGACAACTTAGTTGCACATACAAGACTCACCAAGGGTGTTAAGCTGTGCACAGGCAGCCAAGGACGCAGCTAGACGAGGCATAATAGTTTTATTTGGACCCAGGTCTAGGCCAAAGTCAAGGAGACATGTCACAAGATCCATTGAGGGCGTGGAGAGGATACAGCGATCTGAAAGCAGGTCCTTTGGGCCTGGAGAGAAACACAGCATGAGACTGCAGAAGAAAAAAAAAATCTAATCATGATTTGCATAAATGTGTTGGGAAGCTGTGCAAGCCCCTCCAAAAGCACTGGTATTAATTTGGCTGCATAGTCCTCTCTGAAAATATGTAATGCTTCTCTGGGTGTTGTGCCATACACATCATGTGATGACACAGCTCCTTGGACACCTCTATTTTTGCTAACATGCACCAACTAATCGCAACCTAATCTGAACTCAATATTCCTCATCTCTGGCAATTTCAACTGCCATCATACTCAATGCCTTCAAAACACCAACATTTTCAAATGAGAAGGTAGAGAAATTATTATCAGTCGCAACTCTGCCTCGGCGATAGTATGAGGGAATCAGTACCACATGCCCTTCTGATTTTGCTTCAACTCTGTCTGCTGACTTCAGCCTGTTGCACCTCACACCACCTCCTAAATGCTTGGATGACAGCCAATATCAATCCAATTCACAAGAAGGGTACAAAAGAGATCCTCTCAAAACAGGTCAGTAAACGTACTATAAATTATAAGCAAAGTTATACAACACGTAATTCCTGCAGCTGACACGAAGTCCTCTGTTTCTCAAACAGCAAGTTCTCTGCACACGAGTTTGGATCACATATAGTCACTCAAATTTGGATTGATTGCTGTTTCTATCTCAACAATAAATGGAGGCCCTGAATCTCAAACATGAGGTCAGGGCTATGTTTCTGGATGTATCATGAGCATTTGACAACGTTTTGTAGTATGCTCTGTTTTTCTCAGCATTCTGCCTGTGCCCCACAAAGCCAACTTATTTTCTGGATTGCCAACTTCTCCAATCATACTTCAAATGCTTGGCTCTCAAAGGAATCCTTTCATCTGCTCTCTCAGTAAATGATGGAGAGCCCCAATTAGGCATTACTTTGGGCCCAATGCTGTACCTCATAATTGGAGAGCGCCAATTAGGGGGGAGTTTATAATAGTTGGAGAGCCCCAATTAGCATCCTATAGGCCATTACATTAATGACCTGTAGTATGCTCAAGAAAACACTTTTCCTTTTCACAGATGACTTCATATTATATTTTCATATAATGGTGTTTATCTATCCATGATATCTTCTGTCCGAATTTTGCAACGTCTCCCCATCTACTTGCTGGTTGCTGTTTCCTTCCCTCTTCTCTTCTTTTATTGTACGTCAATTCTATTGCTTGTTGCATGTGTCTGCTGTTAACGTGACCGAACAAAAAAAAAAAGTGTCCATGCTCACTGCCCCCACTCTTCGTGTATTGCCTTTATGTGCTCTTTAACTCGCTCTTCGATGAGCAAAGAATGTATGTACAAAAAAAGAGCTGTTCAAACAATCTGAAAGAAACAGACAAACAAAGCAAAGGACTCCGAGAAATAATGGTTGTTTATTGACAAATATCATCTTCTATTTTCTCCTCTTTTATGATGACCTTTCATGAAACACAGCACAAAAACCCATCATTGTAATTATGAAATACAAATTGGTGTCAGACGCATGATCTTCCTCAAACCTGAGATTATATTCAGCATGAATTTTGAGTGCGAACCAGTAAAACTAACTCGGGGAACAGAGTGCAAACTTAACTGTTACCTCCAATGTTCCTCCCAAACTCAAGAGATGCAGAATATCAGCACTTCATTCAAACCATACACAACAAGGTTCATAATGGAGGAAGTAGTTTGGAAAGCCAGGTGCCAAAGGGGCGCTTACCTGCAGCTGGCACGACTGGGTAGACGGTGAAGCGCCAGCCCCAGCCATTCACAGAACCATCACTGGTAAACTTCCAGCGGAGTTCTTCTCCACAGACACGAAGCTCACTGGACCAGTCTGACCACTCACGTCCTAACAAAGAGCATCACAGTTATAACTAAGAAAATGTCATTAAAGACTTTACAATTACATCTTAGACAAACACAGTTAAATTTGTTTCCTTCCATGGGGGAGGTGAGGCTACAATATATTGATGGGCTATTTATGAAAAACAACATTGTGTATTTTGTTTACATACTCAAGTGCAGACGGTAATGTAAATTACTCAGAATCAAAATTCGCATTTGGATTATTTTACTACATTCCAGTCCTTCCCTCACCCAATGAACCAAAGAAGCTTGACTTGACCAGCCTAGTTAATCCAATGTAGGAGGAAGGCATCCCTCAGCATGGGCCAGTTTTTTTATATTCACCAAAATTCAAAGCCATTGGATTCCAGGAAATGCTTCAATTTCATCTCCATGCAGTGATCTCTGGTCTGCCGCTCCTTCTCCCAGGGCCTTCTCTTGGTTGCTTATAATTATTGTTTTTCACCAATTTTCCATTGTTTTGCTATGCGTCAGTCATGTTCCATATCAGTTTTTTGATTGTGTACAAAACATATTTTTTTTACCTACTGTTTTAAGGCTCATGGAAGTCGTAGTCACAGACACAAATCATAAACTCTCGCGCAGACACACAACAGTCCAGTATTTGACTCCAGACAAACAGGCCGTTCATCATGAAGAAAGAAACCTCCGAGTGCAATTTGGGTGCGGGCGGTGCCACTTAATGTCAGCACTATTTTTGCTACAATCATAAAATAGGGCACTTTTAGGGAGAAATCTCCCTCTTCATGAATGCCAAAGAACAGGATTTCTCCATGTTCTATCCTCTAAATGCTGAGCGTCGAGCAGGGAACAGCACGTAACATTTTAAAGTCTTCTGTACAACTCCACCAGTGTCGGAATTTAACTGCCGATCTCAGAAAGATTTTTTAAAAAGTTTTTAGAAAAACATGAATTATAAACACAAGTAATATTTATCTCCAAAAATGGATGAGGTCATGTTTTTTGTGGAGTTCAAGTGGAGCTTTCTGATGTGGAGTCTTCATGATCTCCTGAATTGATTAGGCAAATTAACTACAAATATCCCGAAAGAATTCCCACATTTTAAATGGACGCAATGTTAAGGTGTATCGAGCAGCTTAATATGTCCTTTTATGGCATAGCATTCTAATTGCAAAACTAGAAGGGCACTCGGTGGAGCGCATACCTCCGAAATGTAATTCCCAATCCACGAGAACATATCGGGCCGTATACGTTTTTGAAATATCATGCTATACAGTACTATATCGTTTTTGTCCCTATCTTTCAATGGTGAAGAATCACTTAAAAAAATTAAATAATTCTCGAATCCAGATCCGGATTCGGAACTTCACCAAAATCGAATCAATGCGTCCTTTCGATACACCCAACCTGTCCACCAAGTTTCGTCTGAATCCATCCACAACTTTTTGAGATATCGTGCTACATATCATTTTTAGCCCTGTCTCTCAACGGTGAAGAATCACTAAAAAATTTTTAGTCGTCGGATCCGAATCTGGATCTTCACCAAAATCCAATCAATTCTTCCTTGTCACACATCCAACCTGTCCTCCACCAAGTTTCGTCTGAATCCGTCCACAACTTTTTGACATATCGTGTTATATATCAGATTCGCCCTATCTCTCAATGGTGAAGCATTACTTAAAAATTATCAGATCCGGATCCAGATCAGGATCTTCACCAAAATTGAATCAATTCTTCCTTGTCACACCCCCAACGTGTCCACCAAGTTTCATCCGAATCCGTCCACAACTTTTTGACATATCATGCCATATATCGTGTTTGGCCCTATCTCTCAATGGTGAAGAAACACATTAAAAAATACCCCCGAGCGGGAGTGCCGGTCATCTCTGCCAGAGGTCGAAAGTAACTCTGTGCCCAAGACTGGAATAGGGGAGTTCATAAAGTACGTACGCTCTACTTCCGGGTTTCAAAACCACCCACCCCCTCTGTATGCAGGCTAGTGACCCCACCCCCCTCATACATCGCTAATCGCTTGCAAAGCCAGCAGTTCCTTATGAACCGATGTTTGTAAACCATGACAATGCAGTCCCTAGCGGTGTAATTTACCTTTTTCTTTTAATATCACAGCACGTCATTTATGAAAATAAAGTAAAAATTGACATCGAAACAATGTTAATGTCATAAATGAAAGTAAGTGTGCATATTGTTATGGCTGTGGAAATTTGCAATACAACAGAAAGGTCCTCAGGTTAGATATATCGATAAGTTCATGTGTAGTTAGTCCACACCCGTTGTTTAGAGGGAATATGTGTGATTCATCCGGCTGCGACGCTTTGAGTTAGCCATTTTTCTTTCTCTATCGTTATTTGGACCAATAATCCCCAACAACTCAAACACCACCACCTTCGCCTCTTTACCTCCACAACTCCATCCCGCAAACATCGCTTCACCGCCATTCCCAAACGACACCCGCCAACAAACTCAACCACCACAGCAAACCCCCACCACCTTCGCCTTTCTCCTTCCACAACCAAAACCACACCACCTGTCAACACGAACGTCGTGCTGCCCAGGGCCCGTTCGGTGATTCTTGCCAAACGCGTCGAGCCGCGAGTACAAATGGACTCCTTTTAGGAGGTAAATCGGATCAGGGGAGGCTCACGCCCCCTTTTTCTCCGTCCAATGGGCGAGCGTCGGCGCGTTGTGGCCCCGCCCCCAAGCGCGATGCATGTGGACTCCTTTTAGGAGGGAAATCGGATCAGGAGAGGCTCACGCCCCTTTTTGCCCGACCAATGGCTAAACGTCGGGTGGCGTGGCCCCCGCCTCCAAGCGCGTTTTGATCCGCGAATTAGCTACACGCTCCTCGCCCGGCCTATAAATACGCGAGACAAGGCGGCTCGCGAGGGGTGTTGGTTGTGCTGAGCTGTGCGGGTCGTGCTGGGCTGGCTGGTCGAGTGAAGACGGAGGTCGTGGAGTCGTGAGTCGTGTGTTCGCGGGATCGGACGGCGAAGGGGACGGAGCTCGGAGTTGAGGTCGAGGGACGAGGCGCGGAGTGAAGCAGGGACGCGGAAGAGGGCTCAGGGCGAGAGTTCGCCGGAGTCGGTGCGGTCCCAAGGCCCCGCTAGCGGGACGGAGCGTCCGCCATTCCCCTCTCTCCACCCCGAGCATCAACAATTTCCCCATCCACGCTGAGATAGCGCCGGTAACCCCGTCCGCTCCCGCCCCAACCGTGGTGTCCGACCGACACACGTGCCTGCGCAACGCACGCCTCAAGGAGCTCACCGACCACGCCAGGGCACGGAGTCAGGCACGTTACGCTGACATTGCGGCTAGCCCGTCATCGCGCCACGAGGGCGCGGGTAAGACCCTTCGGTCTCGTGGACCTGGCCGCTCACCCAGGTCCCACGTACATTTGGTCCACGGACCTGTCTGCCCCCTTGCCTGTGAGGGTGGCTTTATTTGCTTTTTGTGTAAAGTTTGTGTGTGCGCCAGTCTTTTAAGTAAACTGAATAAGTGCTTGTACATTACGTTATTCGGTTGTAACTCTGCGTTGTGTTCTTGCTTTGACTGTATACGTGCATTTTTGTATGGCTGTAAAATACGTGCTTGTCTGAGAGTGAAATAAATGTGCTTGTCAAATTGTTTCCCGTTTCGTTGCGTCCTTCCTTTGTTTGAAAGTTCCATTGCATTACATAGTGATTGGTAGTGGTGTAGACACCCAATAAATAATCTGAACCGTCGAGGTCGACGATAACTCCGCTCGGTTAACCTGTAGCACGGAACGACCGCTTAAGCGGTTCATGTCCGAGTCGACCTGCGGCGTGGTACAACTCCTCGGTACGCTACCGCGCGGGTACTTATGTATATCGACATTCGGCGATTCACCTATTCGCGCGGGTAGAATGCGGACTGGGTTGGGTGAGGTTAAACCCCCACCCGTGGCTAGCTCCTTGGCGTAGTTCCAAGAGGGTCACGACTGAATTGTCCGTTCCGGTGGGCGACGCGTCGCGATTTGAGTTACGTGGCCGATCGCACGCCAGGCGGGCCAGAATTCGTAACAATATAAACTTGTGTTCCATTGTTTTTAGTTAATCTACAAAAGCTTCAAATGTAATATTTGTCTCGGAGATTCCGGTTCTTAATTTTAATACTTTTTTTTTGTATGTACTTTATGAACGCCCATACGGGAATCAGAGCGAAGTTTGAAGGGCTATAAAATCGGAACGAGAGCAAATTTCAAAAAAATGGCTCTGTTGTTCTAGATAATAGTCCATAGTATCTGAATCACTAATAACATTTGATCTCTCTTGATAAATGAGGGAGGAGATACGATTTGAAATGACGATTTTCGCAACTTTGACAGCCTCGTGACATTGACCTCGACTTTGGACGACCTTGAAAGTTATCGTTGTGCATGTCTCATCGACCTCTATCCATTCCACTATTGGTTATTTGTCTCCACTTGGTTTGATTGTGGACGTACGGACGGACGTACGGCGGACGGATGACGGACGGACAGACTTCGAGACTTATTATTAGGCCATCTCTACTGAGATGCTAGAAGATGACCTAAAAATCTAGTAGTCGGATCTTCACCAAATATAATAATCAGTTCATCCTTGTCACCCACCCAACCTGCCCACCAAATTTCATCCAGATCCGTCCACAACGTTTTGAGATATCCTGTACACAAACAGACAGACAAAAGACAGAAAGGGGGTGAAAATATAACCTCCTTCACCTTTGGTGGCGGAGGAATAAATAATAATAAAGAATGATAACATTGTGACAAAGCATATATAAATTAACACTAATAATATTAACAATAAAAATAGTAGTATCATTTGGCAATAACAACAAACGTATGATCCCCACCCAAGCTCATCTGAGCTTGGTGAAAGGCAAGCCAATTCTCAAGCAGAAAGCAGGCAGGTGTGCTACAAGGACATGAAGACCAATGAAGATTTGATCCAATGGACCAATAGGCCACAATATTTTCAAAGTCATAGCTTAGCAGTATTATAAAATTGTAACTGTGTGTTTCAATCAGACTTAGTGGCGTAATGTCTGGAGCTTCCACTCTGAACCTGGGAGCATTGTGGTTTGAACCCTGGTCGAGTCATACTAAAGACTTTGGAAATGAAATATGCTGCTTCCTTGCATGACACTTAGCATTTAAAAAAGGAAGGATAGAGTATGTACAAACAACCAGAAAGCACTTCTCATTGTCTGCGCATCATATATATATATATTGTATGTGTGTGACAATAAAATCAATATTATTATGATTATTATTATACGTTGGCAATCAATGCAAAGGATATGATGGGCTTAATGGCCTCCCCCACGTCGATGTTCCTTGAAAGGGAACTCATATGATATAAACTAGCAGAGACCCGTGAAACATCCACGCAATGTAAAATGTGACTTCAAGGCCTCAACTCCCCTCCCACCGTCTCACAAACCCAAAGTCCTCAACTTCCCCACTCCAAACCCCTCCACAACTCAACACTTCCTCTTCACCCCAGAGCCTCAACCTCCCCCTCCCCTTCCCAATTCTGTCCATCGTTGCTCTCCCCTCCCCTGCCTCCAAACCTAACTTATGTCCTCCCCTCCCCATCCTCCCAGTCATAAAAGCAAAAGGGCATTACCACATCAATCATTACAAATTTCATTATCTCATCAAAAAGAGCGAGATATTTAACTCTTTACCCTCCACTATCATGCTATCACCGACTTCACAGAAACAGAAACAGCAACAGTAACAGTAACAGCATGGCTCCTACATAGTAGGTTCATTTTGGTGGAATCCGTGACCATTTTTTTGTCCTTCCAAAATTCGATGGTGAATTTGAACTTTCGACCCTTTGGAAAAAAATAAAAATAAGGACCACTGGACCTGTAGCTTATCTGGGCCCTGGCCTAATGTTGTAACCAAAACTTGGCAGCATTCTGACTGGTGGGTCTGGAGAAGAATTTTGAAGAAATTTATTAAGTCGGCCATTTTGCCCAACTTAAAGTCATGTGACTGGAACGAGCTTTGCAATTCCTGTTTAAATAATATCTGGATGTAAATTCCAGATTAGCTTATAAGCTCTGATGCACCTCCAAAAATGTCAGCTAAATCCACCAGAGTGCAAAATCCAAATGGCCACCAGCAGCCATAATGGAAATAAGATGAATCATATCTTTTGAATCAAATGCACTACAAGCATGAATAAGGGTCATTTTCAACTGATTTTAAAGTGAAAAATCCAATGGGATGGTCATTTTATAGGTTGCAGTCATCTTCACCTCTAAATCCAAGATGGCCACTGAAAAACCACAAATGCAATATTCTCAGAACCAGATGAGTTGTATGCATGAATGAGGTGTCGTTTTCCAACTACTTTCATCATGCTAAAACTGATGGGAGGGTTATTTTACACTTTGAAGGTCATCATTACCTATAAATGTATGACATTAATATGAAAATTTTTCCATTTTCAGAGGTTTCCATCAATCCAGTCGACATTAGGGACAGCGACCCAATCATTGCAGATAGAATGACGCACAGTCACAAGGAATCTTGGTAAGTAAAAAATAAACCGATGTGTTGATGATAATCAACTGTAAATTGAAGTTCAATATGATACCTATTCATACGATTTGGGTATACGAGTTAATTTGCATTTGCATACGAGTTAATGAAAGATATCTCAAATTGAAATAACGGGACAACACTTCGTTGATTCTCATTTTCGTGATCATGCAGAATTGTGTACAAAAATGTCAGAACAATCCCTTAGATATATCTATATGGGTAATTAATGTTATGTTTTCTTTATAATTCAGGTGCAGAATGTTTCGTTGACATCATTCGCTGGAGCACCTCTTCAAATCCAGTCACCCACAAAGTGCGAAGACAGCTTACTATTAGATGATTTCTGTCCCAGTGCATCGGTGTGGTACAGATCGTTAGCTGTTATATGTATACTGCATATATGTATATATATATAGTTACAGATTTCAGAATCCATCCGATGAAAGCATACCAACATCCAGGTCCTCAGATAGTTATTTCCCTAAATGCATGTCCAGGATAGACCCATCCCCATGTTCTGGTGGGATTCTAAATGTGATGCATTGAGAAGGGTAAAGAATAGATCCCCTCTCTTTTGGGAAACTTTTTCTCTTTACGACAGACACGTTAATGCATGCCATTTCTTTCACGGACGCCGGCGCCTGCTTTTTTCCAGCGACATTGACACACATTTCTTTCACGGACGCCGAGACCCGCCTTTTTCCAGCGACATTGACACACATTTCTTTCACGGATGCCGAGACCTACTCTTTTTCGATCGGCGTTTGACACGAGGAATAATGAGAGCGCGGATTGTCATGGCAACGGTGCGCAAGTGGGTGGGGTGAATTTTGGGGGAGTCGGTGGCACCTATAAAGAGAAGGAGAGGTCTGTTCTTGGCGAACGGCGAACGGTGGGCGGTGGTGAGAGCGGCGCGCCGCGCGGGTCAGTCAACTGCATGTGGAAGTGAGCGGCGCGCGGCGGGTCAGTCACCAACGAGCGAGGCATGGGTCAGTCGACAACGAGACAGTTTGCCAGTCAGACGGCTGGTTGCTTCGTTGGTTCCAGTCAGACGGCTGGCTGTTTCGTCGGTTCCAGTCAGACGGTTGCCCTTGGCGTACCTGTTTCTTTGGGGTGACGTCGACTGGCATTCAAGGCTGTTGGCGAGTGGGTGCACGGCAAGGCTGGGTG
Source organism: Eptatretus atami (assembly GCA_035128595.1). Taxonomy (NCBI): domain Eukaryota; kingdom Metazoa; phylum Chordata; class Myxini; order Myxiniformes; family Myxinidae; genus Eptatretus; species Eptatretus atami. The sequence continues at coordinate 71,584,113 of CM068964.1, forward strand.
CTGGCGACGGATAAGACACGCACACACATTTCAGGACGTTTTCATTTGACGGACGACTTCTCTTTGGTGAGTGAGACGATTCTTCCCACCCCCCCCCCCCCCCCCCAATGATCTGCTGGGTACCCTTGTCTGTGTTTAGTTGTTAAGTAAGTCAATCCCTGATAAGCATCTGCTCTCTGTCTCTTTTCCTATCACTCTGATTGATTTGCCTGATTAATTATTTATTTGCTTGCGATCATTTCGATTCATTTGGAATTTATTTATTTTTACCTCATGTAAATAAAAAGTTATTTTTGTTTATTTATTTTCTTATTAATAAATTATTATTTGTTGACGTTCAAACATGTCCGTGATTGTCCTTTCCTTCCATTGATCCAGCATTGTCCGAACCTAGATAGACTGGGAGGTAATTACCACAGACTTGAGCAATAATAGTCAACACGCAACAGCAGTTAAAACACTCAGCCGCCCTAATAAGATCTAATCAAGATAAGATTTGCTTTGCCGAAGAGGCGCTCCCCGTTCAGGTAACCACGTGACCTCTAGTTAAATGTATAATTAGACGGTGGACAATGGAACTCGTGGTTAACTGGGTGGCGTTCATTGTTCTAAGCAACCCACCGTACCACAACTTTAATTGTGAGCGTGGGCCCCAGGTCCGGCTCTTCCAGGACAACCGGGGATTAAACCCCTGAGAGTACAAACTGGTGTCTCGGTACCCGTGGCCGTAACAATATATATATATATATATATAATATATATATATATATATATATATTATATATATATTATATATAATATATATATCGAACATATATATATAGTCAAGATTACATGAGGAGACTTGATATGTGCAACTGGCTCAGTGACAGGATGGAGTGGTATCCAAACTGGATCAACCTGATCTGGTTCAGTGATGAAGCCCATTTCAACTTGAACGGTGCCATCAACAACCATAACAACATTTTCTGTGGGGCAGAACCACCTCACAGATAATGAAGGTTTGCATAACGAGGGGTTATGAAGGTATGTAAGCCCTTCGTGAAGTGGGGAATACCGACATTGCATTTACGGTTTTTCAGTGGCCATCTTGGATTTAGAGGTGAAGATGACTGCCAACCTATAAAATGACCATCCCATTCTCATTAGATTTTTCACCTTAAAATCAGTTGAGAACGACCCCTCATTCATGCTTGTCGTGTATTTGGTTTAAAAGATATGATAAATCTTATTTCCATGATGGCCATCGGTGCCCATTTTGTATTTTGCGCTCTGGTGGAATTTGCCGACATTTTTGGGAGATGCATAGGAGCATATTTTTTTTCTAAAGGATCTAAGGTAGCCAAATCCACCATGAAATTTTGGAAAGAAAAAAAGATGGTCACGGATTCCACCGAAATGACCCAACTAACATGTCTTCGCCCATCACAGTCAACTGTTCAACTCACAATCCTGCGAGATATGTGGCAACCTCATTGAATTGTAACTCTCAATTAAGTGACCATAAGCAGCCTAATTGTGCTATCAAGACACTGAAAACAATTTAATTATCTTTGTCCTGATGCATATAAACACATTGTTAAAAGTAAATAATGATGGATGTTTTCTTTCACAATCTCACGAGATTCTCAGAACTCCTCGGACAAAGACCTAGAAAATGGCATGGGGTTTGTGGTCCCTGGTCGAGTCTTCAAGAGAAAATAGTCAGAAATATTAGCAAAGACCGATGGAAACTCTGCGGTAAAAGCCAGTGCGCTTAAGAGAATGCCACATAGTTATTTGAGCGGTGTATAGGCAACAGACTGCTACCTCGATTGCTCCCGATAATAAAATAAAGATTGCACCCATGTCTGAAGGAAGCGGTTCAGTTTGGCATTTTTAATGTGAAATAGGCAAAGCCTAGAAATGAACAAAACCCATTAGAATTACCCTTTATAACTCTTTGGAATTCCCCTTTCAAACCCCCTTAGAACTCTCCTTTGTAACCCTTTAGCCCATCAAAAATGAAGGAGAAGAACCTCTCTACCCCAAAGATAGAGGATTACTTGCAAGCTACGGGAGTTTCTGGGCATGGTGACTTTCTACAGGAGGTTCATCCCAAACTGTGCAGACATCCTTCATCCACTAACTGACCTCTTCATACGACATGGGAAGGAGTCAAAAATACTTCTGGTTTTGTCCGACGAATGTGCTGCTGCTTTCACCGCAGATCATTTTTCGCTAGCAGAGGACACAATGCTTGGCCATCCTAAGTCGGATGCACCATTGTGCATCATGGTGGATGCATCAGATGTGGCAGTTGGTGGAGGATTCCAACAGCATGTGGAAAGGAAGTGGGAGCCCATTTTCTGTTTTTTCCTTGTAGCCTGGAATTAAATTGCATCGACCCATGCCAACTGCACCCCCTCCCCCTCAATCTCCAAGCTGACCTCCTTCCAAATTTACAGTTTTTTTCTGACAGAGTTTGCATTTGTGTCCATCTTGTCCACCCCATGCATCCTCTCCTACCCCTCATTCCTCCTTACACCCATTGTTTGGCCAAGTCTCCCTCTATTTTGTCCTTGAACCCTGCTGTTGGAGTTTCCCTCTCTCTCTCTCTCCATTGTTGCTTTTAGTCTGTTGCATCCCGACCCATTCAGTGTGATAGCTCTTCCACAAGTCTTGACCTTGTATACAAAAACACTTGCACAGGTCACCACAATGACCAACCGACCCATCCACATGCATTTTCCATAAGTCAAAGAGCTTTCATGCCTGAAGCATGTAAATGGTTGAAGCTTGTGAACAAGCTGGGTGAGAGTAAGTACCTGAACGCATAGACACATTACGGTTAGCAGCATCCATGATGGTGAGGGGATCGTGACGGCGCTCAGTCGAGCATTGTCTGTCAAACTCCACACGAAGGTTTTCAGCTCCTTCACCAAAAGACAATTGCAATAAGCAGGGAGAATAAAGTTAAAACACCTGAATGTTATACATACAATGAAGGCAATTTCATTAAACAATTAATTCTAAATGGTTTCTCCACTGTACTCTGGAACGAAAATGACAAATACATTTAATAAAAATAATCTTGATGGGGAATTGAAATGTTCAAAAATATGCTAATATTATGACAGTTTTCGGAGACCCTGGGGAGGCACAAAGCTACACATAAGGAATCCCTAGTGGACTTATCTCCATGGTCTATTATCAAGCTAAATTACTTCTCCTCTCATATCAGTGGAAAGGGATTATGCGTTGTTTTGTGTAGAAGACTCCCCTTTGTGACTCTTCTCCACACAGATTAATGTCAATAATATACATTGCAAATATATATATATATATATATATATATATATATATATATATATATATACATATACATTACAGGGGTGAGTCAGAAGTAGTGCCTGATTTCTGTCAGTTGATTGTTTGTTTGCCATTTGTATTACAGTGACAAGAAGGTAGAAATAAATGAATGACATGTTTCTCTAACCATTTATTCAAGAAAAATGATTACGGAACTGTACCAAGCTGTTTTACTTGCAATTTTCAAAGTGTCCTCCCTCGTGATCGATGCACAATTGCAGCCGAGCAGGCACAGAGCGGCACACAGATCTGCAGAGTTCGATATCAATTTCCTCAAACTTTGCAGTGATTTGACCTTCAATTCCTGAATGGTACGAGGCTTTTCACGATAAACAAGGTCTTTCATGAGCCCCCAAAGAAAGAAATCTGGAGGTGTAAGGTCTGGGGAGCGTGCCGGCCACTCGATCGGACCGCGGCGGCCGATCCACTTTCTGGGAAAGTTTTCATCAAGCCACTGACGAACATAACGTCCATAATGAGGTGGAGCTCCATCATGCTGGAAATACAGTCCTGATCTTGTACCCTGGGTCAAAAGAAGGTTTGCAACATATCAGAGTAAATTTCTGCAGTAACAGATCCTCAAAGAAAAAGGGTCCAATTATCCCTAATGGAGATATGGCTGCCCAAACTGTCACTCCAGGTAAATTTACCTCCTTCTCAACTGTCACTCTTGGGTTATTCGCAGCCCAGTAGACACAATTGTGTCTATTAATTGTGCCATTAAGCTTAAAACATGCCTCATCTGACCACCAGATGTTGTCTAGCATTGTGTCCTCTTCGTGAAGTTTAGCGAAGAACTCTTCGCAATATTGAAGACAGGCGTCGTCATCTCCATCATGAAGGGCATGCAGTAAGCGTGGAATGTAAGGTTTCCATTTTTTCTGGAGAAGGATACGGATAACACTTGATTGGCTCACTTCCAACTCTGCAGATAAACGGTGAGTTGACTTTTGCGTACTTTGTTCCAGTCTTCTGATGGCTTCTTCAGCCTTAGCTACATTCGTTGCCGTTTTCGGACGACCGGACTTCTTTGCAGTGGCTACCGACCCTGTTGCTTCAAATTTCTCGACAATCAATCGTATGTTTCTTCCCTGAGGTGGGTTAATATCGAATTCCTGTGCCAAACGGCATGCCGCCATCATTGGTTGTTCATTACATTTGCAGTAATGTTTCACGGCCGCAATGCGTTGATTCATTGAAAGGTAATTCATGGTTAAATTTGGTGCAAATTCAGTAACTTTACAAACTTGCAGCAATAACCTGCAAAACAAAATAAAATCAAAATAAATAAATTACGAAAATTAATAATCTGCAAGAGAATTATTAACATGACTTCCCAGAAAGAATCTGACAGCCGAAAAAACAGAAATTTGGTGCTACTTTTGACTCACCCTGTATATATATTATGTATATTATATATATATATATTATATATATATATATATATATAATATATATAATATATATATATATAATATATATATATATAACATATATATATCTATATTATACATTATACTATATATACACATAATATATTATAACATATATATATAATACATATATATATATATATACAATATATATATATATATACACACACACAACACACACACACACACACACACACACACCACAACACACACACACACACACACAACACACACAATACACACAGTGCCTAAAGAAAGTCTACACTCACTTTCAAATTTTTCACGTTTCTTGCATTATAGCCTGGAATTAAATTGCATGAAATCAGACTTTTTCCACCTTTATTTACACATCGTAACGCACAACATTCAAGTGAAAAACAAATTCTACAAATTTCAGAAAATTAATTAAAAATACAAAACTACAATACCTTGGTTGGATAAGGTCGACCCCTCTGAGTTAATACTTTGATGGAAGCACCTTTGACAGCAATTACAGCTGTGAGTCTGTTGGGATAGCTCTCTTCCAACTTTGCACACCCTGATTTAGGCAATATTTGCCCATTCTTCTGGACAAAACACTTCAAGCTCAATCAAGTTGTGTGGGGAGCGT
>CM068964.1:71624987-71651046 GCA_035128595.1 Eptatretus atami
ATATATATATATATATATATATATATATGAGAGGAGGAGCCAAAATTTTGCCTTTGGGAACACAAGCTTCCCATCGATGAGGAGGGGATATTGTGATGGTTGTGAGTCCACAGAGGACTTTGTGCACCTCTTGGACGGAAATAAAGCACATTCACACAGAATTCGAGTTAGTTATGCCAGAGTATTCTGTTTTGCAATTAAGTTATATCGCGTTCACGTGGATAAATATACATGACGAATGTGAGTTAGATCAGGTTAGCTGCCACAGTGGGGGAAGCGGAGCCCTGCAAACTACCATCACGGGCTGCGCATCTGTCCCCCTACAAACATTGCGCCCATGAAGGGATACTAGGCCGAGGAAACGGGGGGGGGGGATGAATAAAAAGGGGAATGGAGAGAGAGAGAGAAGAGAGAGAGAGAGAGAGAAGAGAGAGAGAGAGAGAGAGAGAGAGAGAGAGACAGACAGAGAGAGAGAGAGACAGAACAGAGAGAGAGACAGAGAGACAGAAGAGAGAGAGAGAGAGAGAGAGAGAGAGAGAGAGAGAGAGAGAGAGAGAGAGAGAGAGAGAGAGAGAGAGAGAGAGAGAGAGAGAGAGAGAGAGAGAAGAGAGAGGGAGAAGAAGAGAGAGAGAGAGAGAGAGAGAGAGAGAGAGAAGAGCTAACCAAAAGGGAACTGAAGAAAAATGCAAATAATTCGAAATTGATGCCGCTTCAGCCCTCTGTTCCCTATCCGCACCTTTTACTCATGCAGACATCAACTCATTTCGATGCTTCTTCCTCTCATTCTGACTTTTTCCAATTTCTTTCTTTATCACTGCTTTTTTCGCACGAAATGAACTTCGCCACCGACGCATTTTCGTTTTACCCGACTATCGTCACGTTGTCTCAAAGTCGTCACCTGCTCTCGAACGACGGCGCAAGATCCCCACAGCCATGCAGATAATTGGGTTCGACTCACGGATGTCCCGCAGTTTCCCAACATTAACGGGCGCTGCCCCACAACTGAGGAAGGAGTCTGGGGTAAGGCAAGCCCGAACCACCAAGCAGTGGGTATGGTAGCCTCTGCTGAGGTTACTGAAGGTACACCGACGCACGTAGTAGACTCCACACTTAATCTCTCATACTCTAAATTTCTCAACCCCTCTTCCGACATTCTTTTCTTCCTTCGGGTGTCTGGATACATTTATTGTAAAAGTGCCAAGTCATTTTTGTCAGGCATCAGAGGGCAGGTTTTATCACATAGTGGATAAGTGGAATGTATAATTTTGTATATGTGCTTGTAAATTGATTACATATAGCTTGAGTTGTCCCATCCTGATTTCTCCCACCATTTTCCCATTTAAATTCCCCAACTGCCATTCCTCCCACCAATTTCCTGTTCTTTTACCTGATGCTTAATAAATTAATGAGAGTTGATTTCGTGTCTTGACTTATCTGGCTCGGGTTTGGTCTGGGACAGCACTCATGGGCAATTGGTCCAAGAGAATAATTGAAACAATAGACGAGAGAGTGTGATGCGTAGCGTTGGTTCGCTCGGCGAATTTGTAGGCATTACACAGTTGCAGGCACGGTTCCCCATCTGCTTCATTCATCTCACAGGCACGGTAAACTGACCATGGTCACGAATATCCGGCCAGAGGTGAGTGTTGTAGATGGTGTCCATGGTTTTTTTATAGACATGCTGGGTTTTCAGAGTTATCCACCTGTGGGGCCATAACAATATGATGCCATTCAAAAACAAAATACTGCTTGCAAGCACAGAGGAAGTCAACCAACCAGTTGAGAAAGGGCTGTTTCCAGAATTGGCAAACAATTTGGTGAGCAGAGCTGGCATTCTATATGGTGTCAATATATTGGGAGATATTCAATGAGATTGTCCTGACCTCTTGTTTAAGGTTTCGGACATCTATCGACTACTATGTGAACAGGAGAAGCATGCCAAGCGTAAAGAGGATAGGATGGAACCCAAATTGTTCCTCAATACCGGAGAATCTAGAAGAGGTAAGCCTGAGGTTGGTAGCAATAAAGAACTCGATGGGGTTGCTTACAATGGGCTCAAAGGCTGACCAGCCTGTCATTTATCTGATCTTCCTCAGAGCACTTATTGTGAATTGGGGTGATGTTTGAAACTTTCCAAGATGATAGAAAAGTGACCTTCCGTGAATGACCAGCAAAAGAGGGTAGATAAAGAAGACAGAGCAGCTGTGCAGCGTTTGAGGACCAATGAGGTCGTGCCATCTGGACCAATAGCTGAGAAGTAAAGTTGGCCAGAAACGTTCCCACCTTTGCAGTTGAGAAATCAACATAATCTCAAGAAGAGTTTATAGGTAGGAGAATGGCAGCTATCAGAAGGCAGGATTTGAAGACCTCAGCAAATATTTTGTTGATACAGCCTGACATTGTGAGAAGTGTACATCTGGGCTTCATTCTGCAAAAATGATAGCACTGATTAGGAACATCCTCTTGAAACTGACCTGATTAGTTTCCACTAGATGTTCAACGATGGCATTTGGCTCAGGAGATATGATCTCAAGTGACCATTGTGAACAGACTCATTTGAGGACAGATATAATGGCTGTCAGACCATTGTAAAGGCACTCTAAATTACCTTCTGTAGAGTTGCAAATTTCCTTTACCAAATACTGACAAACATCTTGAGCAAAAGTGGACGTCAACAAAACTCCAAAATTGTCATTTAACAGTTATTGGGCCGACGTAGAGGTTCTAAACCTTTTTCTCTCATCTCCTCTTCCCGTCCAGGCTGGAGTTCCTCAAGGCAGTGTTCTTGGCCCTGTGCTTTTTCTGGTTTTCATCAATGATCTCTCAGATTCCCTGGAGAATCCTCCTTATCTCTTTGCTGATGACTCCACCCCCTGCAGTACCATTTCTCATCTCTCTGATCAGTAGGCAGCAGCCTCCTCACTCTCTGCAGACCTGGATAAAATCACAAGCTGGTCAAACACTTGGAATATGTCTTTCAATCCTGACAAATCTCCCAGCCTCACCATGTCTTTCCGAAAGGACTGTCTGGAAAACCCCCTGTTCTACTTTCTCAACAATCCCCTTGAAGAAGTCCTTTCATTCAAGTTTTTGGGTCCCACTATCTGTCACGATCTTTCCTGAATTAGCCACATCTCCAAGCTGGCCTCCAAAGCCATTCGGCAAATGGGAATCCTACGTCGTGCAAAGTCCTTTCTTGGCACACCTGAGCTTCTAACCATTTACAAAGCTTTCATCAGCAGTCTGATGGAGTAATGTTCCCCCCTATGGGGTGGTGCTCCTGCTTCACACCAAGCTCGACTTCATACTGTGGAAACCAAGGCTTTTAGGATCGTTGGTATCTCCTGTGATGAAGCTGAGTATTTGGGTCTTTCACTCTCTCACCGGAGGCAGGTTGGTGGTCTTTCTGTCTTCTGCAGTCTCCTCCAGTGGCCTTGCCCCCCCCCCCCCCCCGTGATCTGTACACCCTATATTTCCTCAGGTCGCTCAAGGTCCGCCAAAAAAACCCTTCTGGTCAAACTGCCAAAATCAAGAATCACTGCTCACCTTCACTTTCACTCTTTCATTCCTCTTTTTTCCGACCTCTGGAACAAACTCCCACACTCTCTTCAATCCCACTCCTCCCTCCAGGTCTTCAAAACAGCTGTTCACCACCATCTCACCACCATCTTCCCCCATCCAAAATCTTGATCTTTTCTACCCCCGTTAATCCACCCCAAACTCACCTCCTTCCAAATTCCCTGTGTTTCCCTTCCTGAAATCCCTCAGTACCAGGCTTGTTTAACCCTGTGTACCCCCGCCCCATCCCTCTCCCTTCCACAGATATCCTATTGTCTTTGTTCCCCACTATTTTATGCTTCCCTCTCCCACCCCTCTTGTCTCCTGCCTTGTGATATGTTTCTGTGTATTATCTCTTACATGAGCCTCGACTTGGTATACAAAAACAAACAAAAAAAACCCATGGTTCTACCTCTGGTTTCAACCCTAATACAGGCCTTAAGTGGTCACCCAAGGCCAGCAGATGAGCATGTGCTTTAGTTTTATTCTGGTGCACATACTCCAGCACATACTCCGACCTGAGCTCTGATAAACTGAGAAGGGTACTCCCATCTGGAGGGCAGGAGTACCCACGAGTATTGACAAATAAAGGTATGCTATCTGCTGTTTACAAAAAAAAAAAATTTTAAATAATAATAAAAGAGTAAAGTGACGTTTTGGGCCTCAACCTTTCTTCAAAGCAAGAGAGTTATTACACCTTTTTTCGTCATGGCGGTTAATATACCTCTGTCAACAATTTGTTGCAAAATTGGATGTCCTTATTTTATGACCATCTCAAGCCTGGTGTTGGCTTAGTGGTTAGGGTGGCTGGCTTAGGATCTTAGGGTTCTGAGTTTGAGCTCTGTTGGCTGCTGAATTAACACCTGGTGGGGGTTGACTCAGCCTGTCATCCTTCCGAGGTCGGCGAAATGAGTACCAGTGTATTGGAAGAGGGGCACAGCATCAGCAGCACAGCCTCGCTTCCAAGAAATGACAGCTGCTATATGCAAGAAGAGAACAGAACTACCATCTCAAACTGACTATTCCTTTTAAAGACAAATGGATGAAATCAACGGAGAATTGATTGAGGAATGCAAACCGCTGTGAGAAGCAAGGAGAAGCTGATGTTTCAGGTGTTAACACTTCATCGAATGCCAGAAACTTGTCAATGTCTTGCTTCCCACAGCGATTAACATACCTGGGATCAATGTTCTGTTGTTTTTGAGGTCTCTTTTCTGGGTTTGACTGGATAACAAAATTACATAAGATGACAAAAACAGCTGTCTTTTTCAACTTTGACAGCAGGATGTTACATCATCATGATGTAATCTGCTCTTCAAAAGCAAAATTGAACATCTGATTCACCTACTTTCATACATAAATATCGGGCGGCCAAACCACGCCTCATCATTCACATCCATTCTCAATTCCGCAATAGTCATGGCCCACTCAAACACACGTGATCTTGACACTGCGTCTTCCTCCGATCATATACCAGCTTCTACTTGCCGAAAATGTCCGTGCCACTTTTGTTTAGTTTTTTCCAAAAACTTGATGATGATGATGATACTCCATTCCATAAATTTGTCATTCATCTTCAGAACACGAATGCAACACTTATAATTTTAATAAAACTCCAGTACACAAGCGAATGATATGAAGACTAACACAGTACTGACAGGAATATTACGATACACGTTCAATTACGAAAACCAAGCCAGCACTGCCACCTGTCAACAACAAACATCAGTCCTGGAATTTTGTCAGACCTCATGTATGTGTGCGTGTGTGTATGTATACACACAAACACACACACACACACACACACTAGTGTGAATCGGCACGCTTCACGTGCCTCACCACATGTCGCTGCAAAGGCATAGGCATATTTGACCATGCTTGCTTTCTCCAGGAGTGAGGGGGAAGGGGAGGAATGATGGGTGTGGGTTAGTGGGGTGATGGTGGATCGGGGTTGTGGGGGGATTGGGGAATGGTAGAGGAGGGGATGGGGTGAATGGTGCTGAGGGGGATGTGGGGGAAGGTTGGCCAAATATATTTTGTGCTCTGACTTAATATATACTGCAAATCAGAAGTCAACACCCAACACATAAATGAAAAGGAACTGAGCACAAATATATATTGTGAATGTGCCCAATTAAACAATGCATAAATGGAGTGACCGAGGGATGACTGAACAGCAGCGGGGTTGAAGGTAAGACCGATGGGGTGGAGGGATTGTCAAAATGAGGTTTGGTGAAGGGGGATATTGGGGGATTGTTGAAACGGACAATGGGGTGGAGGAAGGAGTGCTGAAATGAGCGGGGGACTTGGGGGGGGGGGGGGGTTGAGAGAAGACACCACATTGGGAAAACACGAACTAACCTCAATGCATGCCACTCAAACAACCCTTAGACAGGGGCCAAGGAGTATCTACACATAGACTAAAGAAATAACTAATCTCGGGTCTCCGACGTGTCCATATATGCTCTATCCCCCTGGGGTAAGTTTCCAAAACTGTAGCAATATATGTGTGTGTGTGTGTGTGTATATATATATATATATATATATATATATATATATATATATATATATATATATAATATATATATATATATATATATATATAACACATATATATATGCTGTATAGTATCACCCACACTAACCCAACACCCACTATTACCACACTTCCCACTCCTGGAGAAAGCAGACATGGTCAAAGATGCCTGTGCCTCCGCAGCAACGTGTGGTGAGGCGCACCGATCACACTCGTTCATGTAATAGCGAACACAGTGAGCTTCATACTTAACGCGTGCACATGAGAGAATAGGAAACAACAACAACAACAACAACACAACACCCTGGCAATTTGGAATCCGTGTCGTTGGCTATGACCCTTTTGCTTCCTGTTTTTTTTTAACGCTGTGCGGTGTATAAACACGATTGGGTTTTATTTCTATCTTGTGAATATTACTTAACGCGTGCACATGAGAAATAGGAAACAACAACAACAACAACACAACACAATACCCTGGCAATTTGGAATTCGTGTTGTTGGCTATGACCCTTTTGCTTCCGGTTTTTTTTTGCTTCTGGTTTTTTTTTGTTGTCATGGGAAATGATGCATGCCGGGAGATAAAGGCATCGTCAGTGTGGGGGAAAAATTTATATTAATGTATTTTAAATTGTAACAAATGGAGTCTCAGAAATGTAACTTTTATGCTGCAAGTTGAATTGGCTGTCCTTTCTGGCCAAAAGACTTTTGCCCTAAATGATAAGAAATGTGTTGTTCTGGAGCAGAGTGACCGAGCTGATAAATGTACGAAGTGGCTTTTCGTCTAAAGGACACGTCTACAGTCTGGGTGAATATCCCCAACCTCTCTCTCATGAAAGTATAAAAATGTTTTGAAATGTAAATTATACCAGTGCAAGCACGTGAGGATGTATGGCATCTCAGTGGCTTGTACTCTTGGGACTGACCAAGTACCAAGTTAGAATAAAACTGTCTGATGTAATGTAGAAGTAAATTGGATCGGGTTGGTGTAACTGTTAACTAAAATAAGAATAAATGGAATAGAACCAAATAATATTACAATCAATTCTTAAGTTGGGGATTCTTAAGTTCATCAATTAATCATTGATCTAAATCAATGGGGATTCTTAAGTTCATTGTATGAGGGTGACAAGTGTATGGTGTATCATTAGAAAAAATAATGTTTCACAAGGAAGGACTTGTGTGGACATCAGTTTTATCAGTGTCGATGGGTTTCTGTAGGATTTTATAACCAAATCGAACAAACGTTAAACTCTGCCTGAAGTCAAATAGGATTCCACAATCGGCCAGTGAGAATCCTTCAGGAGGACAACGATCACAATACTGTGGGTTAAAAAAAATCCACATCAGTTGTTGCCGAGACTCGGATTCGAACCGACATTGGTGCGGTGCTCGTGACCGGAGGTGCTTAATCTGCCGGAGGCAGTGCCTGGAGGAACGACAAGTGTTTGAGCGAAGGTAAGGGAGAGCGCTCTCAGCAGGTAACGCATTTCGAACAAAGAAAAGTTCATTGTCAGATAATTTTATTGAGAGAAAGAAGAGGATCCGGCGGAGGGAGTCCGTTTAAAGTAAACGATAAGTACTGTAGTTTGTTTACAAAAGCGCTGGAGAAGAAGAGAGTCAGATGAAATGAGCATGACGAAGTGACATGCCACAGACCGCGCATAGGACGCGTGAGATATATGTTTGCATTGATACCTGATTGGAGAGATACCCCATCAATTAGGTAAGGCGGTATTCTCAGGGCAAGGCCTACCCATTGCACTTCAGGAGGGAAGGGTGACCCCTGCGATTTCCCAAAATGTGGGAAAGTCGACTATAAATTTTGACATGCCACATGTTTGCATTGATACGGACCGGTCGTGAAAGAGAGAGGCCGAGTACATCGGCTGAGATGCCGAGATAGGGTTAAAATAGATAAATATTATAAGTTACCTGTTTGTAAGAGTTATAAGAGTTACTTTTTGTTCATTGAACTCACTGGAAGTTTGTTGGCAGTGAGGTTGTTATATTATATTGTGTGGAGGTTTTACGGATTTGTAAATGCAATGATTTGCACGAAACGTTTTGTAGGATGCAGGAGACGATTAACCGGCTGGGAGCGTGGTTGGTGATTTACATTGAAATGCATGTGTTACTAAGAGTAAAAAATGAAACTTGTGCGAGTCCAATATTCACTGAAATGAAACGTGTTCTGTTGGGATTTTGACGATATTTTAACTCGTGCTGAGTTGAGCTGTGGATCTGTTTGAAATGGCATGTTATGCATTCTTGGGATTGTGGTTCCACGCGAAGGTCGCAAACTACACTGTGTGAGACCCCCCTCCACTGATCTGTGGGGGTGATATGTATTCACACTGAGTCTTTGTTCAAGCTTTTGTTTAGGTGTGAAATTCGATTCATATGCAGATTCAAGAGGATGAGATAGAAATGTGATTGGTATTTGTCACGTGATCACACGCGAGTCTATGATATGCAATGCTGTTTAGTGTGTGTGTTGAAGCCATGACAGAGTAATGCAAACTGTGGGTTTTGCCTGTCAGAGTTTTTTTTCCTTTTTCTTCCCACTGGATGTGGAGAGAACTTCCTGTTCCTTGTTCCTTGGTGTTTGTGGCGCACCCTCTCTACTGAATGTTTAAAGTGAAGTCCATTTAGGAAAAAGTGTTGAAGTTTTATCTAAAACCATAGGGATTTTGAATATATTGAAATAACAATTGTGAATGTGGGATATACTGTATTCGGAATGTGAAGTCTTGGAGTTGAGCTCTCGCTGGCATTGTGATGATTTGTAATTACACAACCCGGCAGGTTTAAGTGCTGGGCAAGCTCTGAGGACGTGTCAAATGTTTCGAAGGTTTGATCTGAGTTGTAACCATTGTACTTAAAAGATGTGATTTAAATGTAGAAACGTGATTTGGAATTATTTAAAATTGATTTGATGATGTTTAGCACGTGGCAATTCACAGATAATAGATGATTCCCTCGGATGGACGTTGAAATATTGTTTTATTCGTCTGCGAATGTTGAGGTTGCCTGAACTTGTGCTGGGAAGCATGGCAAACAACCCAGTGTAACCCTTTGATCGATTCAGTCAAGGTAAATTCATGATTTAATTGGATAGATGCTGAAGATTTAATTTTTCATTTATGGATTTTAAAAGGAAATATTTTTGTTTTGACCAAAAGTTGTTTGAGAGAGATGATGTTTTGAGTATACGTACAACTGGGATTTCTGTATATTATCATGTTGTTTTGGGAAATAACAAGGAAAGGGATTAAAATATTGATATGACATATAATGCAATAAATGCTTCTATAAGAACCTTTGTTAGTCTATTGAAAGGCCCATGACGTTTATTGATTGGTGTTTAATTGATGCTTTGTTTTGTTCGGAGTGTGAAAGCAGTCTTTGAAGCAATGTACGATTTCGTCTCAATGAAGTTTTGGAAAGAACTTCCACAACAAGATTGGACGATGGGAGAACCCAGATTTGGGTGATGAGATTCAACACGTGATCGATCATGCCCCTTCTGTGGAGATAAGATGGAGCAATGTGGGAAAAGAAAGAAAAACCCACTGAGGAGAAGGTTGAGCAAAGTCTTAACGTCGGCGTTGTGTGGTGCCTGCGTGGAGGAATGTTCTCAGCCACACTCTCGATTGCCGCTCTGCAAATACATCATGAACTTGCTGTGTTTGCTTCAATGTACGACAGGCCTGGAGTTCACACTGCGCTCCTTCAACCCAGTGTCCGGCCCAAACTTGTACTTGCCCACATCTACCTTCTCCTCAGCTCAAGGAGTGCTTCGATTGTGTTTCCTGTTGTGTGCTGCACTATCCACACCCTGACCTGCAATCTTCAGATTCGAATAGCATGTTTTCAATGTGTGACACATGCTGATGAACAGGCCATAAATTAAATGGAAACTCACTCATTTTTCTGATATGAGCACTCGCTGCCATTATTGATTGAACTTGAGTAATGGAATCTTTTCTCCTTCAGGAATGGGACATGGTAATCATGTGTAAGAAAAATTATTCAAATTTTCCTTAAAAAAAAAAACGGGGAGTGTGGGGGAAAAATTTATATTAATGTATTTTAAATTGTAACAAATGGAGTCTCAGAAATGTAACTTTTATGCTGCAAGTTGAATTGGCTGTCCTTCTGGCCAAAAGACTTTTGCCCTAAATGATAAGAAATGTGTTGTTCTGGAGCAGAGTGACCGAGCTGATAAATGTACGAAGTGGCTTTTCGTCTAAAGGACACGTCTACAGTCTGGGTGAATATCCCCCAACCTCTCTCTCATGAAAGTATAAAATGTTTTGAAATGTAAATTATACCAGTGCAAGCACGTGAGGATGTATGGCATCTCAGTGGCTTGTACTCCTTGGGACTGACCAAGTACCAAGTTAGAATAAAACTGTCTGATGTAATGTAGAAGTAAATTGGATCGGGTTGGTGTAACTGTTAACTAAAATAAGAAATAAATGGAATAGAACCAAATAATATTACAATCAATTCTTAAGTTGGGGATTCTTAAGTTCATCAATTAATCATTGATCTAAATCAATGGGGATCTTAAGTTCATTGTATGAGGGTGACAAGTGTATGGTGTATCATTAGAAAATAAATTGTTTCACAAGGAGGACTTGTGTGGACATCAGTTTTATCAGTGTCGATGGTTTCTGTAGGATTTTATAACCAAATCGAACAAACGTTAAACTCTGCCTGAAGTCAAATAGGATTCCACAATCGGCCAGTGAGAATCCTTCAGGAGGACAACGATCACAATACTGTGGGTTTAAAAAAATCCACATCATCGGAGACATGAAAGACCCAAATATCAGACTGGTGTATATTTCCTCCACTGATTTTAATAAAGATATCTCCCGCATCATCAAAAAATAATTTTTTATCGTGATTTACATTGTTATTTGACGCTGATCCCGAACCAGGCCGAAGTAACCGGAAATTGCGTATACAGTTGTGAACAAGTTATAGGTAAAGTCAGAAGCGAATGTAAGAAGAATACTACGTTCGCTTCTAGTATTAATTTTTAGAGTGAGATCCTGTTCTAGGTGGTGTAGTTGTCGTTGTGAAGGTAATGTTGAGGAATTTTGTTTTTTTTCAGATGAGATCCTGTTCTAGGCGGTGTAGTTTGTTGTTGAAGGTAATGTTGAGGTATAATGTTGAGGTAATATTAATTTTTTTAGATGAGATCCTGTTGTAGGCGTGTAGTTGTTGTTGTGAAGGTAATGTTGAGGTATAATGTTGAGGTAATATTAATTTTTTTAGATGAGATCCTGTTGTAGGCGGTGTAGTTGTCGTTGTGAAGGTAATGTTGAGGAATTTTGTTTTTTTTCAGATGAGATCCTGTTCTAGGCGGTGTAGTTGTTGTTGTGAAGTAATGTTGAGGTATAATGTTGAGGTAATATTAATTTTTTTAGATGAGATCCTGTTGTAGGCGGTGTAGTTGTCGTTGTGAAAGTAATGTTGAGGATTTATTTTTTTTTTTCAGATGAGATCCTGTTCTCGGTGGAGTAGTTGTTGTTGTGAAGGTAATGTTGAGGTAATATTATTTTTGCAGATGAGATCCTGTTCTAGGCGGTGTAGTTGTTGTTGTGAAGGTAATGTTAAGGTAATATTTATTTTTTCATAGCAAAAAGACCTTAAATTTGATATATTTAAGAAGAGAATGTAAGAAGAATTCTACGTTCGCTTCTAGGCTTTGCATATTCCATATTAATGGTTTCTATAATATCGTGAGGATTACATTTGTATATTATATCAGATAATAGAAGTTTCTAAAATCTGGTTTGGTGAAAAAGGATCAATTGTTTGCTTGTCTCAACAATTGTTTTGTCTTCACTTTGTAAATATTTTTTATTTACAAGAACAAAGCTGTTCAAGTACCTAGCCTCCATTTAGATTAAAAACATTTTTAGTTAAAGCAAATAAGTTTAAGCAGTCAAGCAGTTTAAGAGGGGGGTGAAATAATTATTCAAGTTAATTTAAATGCTTTATCATGATCAAATCTCAAAGGAGACAACCTCTAGATTTTACCCACCAAGGTAGGATGCACCAAGGGGGTCACGTGCTGTGTGGAAGAGCACCGGTTCATGTGTGGCAGGAGTGGCCACATCTGTTGTGGTCCAGGCTACACTGTGTGAAGAACCACATGCCACACGTGCAATCTTGTATGCCTCAAGCCCCTGCACCATCGTAGGTCGGCGATTGACCGTTGTCGTACCGTTTCCCTGCTGCCCATGGTCATTGTCTCCCCATGCATAAACCTACAAAATGATACAACCAAAATTAACTGCCCAGATTGTGGATGCACTTAATGACAACCAATCGGTCTCCAATAATCAACGACATCAAATGATTGCACAAGCTCACCTGGCCGTTCTCCATGACTGCAAGGCAGTGTAAAGCTCCAACAGCAACATGCACGATGCGCTTTCCCCGCAAACCCTCTACCACCTGTGGCTTGCGCACGTGTAAGTCTGTCCCATGCCCCAGACGGAAGTAATCTCCCTTTCCCCTAACAAACAAACACAGTTTGCTCTTTAACCACCTCAATACCAGGAATGTTTATTCCATTATTAACATTTTTTAACAAGGATCGCATTTTCAATTTTTCAAGTGAGATTTAGCAATACATTTTTCACGATGATTATTACATTTTCCTACAAACAATTGAAAGATTAAACTAGACTTTAGATCATGTGAAACGATATAGCTACCTCAATAAAATGTTCTGAAATGAATTATCATAATTATCAATGTCAGCAGAAAATTCATGATTTCAAGGGTAATGATGAAACTACACAAATTAAAAAAAAAATCCTCTTGTTATGCTCACCAAGTCCATACAATACCAGACTTAGACAGTGCAAGTGAGAACTGAGCTCCACACTCGATCTGACAGATTCCTTGTCCATTTAGACGTTCAACATTCTGTGGGATATTGCAACCTTCGCTGCCTCCACGGCCGAGCTTGCCAAAGTCTCCATCACCCCAAGAAAACACAAGTCCTGCAAGAAGCCAACACAACAGGACAGGAAAAACATCAGGATTAAAAAAAAGATACAAACCCCATAACTGATCTCTGACTGAAACAAAAAACCAAAATATAAAATACAATTTGACGCAAATGTTTCAAAGGGCACATTTCAAGTTTTCACGACTTTCAAAAGGCATGTGACTATTGACTTGCAGACCAAAATGTGATCAGTTCATCTTCGTATTACAGCGCATACCTCCACCAAGTTTGGTTGAAATCCCTACAGTGGTTCATAAGTCATCGTGGTACCGAAAAACTGATAACGGACAGACAGCTGGAGGAATAACGTGAAAACATAATGCCTCTGCTCCATGATTGTGGGGGGAATTAAAAAAAACAATTGTATGGTTTATCACAGGTGCATATTGGGGAAAAGAAGGCAAGTTAGGTAGGCAATAGGAGGAAATAATGGGAAAAAGTCAAGAACAAAAAAAAAGCTTTTTGCTTCAAGTTTAGAAAAGGCATGATTAAAGAAAATGGAACACGAGAAATGAAATAAAAAGTAAAATAAGCTTTAGTGATAAACCATCATGAATGCAATTATTGAAGTAACAAGTTAACTTTGCAAACTTTGCAACCACTTTGCAAACCACTTTTTTTTCGAAAGCTATCGTGGGGTTCTAAGTGTCCACCAGCAAATGCGAGCAAATGCAACAGATGGCGAAGTCCTCTCTGAAGGACAGCAAACTCATGGATGTAACGCCCAGCCTGAGAGGCACCACAATGGTAGATCAAGTTGGGTCAGGATTCAAACTGAGGCAATACAGCTCAAAGGTGAGTAAGCTACCAGATGGCGAATATAAAATATCAACTTGTACACTGTTCTTCGGTACAATATAAAATGTTTATCCTGTGAGTATAATTAGCATCATGGCTGTACTGCATACCCTCATCGGTGAGTGCAAGAGTTTGTGCATCACGACTCCCACAAGCCACCTGGACAACACGGTGTCCCAAAAGAGCCTTTACCTGAAAAGACGCAAAGTAAACAAGTTGGGCCAAAATACCATGACGAAAAATTCAAACAAATGAGGATAAAACTAAGAACCCAAGGATCAATACCAGCTTTGGCCGCAGCTGTGTGGTATTGTCGGAGTGTCCGAGGCGCCCATACTCGCCAAGACCCCAGGTGTAAAGCTCGCCGCTTGAGGAGATGGCGGCACTGTGAGAGCTTCCACATGCCAGATCCCTGATGCGCTTCGTCTTGAGCATCTCCAACAATCTCGGCTTGTCCGAGTTCCTGCTCTCACAAACAGCATTCACTGTGGTCATATGTATTTCCTATTTTTATACATACTATGTCAATAACAAAGAAGATATTAAACTTATAGTGGTTTACAAGCTTGCCCACAATACAAAAATGTGTAAAATGATATTTTAGAGCTTAATATAGGAGGGGAAAAAAAACAATGCAGCCAAAAGTTAAAATGAGAGACAATAACATTGTACTTCAGGATTGTAAATCAAATAAATTCAATGGTTTTCACATATATAACACATTAGTTTCACAAATTTCCATTGAAATACTCGGGTATTTTCGTCAATTGTCGCCATTTCCGTCTAGGTTAAGCACTGCCATCTACCGGACGGCCGTCATTGGCTCACTTGAGGCACGTGGGGGGGGGGGGGGGGGGGGGGGGGGGGGGGGACACCGGGGACATTTCAAACTCGGTGCAATTGTATACAGCGCACGCGCTGTAATAATTTGTGGAGGGATTCAAAGACAAACGTGACCTATCATCTCCATCACCAGAGGCATTTGAACACTTCATTATATGAAATTTATCGGTATAAATAAAGCTATACATGCGACTGAAGTGTCCCAGCTTTCCATCGTCGCCTTCTCCCCATGAAAACACTTTGCCGTCAATTGTGAGTGCCATGGCATGCCGACCTCCTGCACGTGGGCACAAAACGACAAAGCCATAAAAGGAAAATTAAAAAAAAAAAAACATACAGCTGTAATATAACATTGTCTTACAAATTAGAACACTCAGTAGAGTGCATACCTCTGCCAGGCTGAAAACTTTACGTTTTGGAGCCCACTGATAGACCGGATCTGTATCAGTACCTTAACCAAAATCTAATCAGCTTGTTCTTGTGACCTCCCAAACTCAAGCAGCAAGTTTTGTCCGAATCCATTGATGACTTTTTGAGATATCGTGCAATATATCGTTTTTGGCACCATCTCTCAATGGTGAAGAATCATTTTTTTAAAATTATAGTATCTGGTACTGGATCAGGATCTTCATCAAAATCAAATCAATTTCGCCTTGTCACACACTCAACCTGTCCACCAAGTTTTGTCAGAATCCATCCATAACTTCTTGAGATATCCTGCTTACAGACAGACAAAAATAACTCGACAGACAGACAGACAGAAAACATAACCTACTTCCACCGTCACAACAAAACTACATGACCATGCAACTGTAACACCATAAGGTTTTATTCAAAACAAAACCACAAAACCAAGCAGCTGTAACATCATAACATCAAATGAAAAACAAAATAAAAGTAGAACAGCATTTATCGACTGCATAGTCTTGCCTTGTGCATTTATTCTGAACAAAAATACCATCGTCAACTGAACACGCTACTATTATGGCCCATACACCTGCATAATCCATGCACTCTATTGTGCTACATAGTTTATTGACATGGTATAATAACATCATAAATTTAATTCTTCACTCACATCGGGTCATGGATCAGATGTATGAATTTTCAGTTTTTTCGGACAAGGATTTCAATTCAACTAATTATGACTGGAATACCACTTCTCCGATGACGTCATCATTATCACCCTATATACCCCATGGGGAGTTGATGACATGCCAAGTTTAAATTTGTTTCATTGAGTGGTTTCAAAGAAAATGATGTCCAAATATTTTCCTTTAATCCAATATGGCTGCCAAACCATGTGACGGATGATGTCATAAATTTAATTCTTCACTCACATCAGGTCATAAATCAGATATACGAAGTTTCAGATTTTTCGGATAAGGATTTCAATTCAACCAATTTTGGCTGAAATACTACTTCACCGATGACGTCATTGTTATAACCCTATATACCCCAATGGAAGTTGATGACACATGCCGAGTTTAAATTTTTTTCGTGGAGCGGTTTCAGAGAAAATTATGTTCAATTTTTTTCCGTTAATCCAAAATGGCTGTCATACCATATGACCTATGATGTCAGATTAGCAATAAAGTATTCTCCATGGGGAGTCCTTTCTATGTTTAAAGTTTTGCATCGATCGTGCTTACGGTTCCAGATAAAACCATTTTTAAAGCATAAATATTGAGATGCAGACACACATACAGACGTGTACACATAGACAGACAGAGAGACAAACAGGGGTGGCGAACACTATCCCCTCTGGGGTAAGATTAATAAAACCACCCAACTATAACACCATAACATTGCATCAAAAACCAAACAACAAAACTATGTAAGCTATAACCAACAGACTATTTCATCACTTGCATCTGAGATTAGCAAATAAACATATGAACACAACCAAATATCGATTTACATTTTCGGTTGAGATGTTCACAGCCCATAATTCGATTACATCAGCAAAATGTTTGTGTTGTGTCCAACTGTAAAAAAAATTTATCTTGGTATTTCTAACACCATTGGACTCTCACCTGAATGGACAGCAACCTTCTTGATGATATAGCCGCTGAGGCCCAATATTTGCCGTGGCACGGAGACATTTCCTGAACACAAGCCCAGGCCCAACCTCCCGTTGGTAGCTTCACCACAAGCATACACCTTTCCCTCCACTGTAACTGCAACATAAACACAATGGAGGCAGTCTACTTGACCTAATCGACAAATGGCATCATTATAAAATGGAATCAGCCGTCATATTGTCAAAAACTGGTACATGGAGACAACTGAACATGTAAATCGATATTTAGTTGGAAATAAATTATAACAAGAGCATTTTAAATACAAATAATTAAAACAACTGATGTGACCGACTCCAATGAAAAAAAAAAAGTTGAATATAAGGTGAGGTACGAAGAAAGGATGTTCAGTGCTCAAATTAATAAATAATGCACATGAACAAATGCTCAACAGTTCAACTAACGCAGAAACATTACTTTTGGTAAAACTTACCTGCAAAAAGGCTCTTTGATCCACCAGCGATCTGGATGACATTCAATGCAGACAATGCCTCTGAGAAGGTGGGAATTTTAATCTGTGATGGATGGCAGGTCGAGGTCATTATATACTCAATCACAATTCACAACAAGGTACCACTAAAATCCTTGCTCACGGCTGTAACAGTTTTTCAGGAATGTAAAAAAATGAAGTACTCAGGACAGAATCATGAAGTATGAAGGATACTAGGATTTCTGAAAATTATGATGAATTATTACAGTACTTCTCATTCATTATTGCATGGTTTATGTATCTTTGCTGTGCCGTATTCAGCACACCAAGCTACATTCAGTACACCCAAGTGGATATCAGAAAAATAAAACATATAAAAATAAACCACACTTGGTGGAACATGAATATTCTTTTGTAATGAACAGTTAGTAGAATATTCCTGTTCAGTTTAATGGGAGTTGATTGTATAAATCAGAGAGGCAAGTTGGTGTTTGGTTAATTAAACGCTCAACCATCAAAATAATAGTGTTGAACAGATCATATCACTGCTTTACCTACGGCAGGTAGAGGTATTTAGGGGAGTCAAATGTTTTGCAATTTTTATGACATGTGCAGAGCCAGAAAATAAATTTTGATTCTTTCATTCATACCTTTGATCCCTTGAGGCCACCCAACTGGTCCTTATCATTGAGACCCCAAACACAAACTTTAGTTTTCATATTAGAAGTGTCTGAGCTCAGAGATGTTTTCTTTATGGCACTGAAAGAAACAGCACATACAAGGAAAAAACAAACAATCGCATAATTCAGTATGGCAATGGATTTGATTAAACAGTAAGGAAATATGGTGATAATTAATCTATCGAGTCTGAACAAGAACACCGAATAATAGTAAGAGCAACAGTAATAATAATGATAATCCTAATAATAATAATAATATTAACTGCAGAGTTCATAGAACATGATACCCTGTGCAGTGTTTAAGTATATACTTCAATTTTAATAAAATAATGATTTCAGAGATCATTAAAGAAAAAAAAAACCCCAGAGGTTTAACACTACTTAAGCAGTCTTATACATCACGCTTATACACTGTAATAAGACGATGAGTCACAGTTTAGGAGATGGAAGCTTTATTGATCATCATAGAACGCAGGGTCAATCGGCATCGTACATCGCCATATTGCGCGGTCTCCTCTTCACCACGATACTGGGGTGTGCTCAGTTACCAAGTTTTTTGTAGAGTGTTCGCCAAGTAGCGAAGCACTTCATTCAAAACCACTGACAAGGAACAGCTGGCTTGGCAAGCGCTAGCTAGCTGCTTGGTAACTGAACACACTCCTGCACGCCCTCTGACGCTATAAATCGACATAAAACATGGTTCTTGAAAGTATTTTGAAGGCAATTTGTATTCTACAGTGTTGAAATATATAATTCAATTTAAATAAAGGTTTGAAGAAGTTTAAAGGTCGTAGAAATTTTTTTTGGAAGTTTACCGCCATTGATGAAGCATCTATTACACCACTATATTGAGCACGTTACATTAGTTCTCATGCCTGTTTGTGCTCTTTATGACGTCCTTAAAAACATCAAGTTTCCTCTTTGGAATGATAGTCAGCACAAGCTTACCAGACCTCACCCATCTCACTTGTCCCTTTGTCCATGATCACACACTCACCATGTTGAGTTGGACACGTCATCTGCTTCTTCTTCATTTTCTAAAGCCAGGAACGGACATGTGGCGGCATCATCATCCTCAGAGCTCATGCGTCCAACGATGCTTAACCCATGGACTTTGCAATCAATTCCTGAACTGCGGCATTGCCGGATGGCAATCTCAATGACGTGATAATACTGCAGGGTTTTGATGATTGAAAAGCAAAGAAACAAAATTGTCCTTTTTCTGTATCTTCTGCACATTATTCTGCCCAGCAGAAAAATAGCCAGCATTTTAAGCAAAACCAGGGTAACAAGTTCAAAACAAGCTTTGAAAAAATGACTAATATAAGAAAATTGCATTCCGTGGTAAGAAACAAAATTAATTGCTAAAATGTTTTGGGATGGAAAACGTGAGGTGGTTACCTCAGTACAATCAGATAATAGTGTCACAACAATGTCTGCTGGGGTGATGTGAATGGTCTTCAGCTCCACGAGCGATGACAGAGAATTGCCACCTGCAAGAAACAACCATCCAGGAAGAGGTAAAAAAAGTTTTGTTTTTGTCTTTTTTGTTAAACACAACAGTGGTTTGACAGTTCCAATTCAAACCATGGATATTCACCAAAAGAAACGCCTAATCATTAACGACTAATTTTAAAGCATTGCAGAAGAATGATCTCAGCATAATTGGTGCTCACCTGAGATAACAACAAATGAAGGCATGTAGCTACCATCTGAAGGGTGCACAGTCATCTTAAGCCGGTACAAAAGTACGTCCGGGAAGATCTCAAGACGAATCCAGTGCTGGCCCAGGAAACAAGTAAACAACAATGCCAAAATAAAAGAATAAGAGTTAAGGCAAGTTTCAAAAGTGTTTAAAACCTAGACATACCAAGACCCAAAGGTAACTAACGAACACTTTTTGTATTTCAAATTTTCCCCCTCCAGATAAAACTGTTTCCTCTACAACTGTTACATTATTTGTTACGTTAAAATAACAAATATTTGTTATTATAAACTCTAAATTTGTTACAAAAACATATTGTTATGAAAATGGCTTACGAGTTAATGAGGGGTAAATTATTAATCAAATAATGAATGTTAGCACAAGTCTTTTTGTGACGCCACAGTTAGCAAATTACCAGGATCAGATGTATAGGAAGGTTCTTTTCACTCTAGCTCCCATATCTGTATCTTTTTCCTCCATGATAAACATTTAATGGATGCCCATTGTCATTTTTCACCTCACTGACACGTTCCAAGTGAAAATGGTGTGGCCAAGTGTGCATCCCTCCCCCACCCCATACCCCAACCCACACTCTTGGTGAACATGACGTGTGCAAATCTCAAGTTCAGATGCAATGGCGGCAACACATGAGTGACTTCATGGTGGGAACACGTGAGCGCCCTTCTGGGGCAATGAGGGGAGCTCACCCTCGGGGGTCGATGGACTGTGAATATATCAACCAGCCGTGCTCAGATTACGGAATGGCTGTCTGCCTAGCAAAGGAGTTAGGAGAGAGTCAAGATTGTGATCGTCAGGAGGAGAGTTTGAGAGACCCAAAGAATGTCAGAAGAAGTGAAGGCAAGTCAGTGTTACAGCTGCACATGGTCAAGAAGAGCGATGAAGTTGGCCCCTGGAGCATCCCTCATGCTCACTTTGAGCCACCTGACATTCCAGTAAAAGGGAGGACCATATGAACCTCCAACCTCATCCGTCCTGTCGATTCTGTCATTGTCTTGTGTCCCTGAACAAGTCTGCCTGTGATAATTTTAATTTAACATTTAGGCAAGGAAACAGCCTCTGTAGAGTACACCAGTGAGTTTCTCCATCATCTTTATTTGGTGTTTTCTTGATGTGCCCCCATCCTCATAATTAATTAAACCAGTTATTTTTAAAGTGTATTCACTGTGGATTTGGAGCCACAGAAACACCCTCCATCATCACCAAATTCTCCTCAAAACCGTAAGCATGTGCTGAAACTGCTGCACCGCCTGTTTCATTAAACATAACCGCACTGCACTGTGGAGTCACCCCCGCATGAGCAGAATGCCTCCGCTTGGCATCTTCAGAGTTCATACACAATGAGGAAAGGAGGCATCACACAAAATCGAGCAACAATGGCTTGGAGAGAAACAGAATGGGAAGGAATCCGCATGTGTAAAGAGACATTGGATATAAATGAATGAGCGCATGAGGGACAGCACATTTGAAATACTGAAGTGAAGATGGACAACAGACACAGAAAGAGGATTCCAAAATCAGGAACGAAAGGAGGCAAATTAATGCAATTGGGCAATCAGTCTGCACTTTGGGAGGGTGAGCAGGTGAGGGCTTCTTGAGGAACTCATGTGACCTGGTTATGCTTTCTGAAGGCATAGGTAGCAGAGGGCAGGAGGAGGAAGGCATGGTGAGCTCGCAGGTGGTGCACCACAATCTCATGTCATTCCCCGTACCTGCCCAAACGTAACCCAACCATCTTACTCTTAAGTTACTGTTTCCTCCACTCCTCTTTCTCCACTTTTCTCTTTGGTCAGTCACTTGCTTATTGTGTCCAACTGTTGCCAAGTTATTGCTGTTTCCTTTTTAGCCTTTGTCACGTCGCTCTTCCATGAGCCTCGATCTTACTTGTGATTTGGTAGAATACAGGGAATTTAGCAAGCAAAAGGATTCTCTTGAAACATCAGTTGTATTTTAAATGTGCAGAGTAGCTTGCCAATCAGTTGGAAAACTTTCCATGTAATTTATTTCCCATGCTTCTTATTCTTGCGTATGGCAGCTTGGCTGCCAGGTAGCTATCATTTTGCTGGGGCACGACTATGCCGCTGATGCTGTGCCCCATACTAGTGCATAGGTACTCATTTTGCCGACCTCGGAAAGATGACAGGCTGAGTCAACCCCACCTGGTGTTAACTCGGTGGCCAATGGGTCCTGAGCTCGAACTCAGGACCCTAAGATCCCAAGCTAGCCACCCTAACCGCTAAGCCAACACCACGCTTATTTCCCATACAAAAGGGCATAAACACATATGTTGGGCACCTATCACACAGGAATAACAAGCATGAGTAAATAAACAAATTTATGTTTATGAGTCTGTCGAACAAAGGTGCAAGAGAATAAATGCAACAAAAATAAAATCTGACTGCAACCCACAGTTTTGTGCTCAATTGACACTAAAAATAACAATGCAACCAGTATTTGCTAATGGACATATGTTTAAACATTGTACACAAAGTAAGAATTAAAAGCCCTGCATGGTAATCATCTGCAAAGTTATGTTGTGCCCAGGCCCAAAAAATAGTTCAAGCCAACTTGGATACCTTTCCCTGTGAGCCAGCCGATTGCCAGCAAGAATCAGAGTCAAAGAGCTGCATAGTCTGCCCTATGGCAGATGAAGTCCAGACGTGGGATACAACATGTGTCCAGTCCTCAATGAGTGCACCGAGCAAAGCACCAGTGTGCCGACGGCCATGTCGCCCTGCACGCCCTGCACACACAGCTGTCTGCACTGCAGAATAACAAAAAAGTACAGGCAAAGTGCTTTCACTTTCAGGGAGGATTGAATGTGAGGATCAAAGAAAAGAGTTCAGAAAGAGGTTAAACGGACTGCCAGCTCATTCATCAACTTACAAGGCTCATTGATTCGGTCAAATAGATGCCGCACTGTGTGTTTCTTTCCCTTGAAGCAGTTTTCACAAAAATCAAAGTCATCACAGTTTCTGCACTTGTACCTTGGCCCAATTATAGGATAAACATGGCAGCCATCACATCTGAAAAACAACGACATATGTTGGCCAACTGAGACTGTGCTTCCCACCAATTAAGGAAACATTTTACAAAATCTGGACACAATAAAGCAGAATTTTAGAATGGTTCAATGCATCTTTGTTGTTTTCATTGTGAATTGGTTGGTTGTCGTATGAATTCAGTGATGACTCACAGGACTGAATTACAAGGTTGGAGCGAATGCAAGCAAAGGTGAGGAAAAAGTGAATGCAGGCAAGTGTAAAGGTAGAGTGAATGCAGGCAGGGGTGAGGATGGAGTGAATGCAGGCAGGGGTGAGGATGGAGGGAATGCAGGCAGGGGTGAGGATAGAGTGAATGCAGGCAGGGGTGAAGATAGAGTGAATGTTGAGCTTTCTACATTGTCACATGTGGCTCCTTAAACCAACCTGAGCTTTGTATCAGTGATCACAGATAGGACATTGCAGGGAAACATCATCGAATAGCCTAGAGGTATTCCCATTTACCTGTGAGCTATCCATCCTGGGTTTGAATCCCGATCCAGCTGTAAACTGTCATCCCGGTGTGCCGTCCCTCGGATTGACGTTAAACGACGTCCCATTTGTTGGCATTATTTGGTGGATGTGAAAGATCACACAGTTTCCTTTGTGAAGCGTAGGCGAGCTATCGCCGGCACCTTGGTATAAATTCCAAATTCCTGCCCTAACCTACAGAGAGCATTACGCCAGTGGCACAGCCATGCCCTCGGCCAATGATGCTGGCCCACAGCCTTCTGCTGCATACAAAAGAAGAAGACCACCCTGGCCCGTCCCACTGTTGTCATCCCCACTCCCCCACCACCTTCCCTTGGTGAATTTAAGTTGATAAACTGCAAGATTAAATCTGTGGTGTTGATGTAACGCATGCTTCATGGGCCAAATGGCCTCCTCCCGCTTCAAAGTTCCTGTTGCACCATTGGCAAGTGTGGAGAAAATAAGTCGTTTCTGGTGAAGGAAAATAAATGCAAAAAGGTTGCAGCACATCCCCTCTCAGCTCCCCCCCACCCTCAAATATCTCCACTTTCACCATTTACGAATTTTTTTCAAGGCATTAAAATTAGCGAGGTATTAAAATAAGGCAATATTCATCTCCATTCCAAGACAATGAAGACTTTAAAAAACGGGTCTCATCTGAAGACACATTCAAAGAATCTCGTCTGAAGACACATTCACCCTGAGGACACATTCAAGCTGACTCATCAAGACGTGCTCTTTTCAAAAGCATGCTTTTCAAATTAAATAAAGCTGATTGAAGATGATTATTGGAATCAATAAACAACCAAATAAACCAATGTCACCCTTAGGGTGACCCGTATCTTGCCAAAAGGTGACCACGTGTGACTTCTTTAAGGTCACACTGAGGTGAACAGAGCTGCTATCCACCAGGAGCGACTCCTTGAGGAATATCTGCCTACGAGAGATTTCCGATGAGAATCGTTCTACAAGAGTAACCATGAAAAATATGCGTTTGCCTCATAACGTCACCAAATGACGTCATAATGTCTCAAGCTTGACATATCTAGAAAGCACTCATCAGAGTGTTCAATTTGAGGTACTACACGATATGGTTCAAAACTTGAAAATTTGACCTTGGGGTCAAATATGTTTGACCTTAGGCGCTAACCATGAAGGTCAAGGCCAATCGCCACCAAAAATTAATCAGCTGAGCGCCAGACCATGAACTATATTCCCATGAAGTTTGAAGACGATCCGATCAAAATTACTCAAAAAATAAGGGTTTCGTCGACTCCCCTGATTTGCGACAAAGTGACCTTGACCTTTGACCTTGACCTTCAAAATTTTATGCGCTGAAAGGGACCTCTATAGGCCTCTGATATGCGAAGTTACAAAAATTTCCAATGATAACTGTGCTCTGCAGAGTGATTTATACGTGATTACAGACAAAAATAAATAAATAAATAAAAAAACATATGAACGTCAAGGCCAATCGCCACCAAAAATTAATCAGCTGAGCGCCAGACCATGAACTATATTCCCATGAAGTTTGAAGACGATCCGATCAAATTACTCAAAAAATAAGGGTTTCGTCGACCCCTGATTTGCGACAAAGTGACCTTGACCTTTGACCTTGACCTTCAAAATTTTATGCGCTGAAAGGGACCTCTATAGGCCTCTGATATGCGAAGTTACAAAAATTTCCAATGACAACTGTGCTCTGCAGAGTGATTTATACGTGATTACAGACAAAAATAAATAAATAAATAAAAAAAACATATGAACGTCAAGGCCAATCGCCACCAAAAATTAATCAGCTGAGCGCCAGACCATGAACTATATTCCATGAAGTTTGAAGACGATCCGATCAAAATTACTCAAAAATAAGGGTTTCATCGACTCCCTGATTTGCGACAAAGTGACCTTGACCTTTGACCTTGACCTTCAAAATTTTATGCACTGAAAGGGACCTCTATAGGCCTCTGATATGCGAAGTATACAAATTTTCAAATGATAACTGTGCTCTGCAGAATTTTTTATACGTGATTACAGACAAAAAAAAAAAAAATAATAAATAAAATAAAAAAACACAAGCTGACTAACATATCTTGCAAAAACTTCGTTTTGGCAAGATAATAAGTATCTGCAACTTGTTCACAAATGATAATTTCAACTGATATATGAATGAATACACCAAGCTTGTTTTAATCCCGAAAATTCAAAACTGAATGCTATCTTGGAAAAGGAATTACTGTATTTTCTTTAAAAATAACAAAATATAATCATTATTTTGCCAAGACCAAGCAAAGAGAGGTCGAGGTCGTTTATTCCTGAAATATGAAACACCCTGCAACTCATGCATGCAAAAAAACCAGACCTTTTGGAATGCCAAACACATTTGCAATCATCATGTAGCTTTATAAAAAATATTCTCCATGGAGAGGCGCTCCTATTTTGGAAGTTTCATGTCGATCGCTCAAGTGGTTGCAGAGAAAACAAATTAAAAACTAGAGGGGGAGCACTCGGTAGGTGCAAAACCTCCGCCGCCAATACTGCTGGGTCACTCAAGTGAACCTTATATCTTATTCATTAAATATGACGATCAACCAGTGCTGACAGAGTTATAGTTCTTTTCTCCAACTTTTTTTTTTTGGGGGGGGGGGGGGGAGGGGGGGTTGGAAATCACTTAAAACATGTAGAAATGCAAAAAAAAAAAATTCAAAATGGCCGCCATAGCGGCCATATTGGATTTTGGACCGAGTCCAAAATCTAATGGTATGGTTCTTGGACCATACCTAATCCCCCCACCAAGTTTCGTCGAAATCCGTCAAGGAGTTTTTCTGCAATACTGTTCACAAACAAACAAACAAACAAACAG
>CM068964.1:71704435-71719359 GCA_035128595.1 Eptatretus atami
CACTCTGTACCTGGCTCAAAAACTCATCGACATGAGTACTGCTGGGAACCTGGTGACCGTGACATGCAGTAGTGTCGTGACAAACTCCGACTGCCCTGTCTCTACAGGTGTGAGCACACATGAAGAGGCAGACACTCTCTTGATTCTACATGCGGTGGAAGTTGCAGAAACAGGACTCAGAGTCCACCTATACTCCCAAGACACTGATGTCACTACTCTGGCCTCTTCGCAGAGGTGCCACAACTGGGCATCGAACCAGCAGTAATCATGGGCACCAGGGAGCGCCGTCACAAAGTCATGCTGAAACCAATCTATGACCAACTTGGTCAGATAAAGCATCTGCTTTAATCAACTGGCACGCACTGACCGGGTGCGATCAACTGCGACATACAAGGAAAGGGCAAAAGGATGCTTCACAGCATTCCTTGCATCAAGCCCCACGGTACTTGCTGACTGGCTGGGCTTGGAGAAGGAGCAGAACCGTCCGCTGAAGTGGTCAAGGGCTGTGAAGAGTTCTTGTGCGCATATTCTGTCCTAGACGACTCCACATCACCCAGGCGAAGAGACCTCAGGTGGCACCTCTTCAAACTACTGAAGCCTGAACAAGGAGTGGACAAACTACACCTCCCATGGTGCTTGGTTGGAGCATATCAGGCGAGCACATGTACAGGCGAGTGTTTTGGTCACAGGACCTGGTCTGAGACCCAGTCATCCCCAACCCTCTGGAGCTTGGATGGCAGCAGCAAGATGGTCGACTGGTGCCAGTGCTAACCGAGGAAGCACCAGCTCCAGATGCAGTTTTGCAGCTGACGCGATGCAGCTGTGCATCCACATACAGGACATGCTCAGGCAGGTGCTCTTGCAGACACCACAATCTTGTCTGCACCGAACTCTGGCCACTGGGCGCGGGAGATGAGGACAAATTCACAACACACAACCCACTGTAATTGGACAAGATGAGGAAGAGGAGTAACGTAAGGAGCAAGGACTCAGGTGTAAATATATGTGGCTTGAAGTGGGACACATTGGTTCACAATAGGAGTGACTGATGTTTGCAAAATTCTTAATGCGACACTTTGTCTATTGGAAATTCAAATGCTCATCTTTTTGAGACTCCATGTGCTGGTACTTGTAGTGAAGAATTATACATTAATAGCATTTAACTGCACAATATTCACACACAGGGACTCATGACTATATGGAAACATACTCTCATAGTGGATTGAATCATCCTGATCATTTTAAGGGGTCACACGGTATACTTACTAAAGAAACTAAATTTTTGGTCAAATATTATCGCATTTTTCACACCAAAGTTTATTTTGTACCAAAAATGACCCTGGGACCACACAGAAAAACTGGCAACAACATTTTTTCTGATCAGTGATATATTTAGATGGAATTAAACACAGTTGCCAAGATTCTATATGAAAATTTGGTTTTTTACATTGACCGACGACTATCAAAGCTGTCGAGGTGGGTTCAAATCTTGGCCTAGCTAAAAACTGTCATCCTGGTGTTTCACAAACACGGTGATTCATCAGTGTGTGTGTGTGTGTGTGTGTGTGTGTGTGTGTGTGTGTGTGTGTGTGTGTTGTGTGTGTGTGTGTGTGTGTCTCGTCTCTCGGCTGCACATGAAGTGAGGGTCCCGTTTACCGGCATGAGTTGGTGGACATTGAAGATCCCATGGTGTCGTTCACAAAGGTTATGCGAGTTATTGCCGGCACACTGAGCAAATTCCAAATTCCTGCCCTAACCTACAGAGGGTATTGCATCAGTGGCACAGCCACGCCCTCAGCCAATGATGGTACCCCTTCAACTTTGTGCTGCGTACCTTGTTATGAGCCTCTTCTTTAACAATAAGCCTTGAATTTTCTTTGCAGAAAATATTGATAGTGAGAACAAGAAGCCAAAATTAAAAAGTATTTTCACACTCCATTCTAAGTCAACCTAACTTGGTGTTAAACCCAAAAATACATCTGACCATGACAACTCTCAACACCACAAACCTGGCAAACCTGTAGCACTACTTCCACCTCCGGAAAGAGCCTTCAAGGCAAATTCAATATTGCTTCGAGGGAATCCCATCTCCATGAGCTGTGAAACGAGAGGCAGAGGAGGCAAGGACGGCAATGATGTAACCCTGCTGCGGCGAGCTGGATGAGCGAGCACGGCAGACACAGGGGTGCCAGAATCACTGGAAGTGGTCTCCTCATAAACCGGTGAAGTAGGAAAGCGTCCTTCCAGAGCCAGATGTTGGCACACAGCTAATGCAGCAGCCTGGAATGCACACAGATCAGTGTCCCATAGCAAAATCAAATGTGTGGAGATACACAATGCCAAACAAGTGCGGTATCTCAAAGGGAATTCATTATGTCACAATTATACTATCAGAAAAGAGATGCAATTCATTTGCATGTCTTGTTTTAGACTTATTGAATGCAGCTGCCCAGCTGGTATTTCTTACCAAAACACATCATATCACCCCTGTCGCTAAAAATCTATACTGGCTCCCTATTGGTGAAATAACTGAATATAAGATACTCCTACTACCATTTAAGTCCTTGAACGACATGGTGCCTTCTGACCTTCCTGATCTTTCAACTCACGACTCTCCAGTGAGATCCCTCCGGTCATCAAAAAATATGGCTATTAACACCAAAATCTACACGAGTAGGACAGGTGAAGAATGCGCAATTGCGTATGCAGCTCCCAAGCTTTCGAACACTCTTCCAGAATCAATTTAAATAGCTCAAACTTCTTGACAGTTTTAACAATCAACTTATGACTCGCTTATGTAAGACTGCATGCTAACTATCCATTTTTAGCTTGTCTACGATGTCGAATTAGCTATTACAGACAGTGATATCCTTCCAGTCAGGCAGGCAGTCACTGGGTCCATCAACTCTTTTTTTCCTTTTTTTCCCGGACTCCTCCGAGGCGGCTCAAGGAGTTGTTTTGAAACTCGGCAGGGTGATTCATGACGTCAATGCGCAAAAATTAATGGAGTCCTGTTTTTGTTATTTTTCATCCAGGTGGTGATATATTTTGCTAATTAACTCAAAATGTAATCCATGTTTGTATGTCTATCACATATCACAAGATTCCATCATCTTATAAGATTGTGAATTCAATAAAAATGTTGTCGTCATTAATTTAATTTAAATCTCTTAATTTAATTTGATCTAAACCATTATTTAATTGAACCTTTTAATTTAATTTGATCTTCATCATTATTTAATTTGACCGCTTTATTAAATTTAACTGCTTATTGTCATTAATTTCCTGTTGCTTTGAAGAAGCGGAAAGAAAGGGGGAGGGGGATAGAGAGTTGGGGGGGAGGGGGAAGAGAGGGGACAGTCATTTCAGTTCTTTGTCCTTTTACCTATTTAAGACCCTCTCGACACTTCACACCCTTTAGACCCCTTAAGACCTCGACTACCATTGGAATGTGCCCTTTGGACATTTAGACCCTATAGACCGTTTAGACTGTTAGACTTCCGAAGATCATTCAGACCCCTTCAACACTTTAGACCCTCTAGTCGAGACCAATTAGACCCCTTGACCCTTTAAATCCCTTAGAACTTCAAGGACCGTTTTTAGAACCTTTAGACATTTACATCCTTTGAACCACTTTATACCCGAACTACTTTTGGAATGTACCCTTTCAACATTTAGATCCCTTTGACCCCCATAGACCTTTATACCCCTTATAACTCTTTAAACGTCTATAAAACCCTATAGATCCCTTACACCTGTGGACACTTTAGACACTGTGGACCACTGAAGACCCTTACACCATTTTGACTTATTTGACCCCTTGAGACCTTTTAAACCACAACTACAATTAGAATGTACCCTTCAGACCCCTTAGATCCAACAGACCATTGAGACCTTGAGACACCTTATGACTGTTTAAACCCCTACAGACCCTTTAGACCTTTTAGACCCATTTGGACCTTTTCAGTCTGTTTAAGACCTTTTTAATCCTTTTAAGACCCTTCCAACACTTTAGACCCTTATACCCTTTGACCACTTTCGACCCTTTACATTATTTTAGGGTCTAAAGAGTTAAACGGTCCTTAAACTGGACAAAAACGAATGGAATGTTTTTCATCAATTCAGGATCCGCAAATCATAGGTAATTTTCACTACGCGAATACAATCGTGTTGTCAGGCCTTTCAGCCGACAAAGGCCCATAATTTTCCATCGAATCAAACTGAAAATCAACTTTATTATCGAATGCACCCGAACTATGACAGCCCTCCATCGGGAGACGAGCATCCATCAAACTTGGGACTATTCATTGAAATCTTACTGAGGTTCATATTAGATTATTTTTGTCATCATAATAATGATTGTTCTCATCATTTCGGTTGGGTTGTACTTAACCTTAATTTTGTAATTGTTGAAATTTCTCTTTTTGTAACAGGCATTACAGTTTTGTGGACAATATTTCCCTTTGTTTAAATCTACATCGTTTATTTATTGGTTATGGTTTTCGAGTTTTACGATCAGTCAATCTTCATGCACACATTGTTTGTATTGTGAGGTTGTAAGATATTATAGTTCTGTGTAAGTAACGTCATATAAATTGCACACTTGTAGACAGTCTGTTGTACATAACCTTCCTTGTAAAGTGCATTGAGAGTATGTAAGATATGGAATGCACAATAAAAGGTTATGATTATAAATTCCATTGTATCATCTATATCTATACCCTAGATTCTCCTCTACATGTCAAGGATGGGGTACCACAAGGCAGTGTTCCAGGCCCCATCTTAATCCTAATCTTCATCAATTATCTCACTGACTGTGTAGCAGGGATGTCAACAGAATATAGGAAAAAGTCTGAAGTGAGGGCGAAGCCCGAGGGGGGCACGAAGGGGTTATCCCCCCTCGTCCAGAAAATTTTCTAATTCTAAGATAGCTTTGGATTGATTTGAAGCATCCAAAAAATGATTTTTATTGGTTCCTATACTCACTCTAAATCAAAATAAAACCTTCAACTTAAGTCTGTTTTTGTCATGTTTGTCAGACAAATCAGTCCTGCAATATCAAAGCAGTCAGCAGCATAACTCCTCCTGAAATTGGTTTCCGTAACAATCACAATGTTTTAGAGCCCAATGTCTAGAGTCGATAAACAAGTATTTACTAGTAAGTAGTCACAGTCAAACCAGATTTAAAAGGAACAGCATTTGTGACAGAAACAAGAAACACATCCGAGACAAGACAGGCTACTTCCTCATCAGATTCTTCTGATGGGCAAGTCTAGCAGTCTTTGCTGCCAGCATACTAAGTTCTTTCGCCTTCCTCTTAGTGGCACTAGTGGTGGTTCTCTGACTCAGAGCCATAGCTTCCAGTCTCTTTTTCTCTCCTTGTCTCTTTTCAACTGAGCTCTTTTTCCACCTTGTAGGCTGTGCGCATGTTTTTGACCAGAGTAACATTAACCGGATCAAACTTTGGGTCATCCCTCTTAAAGTATTCCACTGCTGACTTTCCAGATGCCCTCAGTGAATATTTTACAGTCTGAATAGCACTGTATGTCTCCGGTGCAACTCTTGCTGTTTTGGATGATATAACGTCTCCCTGACATTGAAGGATCCTTCAACTTGGGGTCCATGGAAACAAACAGAAGTGCCTTCACAAGTTTACTTAGCGAGGTATACTTGTCCTTGTTGAAGACCTGGTTTGCCCACCACTCATCAATTCGCCATCCATCTTCTGGGGCAGCCAAGTTTGCATCTACATGGTACTGTCGTACCTCAAGGTCATAGGCAACCTTCTCTTCCTCATTCAAGACATTGGTCATCAAGTCTGGAAGTCGCAACATAAGCTTCACAGTCACATCATGGCCTCTACAGGTTGGGTCAATAGCTGATGCTGCACGGAGAATGGGATTCAGTATCGGCATCTTCTTCAAGAGGTACATCCCACATGTGCTAAAGGCTTCCTTCAGATTGGTTTTGAAGTCCTTGACAGTCGTGTTGGATGGATGTAGACAGTTCAAGATGGACTTTGCTTTTCCCATGAACATATCTTCAACATTCAACAAGTTTTGGGCATTCCCGGGCCAACTTGCAGTGATTGTAGCCTTCTGTAGGACAGATCATAATCACCTGGGGCTTCACATAGCAGGCTAGGAACTCCTTCAGAAGACTACAGATCTCGTCATGGATTTTGTGAATCATGGGAGACCTTGTTTGAACAGCACTACATACTTCTTGAGGAGAGGTAACACTGCAACATAAACCTCCAAGATGAGGCGCATCTTTTTTCTCACATAGAACAAACGATCCAAGATGTTCTGTTTGCGTTTCTTTCCATCTTCGGTCATATTCTTCTTCTCAAGAGTGGAATGTATTTCTCGGATTCTGGCCTGTGCAGTTTCAGTCACCAATTTTCCTGTGATAGATTTCAGCCAACAGTGCTTGATATGTGAGGGCGATGTGCCTTGGGTAAGAAGCCCATAGTAGAAAACTGTGAGGGCATCAAGCTGACGCACAGTATCCACACTCAAGTCGTAGGCCGATAGCCAGCGATGGCTGATGAATCGTTCAGTGCAGTTAATTGGCATTAACAGAAGTACACCACTCCTGAACAGTTCTCTCAGATCAACAGACAATTTCATATCATTGTGAAGAATGTGAATAATGACTCACACCAACCAAAATGGTTTGCAGAATACCTTTGCAGCATTATGTGCATGGTGGCAGGTGTCACATCAATGTCTAACAAGTGTGGGCATCTCTCCAGGATGCGAGTTCAAAGCCAGTCTTGGAGCCACGCATGACGTTGCATGAATCCAAGAGCATAGACATCAAGTTGGTAAATGAAGATGTCTTTGCCTCAAACAATGCAACAATTCTAATCTATAGATTACTATCTCCATGTGGACTAATCAGATAGTGCCAGATGTTTCACCACAACCGTTTTGGTAGTTTCGCGAAGTAACTCACGAGAATCGCAAGAATCCTTTTGAGACTCTCAGAGGTAGACTCATCAATGTTCAGCGAGAAAAAGCACGTTCTCAACTGCTGCAGAGTCTTCTCGTGTTTTTGCCAATCCATGCTGGTCTGTACGAGGCAGACACCAGATTCATTATAATAAGTCAAGAGCCTTTGGGGTCTTTAGCTAAAGTTTTTGATATTCGATCACTTTTGGCACCAGAGTAAATGCAATGAATTTTCACAGACGAATCCACACACCAATGCTTCAGCTGTTGTAACTCGATCCTGGACTGGTGCAACCGTTTTAGTGATGGTCTCGTTGTTAGCAGCTGTAACCGGCATTGAACCTGAAAGAGGACATAAAATAGTCATGACGGCACCAGAGAAGTTTACCCAACTGGTGTCATGGCAATTCGAAATTCAAACATTCATTTTCCAAGGAAATATGAATGTTTTTGAAAGTCAAGCGATTAAGGAGTTATTGACAATTTCGTGCAGCAATTTCTTCAGATTTTCCATTTATTCTGAACA
Organism: Eptatretus atami; assembly: GCA_035128595.1. Classification (NCBI taxonomy): domain Eukaryota; kingdom Metazoa; phylum Chordata; class Myxini; order Myxiniformes; family Myxinidae; genus Eptatretus; species Eptatretus atami. The sequence continues at coordinate 71,711,918 of CM068964.1, forward strand.
TTCAAAATTGAAATATCTCTGTTATTTGTGAAGGAATTGACCCCAAACCACTTTCATTTGATAGCCAATATAAAATTGCATTTATGATAAATTATCAAGAGTTCACCCCAATTTGACCTTTAACCTTGACCTCTGAGCAGACAAGGCCAAAAAGGGGCCTAGCTAGGCACTGGGAACAAGACCAAAACACAGATGGTCCACCATGCCCACGTGCAGGCGTCCGCAAAGATCGTTTGGTTAATGTTAGTTTATATTTTTGCCGTACGTAATGGCGCTGCACTCGAGCACGTGTTCTAAGGCGCCAAAGGCCGTGGGCGTTATGATATAGGGGTTATGATAGGCTTTTTGGGCCGGGGAGGGGGCTTAACCTGAATACGATAATTTCCTTTCACTGCCTTGGCAGCCTTCACATGTTTGCCGGTGGTGGCATGCTTGTGTTAAAACGACCGATCCCCGACTGCCGTAAGCCAACTCGGAGTTGCAGATGAATACAGAACACGTCACGGCAGCAGTCTGTGAGTTTCCTCACGAACGTCCCCATCGATAGCGGCTGTCATCGGCTTTGTTCCAGCAAGTCCATTCCCTGCCAGCACTAGTTTTTAAACCGATTCGCATGTGATTTACGATAGCACAATTACTTCCGATTCTAATGCAGGGTTGCGTCAAACGGATATCAGGTCTACTGATCATGACTATATACAGATTTTAGAAAGAACTCAACATATAGAGAGTGAAAATTTACTGACCATTGTAAAGTACAATGAGACAATAAGAGCCTACGTAAGGGTATTAATAACTTTACCCTTAGACCAGCGCATGATACTGATTGATCAGGTCAGCTGTCTAATATGGTCTAGTACGAGCTGTAGTGAATGAGTTCATTCAAGAAGATTGGCGGGGATGTGCGTAGCAACCTCGATGCTGGTTTTTCGCGGAAATTGGACCGCGATAGAGGCGGAGTTTAGCGCATAAATTAACGATTCTCAGACAGCCGTATGGCATGCGTCTCGTCTGACCGGGAGCCGGGGCATGCCGCGTTTCGCCAGCGCTTGTTCAGCGAACTTTCTGAGTTTTTGACTGAGCTCCATAGTCTTTGCCCCTACTGGATAGAGAAGACCCTACCCCCCCCCCCCCATGATTTTTATTGCAAATCTGAACGAATCACAGGACCCAACTTGCGCAATGAAAAAGTCGGATTTCCGCCTTTCGGCGGAAATTAAGACATCCCCGGTGTAGAAAATCCTCTTTATCTCTTTCCTGACAACTCCACTCTCTGCCATGACATCACTCATCCCTCTGACAGACAGAAAGCAGCCCTTGCCTCTCCTCAGACCTTGCCAAAATCACAAACTGGTCAAACACTTGGAATATGTCTTTCAATCATGAGAAATCCCACACACACTCACTCCATTTCTCCGAAAGGACCGCATCACAAATCCTTCCAACTATTCCCACCAACCCTCTAAAGAGGTTCAGTCACTCAAACTCTTGAGTCTCACTCTCAGCCATGATCTCTCTTGGGCAGCCACATTTCAAAATTGTCCTCAAAAGCCAGACACCGACTGGGCATCCTCTGTCGTGAAAGTCCTTCCTTGGCAGAGCTCATGTCTGCCTATAAACACACATATATATATATATATATATATATATATATATATATATACAATATAATAATGTATATATACATACATATTTACATACATATATATATACATACATTTTTTTTTTTTACACGTATATATATAACACATATATAAATATATATATACACGTTAATATAAATACACACATATATATATATATATATAATTATATATATATTATATATAATATATATATATATATAATATTATATATATATATATATGAAAGACCACAAGGGGAAAACCAGAGATGTCAGGGATAAGTCAATTTTGAAGAAACTGAAAAACAAAGTTTCAAGACTTTGGTGGACTGTTTAATAACTGTCATATAGATTTCTTTCCAGTAAAAGGAAGAGTGATCATTGGCCGATCAAATTAAGCATGTAGCATTTGCCAAGCTTCTGTGTTATTTAATTTAAGAGCAAAGAACGAATCAATGTTGCAAACTGACATCACTGGTTATTCCCTTGTTGAATAATTGCCATGCCAATTTTAACCCAGGATGTGTTAGCAAATTCATGCTTGTTGGTTATTAGCATACATTACATGACTTTGGTGATCACAGATTATTTTTTTCAACATTAAACGGTCATTGTTTTTTGTTTGATTGGTGTTCAATGCCATACTCAGGGATTTCGCTTATATGACGACGGATTCTCCATTTATTACTCCGTACTACTTAATATGATGGAAATCCGGGAGGAAACCAAGGATAAACCACCCCCGCGATAGCCGAAGTCACCTCATGTGACTCCCTCATATACCTAAGCAGGTTGATTGGGCGGTGGTACATCGAATGAGGATGGGTACTCAGACGCGCTAACCATTAAGCCACGGCGTGGGTCCCATAAAAGTCACAATAAGGTTTGACCAGGCTTGAACCACGATTGCACCAACTACGGCCCATGATATAACCAAATAGGCCATTGTAGTGCTCAGAGTTTATGCTGTGATAGTTTTACAACCTTTTATAAACTTAGTTTCTCACTATGAATATTATGATGGAACAGTTAACATGAATGACGCAGAAAGCCAATCTTATCTGAGTGAAAACTTTAATTTTAATACTTTGCAGAAAACAAAACCTGTGATCAAAAATAATAGATCCATGATATAACCAAATAGGCTATTGTAGTGCTCAGAGTTTATGCTGTGAAAGTTTTACAACCTTTCATTTTTAGTTTCTCAACTCTGAATATTATGGTGGAACAGTTAACATGAATGAAAAGGAGATAACCAGGAGTAAAGTACTGACAACTCTGGGTTTCTACTTGTTCAGCTTTGACAACACTTGTTTTTTTCATTGCACGGCTAAACTTTATACCATATAAATTATGTGACACCCCTGGTTATTTGTTAAAGTAATATTGTGAGAGGAACCTTATGTTGCCAACTATTGCAGGTGCAATAACCCTGAAATTTAAAAAGTGACATCACGGGTTTTCCCCTTCTGGTCTTCATATATATATATATATATACATATATATATATATAGTATGTATATATTATATTATATATATATATATATATAATGTATTGTTGCGAATTCGCGCCGGCCGGCGTGCGATCGGCCGCGTAACTCCAATAGCACCGCGTCGCCCACCGGATGGACAATTCAGTCGTGACCCTCCTGGAACTACCGCCAGGACCCAGTCACGGGTGGGGGTTTAACCTCACCAACGATCGTGCCAATTGCCCACCGCGCAGGATAGGGTTCCTCGCCAAATTCGACCTACCGAAGTACCTGCGCGAGTAGTCGACCGGGCGATCGTACCTCGCCGCAGGTCGCCTAGGACACGAACCGCTTAAGCGGTCCGTTCCGTGCTACAGTGATAACCGAGCGGTGTTATCGCCGACCTCGACGGATGTGATTCTGTTTACCGGGTGCTTACCCCCTCTACCAATTTCTTCCGTGATGCAAGATGGCACTTTCAAAACAGGGAATAGGACGCAACGAACGGGGAACAGATCAATAAGCACATTTATTAGACATTGCACGTATTTACAGTCACAGCAATGAATCATGCACGTATGTACAGTCAAAGCAAGCAGATAAAAGAATTACCACCGAATAAAGAGTTTTATTCGCACACACACAGTCACTTAAACAAGTCTACTTACTAGATGGCGCCACCACATGCATTTATACAAAAGCAAAGAAAAGCCACCCCAAAGACAAGGGTGGCAGACAGGTCCGTGACGCGAATGTGACATGGAGCCTGGATGAACGGTCAGGCCCACGAGACCGAAGGGTCTTACCCGCGCCTCATGGCGCGACGGTGGGCAGGTCGCGACGTCTACTCCCCCACGGCCTGGCGTGGCGCGCCTGTCCTCGGGCACCCGGCTTGGTCGGTGAGCTCTCTCCCGGCGTTCTCCACCCGGATGCGCAGGCTCGCGCCACACAGCAGGCACCACGGAACGGACGGGGTTACGGCGCTCTCTCAGCGCGGATGCTCGGTATGGGGGGAATTGCTGGTGCTCTTCTCAGCACGTCGATGCTCTCCTCAGCAGGTCAATGCTCTCTCAGCGAGACGGGGTTACCGGCGCTCTCTCTGCGCGGATGCTCGGTATGGGGGAATTGCTGATGCTCTCTCAGCACGTCGATGCCCTCTTAGCCAGTCGATGCTCTTTTAGGGAGTTGACGCTCTCTTAGCGAGTTGACGCTCGAACGAGCACCCTGGATCGCCTTGGCTCCGGCAACTCTCCCTGGCTGTGGTCTCCACTTCGTCCCTTTTCCGGCGTGGTCTCCACGTAGCCCTCTGGTTTTCCTCCGAGCCCTCTCCGCGTCCCTGCTCCGTTCACACAACTCTCGCTCTGAACACGACCGTCTCCCCACAACCGGCTGACTTGAGCTCCGTTCACCAACACTGGCACTTCTCTTGACACTGCCCGAGCTCCGTAAAACCGACTGGCTGTGAGCTCCGTTCTGCTTGCCCTTTTTAGGGCCGGGGAAGCGAGAATCGACCCCTGACCCTTGACCTCCAACCCCGGCAAAGCCGACGTGGTAGAAATCATCGGAGCGCTCATCCTGACAGCGTGAACTCCGACCCCGGCAAAGCGGACGTGGTAGAAATCATCGGAGCGCTCGTACTGACAGCGTGAACTCCGACCCCGGCAAAGCGGACGTGGTAGAATCATCGGAGCGCTCGTCCTGACAGCGTGAACTCCGACCCCGGCAAAGCGGACGTGGTAGAAATCATCGGAGCGCTCGTCCTGACAGGCGTGAACTCTGACCCCGGCAAAGCGGACGTGGTAGAAATCGTCGGAGGCGCTCGTCCTGACAGCGTGAACTCCGACCCCGGCAAAGCGACACGTGGTAGAAATCATCGGAGCGCTCGTCCTGACAGCGTGAACTCCGGCCCCGGCAAAGCGGACGTGGTAGAAATCATCGGAGCGCTCGTCCTGACAGCGTGAACTCCGACCCCGGAAAGCGGACGTGGTAGAAATCATCGGAGCGCTCGTCCTGACAGCGTGAACTCCGACCCGGCAAAAGCGGACGTGGTAGAAATCATCGAGCGCTCGTCCTGACAGCGTGAACTCCGACCCCTGGCAAAGCGGACGTGGTAGAAATCATCGAGCGCTCGTCCTGACAGCGTGAAGATGGCGTTGTCTCCGGGATGGAGGTGAAGCGATGTTTGCGGGGTGGCGTTGTTTATGGTAGTGAAGGGAAAATGGCGAAGGTGGTGGTGTTTGGTTGTGTTGTTTGGGAACGATGTTGGTGGTGGCGATTTGGTTGTTGTGGGCGTCGTTTGAGAATGGCGGTGAAGCGATGTTTGCGGGGTGGAGTTTTGGAGGTAAAGAGGCGAAGGTGGTGGTGTTTGAGTTGTAGTTGTTTGGGAATGATGTTGGTGGTGGCGATTTGGTTGTTGGGGGATGATTGGTCCAAAATAATGTTAGAGAAAGAAAAAACGGCTATCTCAAAGCGTCGCAGCCCGGTGAACACGAATAATTCCCTCTAAACAACGGTGGGGAACTATCTGCAATAAACTTACCGGCATAACTGATCTGAGGACCTTTCTGGTGTTGCGCAAAATTTCCACAGCCGTAACAATATATATATACATTATACACACACATATATATATATATATATATTATATATATATATATATATATATATCACACACACACACACACACATATATATATATATATATAACATCATAATTATATACATATATAGACACATATACATACATATATACATATATATAAATATATACATATATAAAATAATATACATATATATATAATAATACTTACATATATACATATACATATATACTATAATATCAATATATATATAATATATACATATATTATATAAATATATACATATATATATACATAATATATATATTATACATAAATATATCATATACATATATAATATCATATATATCTTCTTCTTTCGGCTGCTCCGTTAGGGGTCGCCACAGCGGATCATCCGTTATGATCCGCATAATGATTTGGCACAGGTTTTACGCCGGATGCCCTTCCTGACGCAACCCTGGTCGCCTCTTACAACAGGGATATGGTACAACACTACTATTCTAACGGGAGGGCATAACACGGGCCCAGTACACTGGTACTGCACTTCGCCGACTTGGAAGGATGACAGGCTGAGTCAACCTCGTGGTGTGTATTAATTCAAGCGGCCAACGGGCTTGTGAACTCAGGACCTTTTGGATCCCAACGTACCGTCTAACCACTACGCCAACACCCAGGCTTATATATTATATATATCTATATATATATATATATAATTATTTAGTAATTGCTATACTATATCCGTACGATATTACATACATATACATGAGCAAATATATACTACATATATATATATACCTTCATATTAATATAGATTATATGATCCATATATAAATATCCATATATATATATAAGGTGGATATAGATCTAAATAGTAGGCTCGGTTGGACGTGATTTAATATATGTCAATGGGCATATTTCAATCATACACTACTATATTACCTATGTTATTCGCAGTATATCTATTAATACTGAGCCATCAGATACGAGTTATACTATATTTTGCGTGCTTGCTATGTGCTGGATTTGGCCAGAGAATTTTGAGGTTTCGATAGCGATTAACATACATGATCATTTATCTGTATATATTTTAACAATCTATATAGAGTATCCATTTACTAGAGGTGTATCTATCTGGGTTAGGTATCATGCATATACTAGGTTATCAGGTATTAGCATATTTAGAGCTCATGGTTTCTATGATAATTTATTGTAGGGTCGTTCTAAGTCATTGGATTGTTCATGCAGTGCGTCCATATAGGATGTCATGTATAATTATTGTTCTGCCTATTATACGACTGATATAGTGCTAAGCACATTAGTTGAGTTATGTTTGTATTTATATTGTGCTGTGAGATCTACATAACTATAGTACACAGTATGCATGATAATCATTACATTATGTTTTATGTCGGACACTCATTACATAATGAGTTGACATATTATTAAGTTTATATATTTGCATACATATATATATATATATTCGACATATACATAATATATCATATATAAATTTCATAATATACCATTTACCATCATATACATAATATATATTAATATATATTATCTACATATAAATACATATATATATATACATATATATATACATATATATATACATATATACAAATATACATATACTAGCGATACCCTTGCACATGCACGGGATAGCAGTACAGCATAGCTGGTAGTAGACGACAGACCGTACACAGGGAATGACAAAAATACGCATTGTGCAAAATGCAAGTG
>CM068964.1:71772266-71784123 GCA_035128595.1 Eptatretus atami
TCCTTTTCCTGTTTCATTCGTCGTTCTTTCACGATCTCCCTGTACTTCAACCTTGCTCTCTCCTTTAGTCATTCTTGTCCTTCTTTTTGTTTCTTCCTCCACTCTCTCTCATGCTCTTCATTCTCCAATCTCATAGTTTCCTTCAATTGGCCGATCTCCTTTTACCTGTTTCATTCGAGCGTTTCACTATCTCCGCGTACTTCAACCTTGCTTTCTCCTTCATGTTCTTGTATGCTTTCTTTTGTTTCTTCCTCCACTCTCTCTCTGGTTCTTCCTTCTCTCCAATCTCAACGTTTCTTTCATACTCTTTCTTGCATCTCATTCTTTAATCTTGCTTCTGCTTCTAACGCTCGATCTGCACAGTGTGGTTGCCTTAACATTCATTCCGTTCTCTTTCTTCCTCACTTAACAGTCCTCAAGCGTCGTTTTTAACTCCCTCTCTGCTGCTTTTGGTGTTTCCATAAACTCAGAAGCTGCTTTTTCGAATTCCATCTCACCTCCTCACAGCCCCACTCTTGCTGGCTTCTAACTGTTCGATCTGCACAGTGTGGTTCCTTAACGTTTCATTCTCCGTTCTCTTTCTTTCCTCACTTGACTCCTCAGCTCGTTTTGTAACTCCCTCTCTCTGCTTTGGTGTTTTCCGTAACTCAGAACTTTTTTTTTTCGAATTCCTCTCTCACTCTCCTCACACTCCACCTTGCTTTGGCTTCTAACTGTTCGATCTGCACAGTGTGTTCGCTTACGTTTCATTCTCCGTTCTCGTTCTTTCCTCTCTTAACATCCTCAGTTCGTTTGTAATTCTCTTCTCTGCTTTGGTGTTTCTGTAACTCGAGCTTTTCTTTCTAATTCCTTTCCATCTCCGCACACTCCAACCTTGCTTGGCTTCAACTTTCGGATCTGCACAGTGTGGTCTAACGTTTCATTCTCCGTTGTCTTTCTTCTTCTAACATCCTCAGCTCGTTTGTAATCCCGTCTCTTTGTTTGGTGTTTCCGTAAACTCAGAAGCTTTTTTTCGAATTCCTCTCTCATCTCCACACCTCTTTCACATTCTTCCTTCCTCATTTCTCCATTCTCTTGCTCATCTCCTTTAGTTGGTGAATTTCCAATTGTTTCTTTTTTTTCCTATCCGCTTCTCCCATAATTATCCTCTCTTATCTCCGCACCTCTTTTGCGTCTTCCTTCCTCATTTTCCCACTGTCTTACCATATTCCTTTAGTTTTTTTTAGATATTTCTTTTTATCTTCTGTTCTAAGCTGCTTTATCTATCACTGATCTTATCTTTTTCTTCAGTTGTGCAATTTCAAATCGTGTTCGTTTTTCCTCTTTTTGCTGTGTTTTCCATTCTTCTGCAAAGTTCTCTATCCCGGAGTTACTAATTTGCTCTTCCTCTATTCTTTCTGCAGGTCACCCTTCTCATGTTCAACTATGTCGACTCACTCTACTTTACTCATTTCTCCCTGTAGTTCTTTGACTGTCTTGACTTTTCCAACAATTCTTCCTTTCCTTTGCTCCAGGTATTCCTCACCTCTTTCTATCTCCTGTTCCAGGCTCTCCCGTATCTGATTGCCTATCTTACCTCTGCCTTCAGTAGTTCCAATTCCCGATCGTGTTCACATTTTTTCTTTTCCAGCTTTTTTTCCCATTCTTCTTCAAGTTCCTCTATTCCGGGAGTTACTAATTCGCTCTTCCTCTATTCTTTCGTTTAGTTCGCTCCTCCATGTTCCAACCTTTGGTAAACCCTTCCTTCAGTTGTCCAATTCCAAATCGTGTTCACATTTTTTTTCTAGCTTTTTTCCCCATTCTTCCCAAGTTCTCCTATCCCGAGAATTACTAATTTGCTCCTCCTCTTTTCTTTTATTCAGTTCGCTCGCTCTTTGTAACAAAAACCCACGCAACCAATCTACTTGCGCTTCCCCATGTAAGTCTTCTTCCAGCTCCTGAACTTGTTCCTGTGCATCGGCCATCGTGGCTTCCGTGTGCACAAATCCTCATGAACCCAGTCTGCGTTGGCCAAGTCCTTTTCCAACCCCCGAATTCGTTCCTGTACCTCGTCCAATTCAATTTGCAATGTACTGCCGTCGCCCTGCCTGCCTGCCATGCCCACTGTGGTTTGAACCGGTGGGCGGGACGCTTCCCCACCGTTCCTGCGGGCCGTTGCGCTATTAATAGCAGCCGCTCACGCCTCGTGCCGCGCTGGGTGCGGCCGCGCCGCATCTTGCGACTCCGAGTTTGTTGCCGGAAAATTCCTGCACAGGCCGCTCCCACTGACTACAATTAGTGGTGGGTTGTAATAAAATTACCCCCGTGTGGGGTGACGGTCATCTCTATAATACCACAAGTTCTCAATGTTCATTATGACCGAAGACTACTGCGCATCTCGACTGCCGCAGTTTGGTTAAAGATGATCGGCATTTGGCGTGCACGCGCACGGAATTATATTTTGAAATAATGCCGACGTTTACATTTCGGTTTTGAAACTTTTGCACCTTCGGTGGAAAATGTATAAATATACAAGGCAGCTGCTATGCAATGACACACATTCACTAACTTTTACCATGCCCAGTAGAGAATAATAGCCTCCTGAAGTAGGGGCAGTTTTTGCAAACTTTGAAGCTCACGTGACGAAAACGAAAGCGAAATTCGAAAATCCGTCCCGACCAAATTTAGATATTGTTCCCATACATTCATATGCCACAATCGAATTCAAGATCGCTTGAGAAATGTAAGAGGAGATAGATTTGAAAATCGTCATTTTCGCATTTTTTGCCAACTTTGAAGTCACGTGACACGAAACGAAAGCGAATATCGAAAATCCGGCCCGACCAAATTTAGATATTGTCCCATAGATTATATGCTACGATCAATTCAAGATCGTTTGAGAAATGGCGAGGAATAGAATTTGAAAATCGTCATTTTCGCACTTCAAAGGCCTCGTGACACTTGACTTGACCATCGGTGACCTTGAAAGTCATACCATCGTGTACGTCTCACGACCCTATCAGGATCACCAGATGACAGATCTCCCGCTTCAACTTCATTGACGGACGGACGACGGATCGAAGGACATCGACACCCATATTATTAGGTCATGCTCGAAGAGATGACCAAAAAAGGAAAAAACAGATACATTGCATTGCCGTATTTCCCAACCTTCTGGTACGGGTTCAAACCGTATGGCGATGGCGTCCTCGACCATGATTCGACATTTCTAATTAATTAATCCACCCTGCCCTGTTCGCCTTTGAAATGCCATCTTGCGTCTTGGAAATAATTTAAACACTCGTAATTTAGGGAACACGGAGGTTGCTTCGCACACCCTTGGTCGATTCCCGTTAATTTAGTGGAGGCGGGATGATTCAATCTCACTCCTGGCACCCAGTGTTTACGAATTTCGCCCCCGCGCTGCGGACAGCCGCTTTTAGCGAATCGCGGCCGTACGCCCACGGGACGGAAATTCAGTCGCGACTTTCCGGAACAACGCCGAAAACCAGTCATGGGTATGCTCCAAGCACACCCACCACCTTGTCCGCACTCTACCCGCGCTACAGAGTCGATCGCCAAATAATCATTTACCTAATTATTGCGCGGGTAGATTACCGAGAGATTGTACCTCAGCGAGGCCTGCTTGGACACGAGCCGCTTTAAGCAGCGTCGCTCCGTTTTTGGGAAAAGGCGGGTATTATCGCGAGGCCTCGCTGGACCCGATTCTATTATCGGCTATTAATAGCTCCGCTATTATTCCGAAATGCAATACGGCAGCTCAATTAAGGGAATAATGATGCGACGAACAGGTTACATTTAAACAAGCACATTTATTCACAATGCACACGTAACAGGGATGCACGTATGCAGGTATGCAATCAATACAAAACACACACATGCAATTCAAGGAGCTATTACCGTCTATCTATTATGTACAGTCACTTTATAATTTTACTTTGACGGAGCTCGCGACTACACTTTCATACCAAAGCAAAGCAAGAACCCCCTCAAAGACGAGGGGGTAGACTGGACGTTCTCGGGGTCTTTATAACGTGGAACTTGGTGGACCGAAGGAGTCCACGAGACCGCGCAGGTTATCTTCCCCTGGTGGTGATTCGCTGGGTGCGTCCCACGATGTCCTGTCCCACGGCAGCTAGCGTAGCCGCGGTTTAGGCCCCAGCCTCGCCAAGCGGCCGGGTGTCGGGCCCCAGCGGCAACGCCTGAGAGGAACGAAACGGGTCTTTAGCTCTCTTAGAGTTGATGCTCTGTAAGAACCCGTCCGTCCGCAGCGATGCTCGGACTGTGCCGAAGCCCGATCACCGCGACCGTCTGCGCTGCGGGGCGAGCTCTCTTCGCTCTCTCCACGTTCGCACACGACGCCGCAGCCCGCGCGGCACAGCAGGCTTAGCCGCGCTCCCAGTTCGCGGCTCCTCCGCTCTCTCAGCTTCTCCAGCTACTGCAGGCTTCAGGCTCCAGACTGTCCACGCGGCTCCTCGACCTCTCCAGGCTGACCGCGCCTGGCGTTCCGCTCGCCCTTTTATAGGGCCGAGAGACGAGATTTTGACCTCCCGCTCTCCGACCTTCGACCCCCGTGGCTCCGCCCCTTTCTCTCTTTTGATCTGAATCTCGGACGAAGCTTGCCAGAGCGACGTGCGCGAGATCAGCGACCCTGCGCGGCGAGCGGACGTGCTCGAAATCACCGACTTGCACGGCGAGGAAAACCCCCGCGTCTGCCTGCAGCGATGCCGTTCGATTCGGACTCGCCGTGGCTGGCGCCAAGATGGCGTCGTTTCGGAGATGAAGGTGAGGCGATGTTGTTCGTGTTGATTGATCGGGGGAGATGTGGTTTTAGGAGTGGTGTGGAGATGTCGTGTGTGTGAAGGTGGTGTGGAGACGGTGTGGTGGTGGTTGGCATGGTGGAGAGGTGGTTGGTGGTGGCGTGGTGGTAGAAGTTGTGTTAGGTGGTTGGTGTTGGCGTGGTGGAGAAGGTGGTTGGTGGTCGGCGTGGTGGAGAAGGTGGTTGGCGTTGCGGAGGAAGGTGGTTGGTGGTTGCGTTGCGGTGATGGTGTTGGTTTGGTTGGTCCAAAATAACGGATAGAAAAGAAAACGGCTACCTCGAAAGATCACAGCCCGGGTGACACGAATAATTCCCCATTAGATCAATGGTGGGGAAATCTATCTGAACACGGACTTATCGGCATAACTGATCTAAGACCTATTGGTGCTCTGCGAATTTCCACAGCCGTAACAATATATACATACTATATATATATATAGATATTTCATATATCTCTTCTTCCTTCTTCTTCTTCTTTCGGCTGCTCCCGTTAGGGGTCGCCACAGCGGATCATCCGTTATGTCCGCATAATGATTTGGCATAGGTTTTACGCCGGAATGCCCTCCTGACGCAACCCTGGTCGCCTACTTTCACAACACATGGATTCTGGTATACCTATTCTAACCGGGGTTATACACGGTTGCTGTGTGTAGGTTTGATTATTTGACTGTGTGTAGGTTTGATTATGTGCTGGGTGCAGGTTTGATTGGTTGCTTGGGTGCAAGCCTTGTGTAGGCGTAGTGGTTAGGGTAGCGGCTTGGGATCAAAAGGTCCTGAGTTCAAGCACCGTTGGCCGCTTGATTAATACAAATCGGAGGTTGACTCAGCCCTGTCATCCTTCCGAGGTCGGGCGAAGTGAGTACAGTGTGTACTGGGGCCCGGTGTATGCCCCTGGTTAGAATAGGTGTACCATATCCTGTGTCGTAAGAAGCGACCAGGGTGCGTCAGGAGGGCATCCGGCGTAAAAACTAAGCAAATCACTAGCGGATCATACGAATGATCCGCTGTGGCGACCCTAAACAGGAGCAGCTGGAAGAAGAAGAAGAAGAAGAAGAAGAAGATAAGAAGAAGAAGAAGAAGAAGAAGAAGAAGAAGAAGAAAGAAGAAGAAGAAGAGAAGGAGAAGGAGGAAGAGCAAGGAGAAGGAGAGGTAGAAGGAGAAGGAAGAAGAAGGTTTGATTATTGCTGTGTGTAGGTTTGATTATTGCTGGGTGCAGGTTTGATTGTTGCTGGGTGCAGGTTTGATTATTGCTGGGTGTAGTTTGGAAGCGGTTTGCATGTTTGTCTAATGCTGGTGTGGCAGGTTTGTTTATTGCTGGGTGCAGGTTTGATTATTGCTGTGTGTAGGTTTGATTATTGCTGTGTAGTGATATTGCTGGTGCAGGTTTGATTATTGCTGGGTGTAGGTTTGTTATCGCTGGGTGCAGGTTTTGATTATCGCTGGGTGCAGGTTTGATTATCGCTGGTGCAGGTGATTATTGCTGGGGCATGTATTTGATTATTGCTGGGTGCAGGTTTGATTATTGCTGGGTGCAGGTTTGATTATTGCTCGGGTGCAGGTTTGATTATTGCTGAGGTACATTTTCATATATATATATTATAATAATATATTATTATATATATTAATATAATATATTGTTGCGGATCCGGGGTGGCGGGATTCTCACCGGTCCGAGGCGCCACCCTCACCCACCGTACTCCGGGTTATATAACGCCGGCCGCTCAGCACAGGCGTGCCTTCAATCGCCGATACCAACGTAATCCTTGTACCTTGCCAGTTGGGAAATAGAACCCCTGGTATCAGACTGGTTGTGTCAGATGCCGAGCGTTTTCTGCCAGTCTGTAACCATTTTTGGTTTTATATGCCAATCGAACGGATCGTTCGCTCAACGTGACACGAATTAATCCATGCGCAACTTCATTACGAATAACCAGATTATTTGGGAACATCGGAGGGGATCACAACACAAGCAAAATTCACGACAATGTTTTTATTAACAATCTCAACCCGTTCTTAACTAGGGAACCACGGTCTACAGGTTCGAGGGGTCGCAACCGAAATATTCCTTAACAACACGTGCAGACAAAGACAGACAGCAGCATGCATGCAAGACAAGACAGAGTACTTGGTGAGGTTTCATGGACGAGAGGACAGTGTCAAAAGCACGAATGTCGCTCGCAACAGGCGGATGTCCACGGATTGAACTTCCAGCTCGAATGCGCCGCGTGGCAAAATGGCGCTTGTCCTTTTGTCGCAGACCTCACGCACGCGGTCTCGCGCGCTCAGCCCCCACGCAATGTCGACGGCACAAGTCCGCCAGATCAACGATGGGCCTCAGCCGATCTCTCTCCAGGTTCAGCCACAAATCCAGGCCTGGGCCGTTCACCAGACAGACCCAAATCGGTGTTTGGGCTCCGGCAAGCGGATCGACAAACGTGTCGCGCCGTTGGTGTGAGCAGGGACCGTCAGAAGCTCCGCGTCTCCTCTCCTGCCTTCCGCCTCGAAGCCCGACTTCCGCTTCGTCCTCTCAGTTCCTCTCTCTGTCGAATCACCTTTTCTTTCCTTAGAGTCGATCACCGATTTGACGTGCAGGCCGCCTCTCAAAGCCGGCTGCCGTCCCTTCACGGCAGAATCCTCGACGTGCAGGTCGGTTCAGCTCTCTCCCGGCAGATCCAACACTGTGCCTCCTTTGTTCGCTCGCTTCGAAGCGACTCCGAGCACGCCTTGAAAACCCGACTGTTTTCCACCCACAATCCTCTTTCTCCCTTCGTTTCTCTCTCGTTTTTGCTCGCTTCGACACACGAGGACGCCTTCTCTCCGCGACTCAGTTTTCCAAACTCCTTCCCTTAGCTCCACTCCTCCCTTGGTCACACCCTCCCAGCCGACTGGGCGGGGCCTATCGTCCGATAGAGGACGCCTATCGTCCGTTCCACACCACCGCACAGACAATAAAACAGCTTTTTCCTCTCCCGACACACATTATAATGTCCTTTTTACCAACAACCGATCTATACATGCATTTAATGGGGGATCTGAGCTAATCCTATATTTAGTAGTCCAATAAGGGCCATTTCATAACAATATATACATATATAATATTATATACCATTAAAATATATATATATATGTATATGTTAAAGCTAATTATATAGTAAATAGAATATGCATACTACATATATACATACAATATATATATATATATATATATATATACCAGTCATGCGCCGCTTAACGACTTTCCGGGCAACGACGGATCGCATATACGACGGATCTGCAAGCTCTGAAAAAAAAAAAAAATGAAAAAAAAATGTAGCTGAAAAATTCCTATCGCCGAGTGATGAGCCGACGTAGCGCTGCCTGTCGTATAAAAATAGCACATACAATTATATATTGCTGTACAGGACATAATACCTCATAATGATAATAAACGACAGTGTGGCCCTGTTATAATGCGATCGTTGAGGTCCATAAAATGTCATCGCGAAAAAAACAGGATCGTGCTAAATCGGATTCAAGGAAATCGGCTTTCAAACTGAACCAATGTTTGCACGTTTACCTTCCAGCAAGTAAATACCTTTATATTGAAGAATTCCGCGAATAAATCGTTGTTACAGTCGAAAATTAAAACACAAATTTCTTTTTGGTGAAGCTTTTCATGGTTGTAAAACAATCGCACTGTTCCGAAAATATATCACACAATTGACAGGTGCTCATTTCTTCATTTATTAAAATTATAACATCGATGCAATGATTACGTATTTATAAAATCCAAACGCTATTTATTCATCTTTCTATAATCGATGCGAGAGAGATTGTAAGGCTGCTAACAATACCGATGGCCGTCATGAACAGCACAATGGTAAAACTAACGTGTCTTCAGTCTCTCTTGGATGCGTGTTACAATTGCCGACAGTATTCAGTACAGTAACATGCTGTACAGGTTTGTATCCAGGGAGCAATAGGCTACACCATATAGCCTAGGTGTCTTCGTTGTGTAAGTACATGTTCGAAAACGAAAACGAAAAAAAAAAAAAAGATGTTCGCACAACGAGACGTCGCTTTAACGACGCGTTTCTCAGAACGTAACCCCGTCATTAAGTGGCGCATGACTGTATATATATATATATACAAAATGCATAATCCATAAAGACAACCGTCCGTCTGCCACCCAGATGATTGTTCCCGCTGATGCAAACCATTTAATCAGGAGGCATGTGATGCAATCAGCGGGTAAATCAAAACGTGTGGAGTGTGACGAGCACTCCCCCTATCCCCATTGGACATTGTCCTACACCAAAGCATCACCTACCACCCAGAGGCCTCGGCCCGGTGACTGTCAAACAGACAAAGATTACATGGTCAACATCAGTTAAACATCAAACGGAGCACCTATTCGGATTTTGGGCAATATTGCCCGCATCAGGACGGACGGTTGTTCTTTGCGGATTATGCGGTTTTACTGTGTGAGACATAATCTGCGGCGATGCTCACCATAACAGTCAGTAGGTGCGTCTGATGTATAGAGGCCGAATGTGGTCATCATTAGTTCGATATTTATTGGTATGCCATCCTGATGAGGGCAAATAAGCCTGAAATCCAGATAGTCGGCTCCGTTTGATGTTTAACTGATGTTGACCACGTAATCTTTGTCTGTCTGACAGAGTGCCAGTCTGAGGCCTCTGTGTTGGAGGTGACGCTTTGGTGTAGGATTATGTCCAATGGAAATTGGGGGAGTGCTCGTCACACTCCACATGTTTCTATATATATATATATATATATATATATATATATATATATATATATATATATATATATATATTATATCGAAACATGGAAAAAAAAACGAAGACCCACCCACATATCTCACCTGGGAATGGAGAGAATAAACCAATGAGCTCTGATCTAATCAATTAAACCCAGGTGGCTAGGATTATATAAAGAAATTGACTCTTCCCGTGCTCTTCAAGCCGAAGAAGCTGCATGAAGCAACCATGAAAGGCTGCCTAATGTAAGCCCTTTGCTGTTTCAAACCCTTCCCAGAGTACCTCCACAGCTGTAAAAACATTCACAAATAAGGATAGCCTTTCAAAGCTGTTCATAAATAAGGGTAGCCTTATTATATTTACTTGTTTATTTCAATTGCAATGTGGTTATTTTTGGCTGCCGTCGATTTTCCTCGATATTTTCTCAAAGTCCAGGAACCAAACCCCCCTCTTCCCATTGGCCCTTGGTTACCACAATCATGTTTTTAACTGTCGCGGAATTTCCCAGGAACCTTAACCCAGACGATATTTGAGGGTTTACTGTATTTCTTCTGTCTTTTTTGCAATTGTTGGGGCTGTATTTACTGTGGTTTCATTTTCCTGTGTGGCATCTTCTATTGCACCGGTTTTCGGAAATTACTTGCAAGGTGAGTTAGGGATACTTTTTCAAGTTTGTTGTGGTCAAGTTTGTTTGCAAATTGAATCCGATAGTCTGTTGAACATTTCACATCCCTGGCTAATCCAACCCTCATCGCTCTTTGCACCTGGTTGAGTTCCATCAGGCTGCTCCCTCCCTCTCGTCTCAGCAGGTACATTCCCGAGATGCACTCGTTTTTGTAGAATAATTTGTGGATGGTGAGGAGTTTTCTTGTGTTGATGTCTGACTGTGGGCAGGTTATTGTTCTACAGCTGTATTGGAACACTGCTACTGCCAGTTGGTTTCTGGTTTTGATTTTGTTTCTTGGAGAGAGGTAAATTTTCAGGATTATCATCGCTCGACGTAGGTATTCTTTGGCGATTGTTTTGCACATTTGGTTGTGACATATTTGGTGGCCCTCTTCTACTCTGAGGTATGTGTATGATGCTTCATTCTAGTTTCAAGGTCAATTTTTATGTTGTCTGTTTTTCTTGGTTTACCTTGTACAAATGTGCACTTGGTGCACTTATCTAGTCCAAATTCCATTTGAATGTCCTCAGAGAACCGTTTTACGAGTTTTAGCTGTTGTCAATTTTTCATCATTCAGTGTGAAAAGCTTTAAAATATCCAGGTATAGTAGGTGCGTCACCTTTCCTGTTTCTTTGGATGTTCTTCTATTGGTTGGTCGGGTGTATCCATGTTCTTGTTTGTTGATGAGGTTACTCAGTGGGTCCAGAGCCAGACAAAAGAAGAGGGGGAAAAGACTGTCTCCCTGGAAGATCCCATGGCGTATCTTCACATCTGGTATTTCGATATTGCCTTCTGAGTGCTGTGATATCAATGTGGTATTCCAGAGCTCCATTACTTTCTCAATCAGTTTGATTATTTGGGAATTGATTTTGTATATTTGCATGCATTTTATCATCCACGAATGCGGGACAATGTTGAAAGCTTTCTTATAGTCTATGCAGGTGGTGGACAATTTGGTTCTTCGCATTTTGCAATTTTCAAGTACAGCGTTGTTCAGTAGTAGGTGCTCAGTTGTTCCATAAAAACCTCTCTTGCATCCCTTTTGTTGCGCTGCCATGCCGACTTGCTGTGTTTGGCGATGGTTCATTTCTGTAATGATTCCTGGTAGAAGTTTTTATGTTGTAAGTAGGCATGTTATTAGCCAGTATTTGTGAGGAAGATGGGTTTCTTCAGATTTTGGGATGAGAAATGTGTTTCCATCTACGAGCCACTCATCCACTGCCTTTTCCTCTTGGAACAGTTCATTGAATGTCCTGGCGTAGTAATTGTGGAGCGCATTAAGTTGTTTTAGTCAGAAGGTTGGAATTCCATCTGGGCCTGGGCTTTTAAAGTTTGGAATTTTTTGAAGTTGTTTTCTAATTTTTTTCATCAATTATCACTGAGGGCATTTCCTCGAGATGTTGCTTCTTCTTTTCCAAGTCTGGGATCCATTCTGCTTCCTTCTGATATTCCTTTCGATATTCAAAAATTCCTTTCCAGAATTTTTGGAGCTTTTCTTTTTCAGGGGGAGTTGATTCAATCGATCAGACATCAGATTGTTTCCATAATCTACAGTAGAATCTCTTTGGGTAACTCTCAAACATGTGGTTTTGTTTTCTCCTGTTGTTT
>CM068964.1:71825937-71845930 GCA_035128595.1 Eptatretus atami
GTTGATATTCTGTTCAATATATTTTTCTGAAGGAGGAGAGAGGGAAAATATGGAGGTTGGAGGGAGGAGAAAAAGGCTTACCAAGATGGTGGCATGCCATCTTTATTAGCCCGGTCACCTGACAGGGGTCTGAAGGCGCCATTTTGATTCAGGATGCTCCAAAATGCCTCGACTTGGAACAGGCTGCAATGGTTTGTGTGCTATAAAGCGTTCAAAATATGTTTTTTCACTTTGCTCATTCATATCATCAAATGCCTGATCTACATACCTACAAATCAGTGTATACATCACTTTCGTCAGTGCTACAGTTTCCAAATTAGGAGCTTGGAGCAATTTTATGCAATCCCAGCATATGACGAGATTTTCCACGATGGACTCTCACAGACTAATGAAAGTACAAGCCGGTAGGCGACGAGGGATTCGCTAGGATCGAAGCGCTGGATACGATGCTTTTCATTCTGACCGACCCAGAAGCGAAGATTCATTGCCAAAGACGTATTGGTTCACATACAATTGTTCCTCTGCCTGGCAAGATTTTTCCTATTGCGTATTTTGCCAACTGGCACTCCTCATAAAAATGACGGTAAATAGACACCCTATTTTTGAAGGACTACCATTTTGAAAATAATCAGTTTGCTGGTTTGTGCTGTGGAGCCTTGCGTTGCAGACACACACAACACACACACACACACACACACACACACACATACACATACACACACACACACACGGAAAACCCGATAAACTTCTCTCAATGCTCTTGTTTGACCACACCTCGAGCCACACAATATTTTTCATAAGCCACGCCCACTTTCCTACGCCACTCCACTTTAAATAATAAATAATGTGGAGTGGTGTGTGGGTCTGGAATCGTTTTCGGTAAATAAATAAATAATTGGAGGTGGTTGTGTGGTGGGGAATCGTTTTCGGTAATAAATAAATAATTGGAGGTGGTGTGTGGATCGTGGAATCGTTTACGGAAAATAAATAAATAATTGGAGGTGGAGTGTTGGGTCGTGGAATCGTTTTCAGTAAATAAATAAATAATTGGAGGTGGTGTGGGTCGTGGAATTGTTTTCAGTCAATAAATAAATAATTGGAGGTGTGTGTGGGCCGTGGAATCGTTTCAGTAAATAAATAAATAATTGAAGTGGTGTGTGGATCGTGAATTGTTTTGGTAATAAATAAATAATTGAAGGTGGTGTGTGGGTCGTGGAATCGTTTTCGTAAATAAATAAATAATTGGAGGTGGTGTGTGGGTCGTGGAATTGTTTTCAGTAAGTAAATAAATAATGAAGGTGGTGTGTGGATCGTGGAATTGTTTTCGGTAAATAAATAAATAATTGAAGGTGGTGTGTGGGCCGGGAATCGTTTCAGTAAATAAATAATAATTGAAGGTGGTGTGGATCGTGGAATTGTTTTTGGTAAATAAATAAATAATTGAAGGTGGTGTGTGGGTCGTGGAATCGTTTTCGGTAAATAAATAAATAATTGGAGGTGGTGTGTGGGTCGTGGAATTGTTTTCAGTCAATAATAATTATTGGAGGTGGTTGTGTGGGTCGTGATCGTTTCAGTAAGTAATAAATTTGAAGGTGGTGTGTGGATCGTGGAATTGTTTCGGTAAAATAAATAAATAATTGAAGGTGGTGTGGGTCGTGGAATCGTTTTCGGTAAATAAATAAATATTGGAGGTGTGTTGTGGATCGTGAATTGTTTTCAGTAAATAAATAAAATAATTGGAGGTGGTGTGTGGGTCGTGGAATCGTTTTCCGTAAATAAATAAAATTCAAAGGTGGTGTGTGGGTCGTGGAATCGTTTTCAGTAAATAAATAAATAATTGAAGGTGGTGTGTGGATCGTGGAATTGTTTTCGATAAATAAATAATAATTGAAGGTGGTGTGTGGGTCGTGGAATTCTTTTCGGTAAATAATAAATAATTGAAGGTGGTTGTGTGGGTCGTGGAATTGTTTTCGGTAAATAAATAAATAATTGAAGGTGGTGTGTGGGTCGTGGAATCGTTTTCGGTAAATAAATAAACATATTATATTATTAGAAATCCACAAGACAGAAATGCGGTGATTCCATTATTTTGGATCCTTTCACTTTGGTCAATAACGTTTGGATCGAGGAGAATCGAGGTGGAACGACGGTGTAGTTCCCTTACAAACACTGTATACACACCTAAATGACGGCAAATAGACACCCGATTTTTGAAGGACTACCATTTGAAAAATAAAACCTAATCAAAAATCGGCTCGAGTAAAATTTTCTAAAATATCTCGAAGTGTTTAATTCCGAAGTCTTGTTTCTCTACATTCAAAACTGAAGGACAAGTATTGAAAATACTGTACGCGGTTTTTCGCCGCTGTACAGCAACGGGTGGTTGCTAGGCAACGAAATTCAAACGTGCACATTCCCAGACCATATGGCAACTGTTGGCAAAGTTTCATCTAAATCGGTTCGCTGGTTCGTGCTGTGGAGCCTCGCGTTGCAGACACACATACACACCACAGACAGACAGCCGGAAAACCGACAATAAGGGATATCTCATATATAGCGAATCCAATAAAAGAAGGAAATTTAATAATTAAGATTACAACAGGAATGAGCGGGACCTCTATATTTACCAGTAAGATGACAATGATCCTAACTTTAGACTCCTCAATTCCTCCTCACAATATGACAGATATTGTTGTTTCTAAATTCTAATTTTTCTTCTTCGGTTAATTTCATCGGTTCATTTGTTTCTTTCATTAATTTAGTTAGTCTTATACAATCCTTTTCTAATCGTTTTAAAACTCTTGTGAAGCTTTTTTTCACGATAATGTTCAAGTTTATTATACTTTTCTCCAACAGATGATTTGATATAATAACAGAAACCACAAGGAATATGTTTTTGATATTTATTTGTGTATGATTCTTTTGGATTAGGAGAAGCAGTATTTATCTTTTAAGGATATATATAAATAGATTTATTATAATCTTCAAAAGAAATCTTTTCACCAGGTTTAGGCATTGTAATTACAGCTGATTTATGATTACTACAATATTTTGAATGTTGTTCTATCGTTCTTTTGCATGAAATGAATTAAGACATCGCTTACAAGAATATATTTTGTTTGCTGTTTTGAATACCTGAGAAGAGATTATATCTTGATAAATTATTGATGTATGTATAATGTGAATCTTTCCAACACTAAAATATGAAAGATCAATGTGTGTTTCTTCATTTTTATAGTTGTTTGAAATTTTTAATATTTGAACTTTGTTTGTATCCGTTAATCCATATACATTAATAGAAAGATTATTCTTTTTCTCAAATTTAGGAATATCTGTTAGTGGCATTGGAATTTAAAATCTTTAATGTCCAAGGTATTCTCATATTTCATATATTGTTTTACTCTTTCTGAATTACAATTTGGAGGATGTAAGTGAGCAAGAACAGACCAAGAGAACATTTATTATCATTGTTCTTAATATTAACAACTGCTTCTTTAGTTTTATTTCTTTTGGTAATTCAATATAAGAAGAAGCTTTAAGAGGGTTTGATTTTAGAATGTGTATATCTAAAAAGATGGTTTTTTTCAATATTAAATCCACTTCCTACCACAGTATTATCAACATCTTCCTCTTGTATTGATATAGTTTCTCATAAACCCCACTATTCAAAAAATCTTGAAATGATGTTATAGAATGAAGATCTGTTCTCATAAAAGGAGTTTGTTCTTCATCTTGTCTTTTCATATTCATTTTCACTCCCATATAAAACTTTAAAGTTTTCATTTCTTTTAATGTCTTTTTAATAACTTTTCAACATCAGGTTTCACTATTTCAATTGATTCAGCTATTGATGATGGACCGGGTTCTCCAAATTGAAAAATCCTTATTTTTATATGCCCTTTAAATGCCCCATCAGTGTTTCAATATAATAGTCTCCCTTTACTTTAAACTCATTTTTCTTGTGTTTTTGTGATTGAAGATGTCTATTATAACTACTCTTCAAAACATCCTTTGAGCAGATATCCAATGTTTTCTTTCCAACTCAAGAGGAGATATTTGATGAAATAGATTAAATGTATGTTTGTTGGTCTGAAGGTGTTTTTTATAATATTTATATTCGTGATTACAAACATCACAGTACGTTGTATTCACCATATTTTATATATAAAACTTTGCTAAACTAAAATTTTCTTGATGAAAATTTCGTTTATTTATAGGTGAATCTGTGCTTAAACCATTTTATCCTCCAACTTTTTTCACTTAATAAATACAATGTTTCAAGACACAAAGAACAAGTTTCAATCAATCCCTTCATTTGTAAAAGATACTGAGAAATATGTCAAGGATGTAAAATTGAACAAAGATAAATATAACAACTATTGGATAAAAACAATTATGGTGGATAAGATGAGTTCTTCAATTTCCTTCAGTGGAAGGCTTTTAGTATACCTGGAAGAACATCAATTGAAGTATCTCTAACAAAAGTTTCTCCTCTCCTTCTGGTAATATATTTAAAACTAGAAAAAGCAATGAAACAAGAAAAAGTATCAAAAAATAAAACCTTAGGATGAAGCTTTAGAAAGAAAAGATAAGACCATCTGTAATATGCAAGGAGAAATTTGTATTTTTTTCAAAACCCTAAAGATGTAAATCCTGATGAAATAAAGGATGTTAATATATCAGGTGAAATGACATTTCTTCAATAGTAGTTAAGGATCATTTTAAATTACCTTTAATATAAAAAAATGTTGTAGTTGAATCTGGTAATGAAAAAAGTATATAGATATCGATGGTAATATTATTAAATATGAGTCAATATGCAACTGAAAGTATAGACGAATTTCAGTTTAAGTAAAGTTTTACTTTATAAATATGCTAAACTTCCCTGATTCTCCATATGACAAATTTGAGAATTGTCCTGCGTGTGAAAGACGGGGATTAAACACAGAGTCAAAAGCCTATAAACAATGTATATTCTGTGATTATCTTTAATTAATGATAATAAAAAATATAAAAAGGAAAATAATTCTTTTAGATTACACCAAAAATGAATTACTTTACAAGCTTGATTAGAGAAATGAATGTAAAGTATGAGGGTGATAACACACCTTTCCTTACAAGGAAGAAACTGAACGTATTAGAGAAATGTTCAAAGGATTGTTGTTATATATTATTCATGGATGTGATTTTCAGGGAAATATCAACACAAGATATTGCATAAAATAAATAATGGATTATCTTGAAATTAAACCTGAACTTAGGATAAAATATAGAGTTTCTAAAAAGCCAACAATAAATTAAATAACCTGTTTTCAAATATATAAATGAATGATTTTTTACCCATTTGGGAAAATAAGATAAAATTTAACAATCATAAAAATCTTCCAAATTCATTAAGATGTCTCATAGTTGGTTCAAGCGGATGTGGAAAAACCTGCTTACTTTTGAAGATGCTCCTGACTCCCAACTTTTTAGATTATGATAATTAATAATTTTCACAAAGTCGAGTTTTCAACCAGAGTATCAACTACTCTCACAAGGTTTTAATGCTGGTCTTCAAAAAGAAGATATAATCGGTTTATTTAAACTTCAAAAAAACCTAAATGATTATAACATTGAAGATATAATACAACTATTTTGTGATACACAGAGATGTAAAAAGAAATCAAAACCGATAACTTGTATTCTTAGTGATAATACGGATGATATACCGTCTCCCCAAGATTTGGATAATCAAAAAGAACCTCGTTATCTTTGATGATTGTGTTAATGAGAGAAACCAAAGGTAATGGACAGCTACTACAACAAGAGGGAGACATTCTTCTTGTAATTGTATTTATCTTAGTCAATCATACTTTCAACTTCCTCGTCGTTCCATCAGAAACAATGCTAATACTTTTATGTTATTCAAGTTAAATTCAATAGATATAAACAATTTTTGGAGAGATAATTGTTCTACATTATGTCGTAAAAAGGAATTTGGGGATTGCATGAAGCACACGACTGAAAAAATATAAATACATTGTTGTGAAACAAGATGAGATATTAAATGATTTTGCAATAAATAAATGGATACGAAAGAAAGAGCAAGAAGATTTAAGGAACATCAAGAGTTGGTTTCAAAGGTTGTAAAAACAACAGGAAGACATAAAGAAGAAACGCAGACAGAAACTAACGGGCGAAGAAGCATTTGAAAGAAAACAAGAGAAATTTTTTTAACCACTGTTAAAAACTTCCCAAGAAAAATTAAAGATGTTTCCACAGTTTCCACAGTAGAATATACCCCTAAAAAACTTCAAATGTTAAAAGATTTTGATCAAATGACGGAGGAAGAATTAGAGCATTTAGGAGAATTAGAATATGATGATGAAGATTATTTCAACAACTGGAAGAGATTAATCACCCCCTGCTTATATTGTGAATGCTCTTCAAAACAATGAATATTCAGCGAATCAAAAACCAAAGCAGGACTCATTCCAACAGAACAACAGCAATATTTCATCTTGTTCAAGAAAAGGTATTGATATTTAATGATGAATTAAGGTTCTTGAGGTCAGCTCAACCCCCTGTTAAACTAACCCCCAGATTAATGTTTCTTCTCACAAAAGATGGAAGACAAGCTTCAACTGTGAGGAATGAATCAAAGTATTTGATAAACCATTGGATATGAAAATAATGATGATCAATAGAGTATATATTGATCTGCTGAACTCTGTTGATTATAGGGTTAGTCTTTCTGGTAAACGTAGCAAGAATGAGAAGGAGAAACACATTATTCAGGCTTTAAGTATCCTTGGTTCAGGTGTTAGTTTCTTCCAAATGACCCATCGCAATTAGTTAATAGACTGTTATTGTTGTTAGGTCGTAAGAAGGCTGGAAATAACAATTGTTTTAATGAAGCATCAGCCATTTTAGACCAGTTGATGAACATGAAAATAATTAATAAATCTCAATATAAAGAAATTTTATCTCATATAAATAAGATGAGAAGCACAATCCTGAGTTTTAATTTCACAACAAGCGACCACACATCTTCATTCCCATACCCACTACAACTTGACACAACAAAAGAATATGAGGCATCTTTATTGTCCATGGAAACTTATAATACCTTATTTAATATAACTGAGAAAAATGACAAGTTTAGTTATAATCCGGGAAGTGGATACAAAACGATAACAGTCTCACCCGGAGCATATGAGATTTCTCAAATATCTTCCGAAATTGCTCGTCTTATGAAAGAACAGGGTGATGAACCAAAAAATATGTTATAGACATTCAAAAATACTTCAAAATCAACGATTAAACTTAAAAATAACTACAAGGTTGATTTCACATAGATAATTCATTTAGAGAGTTATTGGGTTTCTCCTCAAAAAAGATTGAAACTAATGGACATTTTACAGTGATAATGTCATTCAAATATCCTCAGGAATAAATTCGGTATTCATTCACTGTGATTTGATTGATGGTGCTTACAATGATGGAATAAAAACAAATACAACAAAGCCGGTAGGCGACGAGGGATTCGCAGGATCGAAGCGCTGGACACGATGCTTTTCATTCTGACCGATCCACCGACGAAGATTCATTGCCAAGACGTATTGGTTCACATACAATTATTCCTCTGCCTGGCAAGATTTTCCTATTGCTATTTTTGCCAACTGGCATCCTCATAAAAAATGACGGTAAATAGACACCCTATTTTTGAAGGACTACCATTTGAAAAATAATCGGTTTGCTGGTTTGTGCTGTGGAGCATTGCGTTGCAGACACACACACACACACACACACACACACACACACACACACACACACACACACACACACCACACGGAAACCCGATAAACTTCTCTCAATGCTCGTTTGACCACACCTCCTGAGCCACCAATATTTTTCATAAGCCACGCCCACTTTCCTACGCCACTCCCACTTTAAATAATAAATAATTGGAGGTGGTGTGTGGGTCGTGGAATCGTTTTCGGTAAATAAAATAATAATTGGAGGTGGTGTGTGGGTGGGGAATCGTTTTCGGTAAATAAATAAATAATTGGAGTGATGTGTGGATCGTGGAATCGTTTTCGGTAAATAAATAAATAATTGAAGGTTGTGTGGATCGTGGAATCGTTTACGGAAAATAAATAAATAATTGAGGTGGAGTGTGGGTCGTGGAATCGTTTTCGGTAAATAAAAATAATAATTGGAGTGGTGTGTGGATCGTGGAATCGTTTTCGGTAAATAAATAAATATTTGGAGGTGGTGTGTGGGTCGTGGAATTGTTTTCAGTCAATAAATAAATAATTGGAGGTGGAGTGTGGTCGTGGAATCGTTTTCGGTAAATAAATAAATAATTAATTGGAGGTGGTGTGTGGATCGTGGAATCGTTTTCGGTAAATAAATAATATTTGGAGGTGGTGTGTGGGTCGTGGAATTGTTTTCAGTCAATAAATAAATAATTGGAGGTGGTGTGTGGGTCGTGGAATCGTTTTCAGTAATAAATAAATAATTGAAGGTGGTGTGTGGATCGTGGAATCGTTTTCGGTAAATAAATAATTATTGAAGGTGGTGTGTGGGTCGTGGAATCGTTTCGCGTAAATAAATAAATAATTGGAGGTGGTGTGTGGGTCGTGGAATCGTTTTCAGTAAATAAATAAATAATTGAAGGTGGTGTGTGGATCGTGGAATTTGTTTCGGTAAATAAATAAATAATTGAAGGTGGTGTGTGGGTCGTGAATCGTTTTCGGTAAATAAATAAATAATTGGAGGTGGTGTGGTGATCGTGGAATTGTTTTCAGTAAATAAATTAATAATTGGAGGTGGTGTGTGGGTCGTGGAATCGTTTTCCATAAATAAATAAATAATTCAAGGTGGTGTGTGGGTCTGGAATTGTTTTTGGTAAATAAATAAATAATTGAAGGTGGTGTGTGGGTCGTGGAATTGTTTTCGGTAAATAAATAAATAATTGAAGGTGGTGTGTGGGTCGTGGAATCGTTTTCGGTAAATAAATAAACATTATATTATAGAAATCCACAAAGACAGAAATGCCGGTGATTCCATTTATTTTGGATCCTTTTCACTTTGGTCAAAACGTTTGGATCGAGGAGAGATCGAAGGTGGAACGACGGTGTAGTTCTTACAAACACTGTATACACACCTTAAATGAGGCAAATAGACACCCAATTTTTGAAGGACTACCATTTGAAAAATAAAACCTCAATCAAAAATCGGCTCGAGTAAAATTTTCTAAATATCTCGAAGTGTTTAATTCCGAAGTCTCGTTTCTTACATTCAAAACTGAAGGACAAGTATTGAAAATACTGTACGGTTTTTTCGGCCGCTGTACAGCAACGGGTGGTTGCTGGGCAACGAAATTCAAACGCGCACATTCCAGACATATGGCAACTGTTGGCAAAGTTTCATCGAAATCGGTTGCTGGTTCGTGCTGTGGAGCCTCGCGTTGCAGACACACATACACACACAGACAGACAGCCGGAAAACCCGACAATAAGGGATATCTCAATATATAGCGAATCCAATATAATCGAAATCTGTTTTCGGATTTGAGGATCGGAGCTCTTGGACTAAATAAGTGTCAAAATATGGAGTGAAATCTGAAATTTTAAGAAATTGTCAATTCTTATAACCAAGCGTATTTACTTTAAGCATGACTATGTCCTCATCTTAAAAATTATATTGGACCTTTCCACATAGATCTTGATACTTGGCTCTCCACTCGTCTTACCTGCCAGGAGCGCACTCCACTCATCTCATTTGCTGGAACATCTCCACTCGCCTCAATTGCCGGGAAATCTGGACTCTGCTCTCACCTTTTCCTCTCATCATGTCTGCCTGTGTGGACCACCAGAGCCACCAAGGAGGAGCTGGTGCGACACAAGCTGAATGAGTCTGCATGAGACACGAGCTTTGTTGCCACTGAAAGCATTTTCCAATTTTCTGTTGAACTCATCGTTCACTTGTCCCGTTGCTTTACTCATTCTAATCCTGATCTGAGAATGTGTTAATCATTCTTTTAATTTGATCTTTAATTTCATTGATTTTGCCTTCCTAACTCTGGGGATTTTCCCCACAGAGAACCCAGCAGCTCATGCTGCTTTCGCGAAGCCTTCGCAAAGCCTTCGCAAAGCCTTCGCGGCAATCCCGCAGCTGAACCTGTTCCACTGATTAATTATTTTCATTGCACTCAATGAAGTTATACTGTGGCCACATTTCTTAATTTTTTCTTTCCTCAAAATAATTGTTTGAACAGTTGAAAAAGTGAAGTTTAATGCTTTGGCAATTTCATATTTTCTTGTGTAAATATGGAGAAAGGAGCATACATAGCACTTTGTGGATGAGGTCACTGTGTGGAAAAGGTACTTGGTCCTCGATAGCATTTTCCGATCTGTTCTGGTTGAACACCAAAGGTACAGTTGAGGGTGATATTTTTGGGTGGACACCATAAGGAATAAAAGATTCAAGGGAGTATTATCTCTTGTTCGGTACTTTCCTTGTTCAGGCCCTCAATATCAACAACGTCATCCACTGGTTTTCACATCCACTCCATCAGGCCACAACCCCTATTACTCCCCCACTGCCCCCCCTCCCCCTTGAGCAGCTGCTGTTGGCTGCAGTGCCTTGAACGACGACAACTGACCGTCTTTTGATGTGTTTTCATTGTAATGTTTTGCAAGCAAGAAAAGTATATTTAATTCCACAGCTGAGGAATCCTTTGTAATGAGTGAACGAAGGGGTGGATTTAGGTGAAGGAAGTTTCCCATATGATTTACGGGGTTTGAAAGGCAAAGAGGGCAGGGTCATGAGGAGTTACTGTTTGGAAGCTAAAGGGTGAGGGACCAGCGATGGATAAGTTGCTGAAGTTAAAAAAGGGTCAAAAGATGGATTGATAGATGGAGGAATTATAGAAGGATCGAAAGATGGATTGGTGGAGTAAAATCTGGAATGTTGGGGGACATTACTCAGGGAATGCCACATCTCCCTACCAAATCCCTCTATACAAAAGGTAGGAAATCTATCTAGGTACATAAATTAAAGACATCTAATAGTGGGGGACTCTGACATGTCTCTGAATGCCTGGGGGTCCATTTCCATGGACGCACCAATACATTGTCAATGGGATTTTGAAATTTGATATTGTGTACATTCTTCCCCTCACACTCCTCCATGTAGCTCTCTCACCCCCACCTCTCTCTCTCCCACCTCTCTAGTAGCATTCCCATCAGTGAAGCGACGGGAGGTATTTGCCAGTTATCAATAAGCACATAATTGTGGTATTAAAGGATTACAAAGCCAGTGGGAAAGACTTCAGGGGGAAAAAAGCTGTGAGGCTGCAATTAATTTAAGTATGTGTTTCAGTCTCAAAAAGGAATGCTCGTAGAGGTGGATTACACATTCAATGTGGCTACTGAAGACTGATATTTTGGCATATATAATATAATATACATACATACATATATATATATATATACATACATTATATATATATATATATATATATACATATACATACATATATATATTACATATACATACATATATATATATATATATATATATATATATAATATATATACAGTCATGCGTCACTTAACGACGGGGATACGTTCTGAGAAATGCGTTGTTAAGCGATGTTGTCATTGTGCGAACATCATAGAGTGTACTTACACAAAGCTAGATGGTATAGCATACTACAAACCTAGCTATATGGTATAGCCTATGCTCCTAGCCTACAAACCTGTACAGCATGTTACTGTACTGAATACTGTCGGCAATGTAACACACATCCAAGATAGATGGAAGACGCGTTAGTTTTACCTTTGTGCTGTTCATGACGGGCATGTGTGTTGTTAGCGGCTGCTTACAATCTCCTCTCGCATCGATTATAGAAAGGTGAATTAATAGCGTTTGGATTTTATAAATAATCATTGCATCGATGTTATAATTTACAAATGAAGAAACGAGCACCTGTCAGTTGTGTGATATATTTTTGGAACAGTGCGAATGTTTTAACAACATAAAAAGCTTTATTAAAAACTAATGTGTTTTTATAAAAAAAAACTAACAACAACGATTTATTCGCGGAATTCTTTCATTCAAAGGTAATTTACTTGCTAGAAGGTAAACGTGCAAAAAACGGGTCAAATAGGGTGAAAATAGGGGTGTTTAAGATGTGAGGTCAACATTGGGTCAGTTTGAACGCTGATTTTCTTGAATCCCGATTTAGCGTGACCCCGCGTTTTTCATGATGACATTTATGGACCTTAACGATCGCGTTATAACGGGGCCACACTGTAGTTGTTTATTATCATTATCAAGCATTATGTACAGTACATAATTGTATGTGCGATACTGTACTTTTATATGACTGGCAGCGCTACGACGGCGACATCACTAGGCGAAAGGAATTTTTCAGCTCCATTATAATCTTATGGGAGCACAGTCGTATATACGGTCTGTCGTTGACCGAAACGTCGTAATGCGGCGCATGACTGTATATATGTATTTTTGTATATATATATATATATATATATAATTCCAGCAATCTCTGTGTGTGTCGTGTGTGTCTGTGTCTGTGTCTGTGTGTGTCTGTGTGTGTCTGTGTGTGTGTCTGTGTGTGTGTTGTGTGTGTGTCTGTGTGTGTGTCTGTGTGTGTTCTGTGTTTGTGTCTGTGTGTGTTCTGTGTGTGTGTCTGTGTGTGTGTCTGTGTGTGTGTCTGTGTGTTGTCTGTGTGTGTGTGTCTGTGGTGTGTGTCTTGTGTGTTGTTGTGTGTGTGTCTGTCTGTGTGGTCTGTCTGTGTGTGTCTGTTGTGGTGTCTGTGTGTGTCTTGTGTGTTCGTGTGTGTGTCTGTGTGTGTGTCTGTGTGTGTGTCTGTGTGTGTGTCTGTGGTGTGTGTCTTGTGTGTGTGTCTGTGTGTGTGTGTGTGTGTGTCTGTGTGTGTGGTGTGTGCTGGCTGTGTGTTCTGTGTGTGTGTCTGTGTGTGTGTCTGTGTGTGTGTCTGTGTGTGTGTGTCTGTGTGTGTGTGTCTGTGTGTGTGTGTCTGTGTGTGCTGTGTGTCTGTGTGTGTGTGGTCTGTGTGTGGTGTGTCGTGTGTGTGTGTCTGTGTGTGTCTGTGTGTGTCTGGTGTGTGTCTGTGTTGTGTCTGTGTCGTGTGTCTGTGTGTGTCGTGTCTGTGTCGTGTCTGTGTCGTGTCTGTGTCGTGTCTGGTCGGTCTGTGTCGTTCTGTGTCGTGTCTGTGTCGTGTCTGTGTCGTGTCTGTGTCGTGTCTGTGTCGTGTCTGTGTGTGTCTGTGTGTGTCTGTGTGTGTCTGTGTGTTCTGTGTGTGTCTGTGTGTGTCTGTGTGTGTCTGTGTGGTTGTGTTGTCTGTGTGTGTCTGTGTGTCTGTGTGTCTGTGTGTCTGTGTGTGTCTGTGTGTGTCTGTGTGTCTGTCTGTGACCGCTGTTTCTCGACAACCACTGGTCCGATCTAATTGAAACTTGCCAGATATATTGCTGGGCACCTGAGGATGTGCCTTTTCAAGGTTGAATATAATCGGACAAGTGCTTCCCGAGTTATTGGCCATTTATTTACCAAACCAATGACAAGACACGTTGTTGCGTGGCGTGACCGATGGGAAGGAAGCTCAGCCGCGTTCCCCATTACGGGTTACAACGTACGGGCTTCCGGATAATGATGACTTCGTGTAGTCTAATAATTTCTCGATTTCTTATGCGCATTTATAGATAAACACAATGCCCCAAGTTATGATCGTTTTCATATTAGACGGTGCATAAATTTCGGTAACATCAGAGTGCTGGTATGCTCCGAACCAGGAAGTAAATTTTTTTCTCTCTCTTTCTCTTCTCTTTTTGTTTTTCCTTGCCACGACATTGCGAAAAGGTAAAATACGTTGGCGCTAATGAATAATTGGGTATTAAAACTAATTGCGAATAATCGTAACTGCGAATAATATGCGAATTTCCGGGCACGCACGTATGGGCACGCGAGAGCGAAAGAACGGCCTGTGTGGTTGTTGTTTGTTGCTTGCGGTTTGATATTTATTTATAATATTTTTTTTTTCTATGGGCACGTACTAGTATATATATAAATAAAATAAATATATATATATATATATATATATATATATATATATATTATATATATATATAATATACAGTGGGGAGAACAAGTATTTGATACACTGCCGATTTTGCAGGTTTCCCACTAAGCACGTAGAGGTCTGTATATTTATATATAACACTATAACAACTGATAGAAAGACGGAAATCTAAAACAAACAACTGAAAATCACATTTATAGATTATTTAAATAATATAGCATTTTATATGCATAGAATAATAATTTACATCAGAAAACAGAAACTTAATATTAGAGAACCTTGTTGCATAACGGAGATCAGACGTATTCCTGTATATTCTAACCAGTTTAGCACAGAACTGCAGCAGGGATTTTGGCCCACCCTCCATACAGATCTTCTCCAGATCCTTCAGGTTTCGGGCTGTCGCTGGGCAACACAGACTTTCAGCTCCCTCCAAAGATTTCTATTGGGTTCAGGTCTGGAGACTGGCTAGACCACTCCAGGACCTTGAGATGCTTCTTACGGAGCCACTCCTTAGTTGCCTGGCTGTGTGTTTCGGGTCGTTGTCATGCTGGAAGACCCAGCCACGCCCCTCTTCAATGCTCTTGTTGAGGAAGGAGGTTGTTGGCCAAGATCTCGCGATACATGGCCCCATCCATCCTCCCCTCAATACGGTGCAGTCGTCCTGTCCCCTTTGCAGAAAAGCATCCCCAAAGAATGATGTTTCCACCTCCATGCTTCACGGTTGGGATGGTGTCTTGGGGTTATACTCATCTTCTTCTTCCTCCAAACACGGCGAGTGGAGTTTAAACCAAAAAGCTCTATTTTGGTCTCATCAGACCACATGACCTTCTCCATTCCTCCTCTGGATCATCCAGATGGTCATTGGCAAACTTCAGACGGCGTGGACATGCGCTGGCTTGAGCAGAGGACTTGCGTGCGCTGCAGGATTTTAATCCATGACAGCGTAGTGTGTTACTTATGGTTTTCTTTGATACTGTGGTCCCAGCTCTCTTCAGGTAATTGACCGGTCCTGCCGTGTAGTTCTGGGCTGATCCCTCACCTTTCTCATGATCATTGAGGCTCCACGAGGTGAGATCTTGCATGGAGCCCCAGACCGAGGGAGATTGACTGTTATCTTGAACTTCTTCCATTTTCTAATAATTGCGTCAACAGTTGTTGCCTTCTCACCAAGCTGCTTGCCTATTGTCCTGTAGCCCATCCCAGCCTTGTGCAAGTCTACAATTTTGTCCCTGATGTCCTTAGACACTCTCTGGTCTTGCCCATTGTGGAGAGGTTGGAGTCTGATTGATTGATGTGGGAAGCTGTCTTTTATGCAGATAACGAGTTCAACAGGTGCAGTTAATACAGGTAATGAGTGGAGATTGGGAGGGCTTCTTAAAGACAAAACTAACAGGTTGTGAGAGCCGGAATCTTACTGGTGGTAGGTGATCAAATACTTATTTCATGCAATAAAATGCAAATTAATTATTTAAAAATCATACAATGTGATTTTCAGGATTTTTGTTTTAGATTCCGTCTTTCACAGTTGAAGTGTACCTATGATAAAAATTACAGACCTCACGTGCTTTGTAAGTGGAAAACCTGCAAAATCGGCAGTGTATCAAATACTTGTCTCCCCACTGTATATATAATATATATTATATATATAATATATATATATATAATAATATATATATAATATATATATATATATAATATATATATATAGTCTCCATGTCTGTAGCTGCCACAAAAATTTCAAGCTTCTTTGTACATTATTTCCTGAGATATTGGACCCCACAGTATAGCAAAAAATGAAGTCTGCAAAGCAATTTTTAAGCTAAATCTGACACCAACCATGTACAGTAAAAATGGCCATATCTCAAAAACTAATTGGAATACAGAGCCTAAACTTCAGATTTCTTCATATGAATGATTAAGGAATATTCACAAACAATTTGAGGTGAATCTGCGACCAAAGTGCATGAGCCACCCCCTCCCTCCCTCCCCAAATATCCGTTGATTTGAGATGGACTGACCCGTTGGTATAGTTCTTATGTGTTTGTGGATCTCGTGGAATGTGGACCAGTACAATGCTAATCAATGTTATTTTTTCACAGGCCTGGACAAAGCATGAATACACTTTTTGTGTACCAATACAAATTTGACTCAAAAGACAAATTAGCAGGCATTGGAAATATCAAACCTCACCCATTCCAAAGAAAGCCTAATGGAACCCCCACCAGGCAAAACGATGCTCTCTTATGTCTCTGACTCTCAAGGTATTACCTTGACTGATAATTACCTCAAACATGGGTAATCAAATATTACCGACAGCGACTGTCACCAGATAATAACACGCGATCGACTCAAAAAAAGGAAAACCGTATAATTCAAATCCACGCGAACTGCATTGCTCAAAACAAAGAAATGCAACATCTTCAAAACAACTCTGTTCCACAGGTCCCTTGAGGCATTGTAGGATGCAATGGATTGTGGTTATGCAAAAGATTGTGCTTATGCACAGTTGCATTACCCACAAGATTTGTCTGAACTTGTTCCATCAGATTTCTTTCTCTTTCTCATGCTGAAGCCCATCTCCATAGATTTGGAAGTGATAAAGAGGTCATGACTAAAGTCAAATTCTGGTCTGAGAGTCAAAAAAGTGACTTATTTATTGCTGTACCACCAAAGACATCAGCAAACTGCCACTGTGGCCCCAGTGCCCTGCTGTCAGTATAATATATTGTTATCCTCTGCCATCCAAGAGCAGAGATTTTATCACCAAAAGGAAATTTTAAAATGTATGGCATTGCTGGAAGCTGGGTCGAAGAGCACCAATGACGATACCAACTTTCAATGGTGCAGGGGCTTTCCTTAATCATCATACGGGGAAAGGCGAGCGGAGCAAAGGGTGGGGGTGGAGTTTTTTTCTCTCCCTTATAACGTTTCTACTGTACACACCAGTGTCTTCATCGATATCCGAGTCATCGAGAGAGGGTTGCTGAGCAGGAGGTAGCTCTGCTATGCGCAGATCATATTTTCCTTCCTTTCCCATCCGGTAGGAGTTGGTGTTGCCAGTGTCCCATTGCACTCGAATCCAACCATCCTCACCCAATTCACCAATCACACGACCCAATCCTGGTGAGGGTCCATCCTGGATAGACAGAATAAATATCAACTATCCATATTCAAAACAACAGTAAGAAAAGGTTTTACAAAGATAACGCATTAAAAAGACACACACGTGCACACACACACACACACACACACAACACACAACACACACACACACACACAGCCAACACAGCAAACACACACGCAGCGTGGCACACACACACGCAGCACGACACACACACAGATGGCACGCACACACACAGCGACACATACACACGCACACAGCGACACACACAAACAGCGACACACACACACAAACAGTGACGCACACACAACACAATGTGACACACACACACACACACACACACACGCGCGACACACACACGCAGCACGACACAAACAGCGAGCGCAACACACACATACACACAAACACACGCAGCGTCACGCGACACACAGTGTCACGCGACACACACACAGCGACACATACACACACAGCGCGACACACATACAGCGAACACACACACACGCGCGACACACACGCACACACAGCATGACACACACAACGCAGCACGCCACACACGCAGCATAGCACGCAGCGACGCACACACACAGCGCACATACACACGCACACAAACAGCAACACACACACAAGTGCACACACACACAAAACAGTGACACACACAAACAGTGACACACACACACACACACACACACCACCACACACAAACAGCGACAATACATACAAGCGACACACACATACAGCGACACACACATACAGCGACACACACATACAGCGACACACACATACAGCGACACACACAATTAAAATGAAGGCCAATCTCTTAAAACATGCCTGGTCTCCCCACTTCCAGTCAACACCACGCATCACCCTTGTGCCAACTTTCATGAGGGCTGCAAGCTCAGGACCAGAAGCTGGCACAGGTGGATTTGATGGGTCACGTCGCACCTCTTCAACAACAGCAGCAGATACGCCACAACGTGATGGGCTCGCTTCCCCCTCCCCTCCTTCCACCCATGGGCCTAAAGCAATTTTATTTCAGAGCAAGTCAGACACTGCTCACATAAATTAGCTATTGCAGAGAAAGAATATATATTTAATGTAAATAAAGACAAAGTGAAGTCTTTTAAAGGTATTGGCCAAAACAAACATTTTAAGCTGGGTTTGTAAGGGATCACTATGAGATGTAGAACAGCACAAAACAAAAAAACCATCACAAATTACCTGATCATCTAACTCAATTGAGTTTCTAGCATTAGCCCTACTCATGGTGGTCCAATATTCATGCTAGCCCAATGGGTTGTGTTCACCATCACTAACATTTGCTCAAGTACCATGTCAGCTGACATTTTACTTCCCGAGTTAATGCAGAGTGACACGAGAGATGTATTGCAAATTCTGCACTGGATTATTATCTTTTTATATTTTAAACGAGATTATTCTTCAACTTACTGCAATGGCTTCGAGATTTGAGATACAACCCAAGCCAGGCGAGCAAAAATGGCCACATCCGATGTAAAGAGAAAACAATGGATACTCATACGAGTCCTGGACTCATGCTTGCCTGGTATGCCTGATGTGCGCTCGACATCCCGGGCCACACACGTAACGCCCCGCCCCGCATGCACGGGATGCCCCGTGTGTGACTTTAATGGAAATGAAATTCCACAAGTATCCAATCCAAGGACAATGTCAATTTCAAATTCAGTGGAGTTTATTGTGACTCGATTCAGCTGAACAATAACCTCTGCATGTGGAGCTATTCTTTTTTCTTTTTTTTTCTTTCTGAAGTCGTTTCATGGAAGAGCAGGAAGCAATATTCTCAATAAACATAAAAAGTAAAATAGCAAGTTCAGGTGAAAAGCATGACAATAAATGCTGCCTGGCAAATCCTATGTGACCTCACCAATGAGCCGAAAAAGGCACTGGGTGACACCTAAGAGCCCAGAGTTTAGGAGTAGGCCAAGACATGATGCATGGTGTTCAGCCGTGAGCATGCCCAAAAGGGCAAGTAAGAAGCGACCCTGTGGCAGTGTTCCCAAGCTTGGACCAGCTCCTGGCTCATTCGTCACAACAGCCAATGCTGTTGGCTGCACACCTGATCAAACACAGAAGAAACAAGAACTAAACACGTTTAACTTTAGTTGAGGTAACAAAAGATAAATCCCTTTAAGGCTCTACTGTAATGTAAGCTGACAAAAAGTAATGATACAGGTTAAAAA
The DNA here is from genome assembly GCA_035128595.1 of Eptatretus atami. Lineage (NCBI taxonomy): Eukaryota > Metazoa > Chordata > Myxini > Myxiniformes > Myxinidae > Eptatretus > Eptatretus atami. The sequence goes on from CM068964.1 coordinate 71,845,391, forward strand.
GAGCAAAACACGAACAGAAGTAACATCTTAAAACGTATGTTTACTTGTGGTAATGAAGGTAACAACAATGTTTCCATGATGAAGCTTTTACTGTCTTATATATAATCATTATAATGTGCATAATAATCATAAACGTGCTCTACATTCAGGATAAAAATCATTCTCGGGAGAGTTCCTAATCCACTTATGGAGTGGCACTCAGGAATCAAGGAAAGAATAAAAAAATTGATGAAGGTACGTGCACACAATGGCCGACTTTTCCATGCAAGTGAGTATGATCTATATACATAAATAAGGGTGGTTCACTTTTTGACCTAAATTTGGTTTACCATGATAACTTATCATGAATCAGAGAGAACAAGACAAAACACCATTGTTCAATTTTGAATCCATATGACAAACAAACTCTTCAGTTGTCGAAAAATGATTTACATCAATCAAATACACTACCGGTCTGAAGTTTTAGAACACCCCATTTTTCCAGTATTTACTGAAATTTAAGCAGTTTAATGTTTCAATGTACTCTGAAATTAAAGCATA
>CM068964.1:71864194-71874498 GCA_035128595.1 Eptatretus atami
GCCATCTCTCGCTGCCACCCCATGTATCCGCTGTCTCTGCTCGTCCTTTCCTCATTGGCTTACGCGCTCGCCGTGTTGGAAAATTAAGCCAGGCTGTTGCCGTTCTACGGGACAATTGAAACGCGACGGATCTTCGGCGCATCAACGGCTCGGGTCGCACACGGTTCGAGTACGCTACGCGCTCGTTCCGTAACGGGTGCAGTCGAGGGTGTGGAGACCGGTAAATGCCACGCTGGAAATCTAGGTGTTTTTTGAACAATTGGCAAACTACCCACCCCCCCACTGTACCAACTGGGCAGAAATATTGACGCTTCACCGGTCGCGATATAGGCCAATGGTTTCTCAACCTGGGGGTCGCCGACGAAGGTTGTCAAACACAATACACACAAACACAATCATATAATAAGGAAATTCATAAATAATTTTTTTGACAAATGATTTTTCAATTAACATCTCATCACAATCGCTCTACTATGTTAGTCCATTATGAAAACAGATTTGAGCAGCAAGTGAACATAGTATGTGGGTGTGTGTGTGTGTGTGGTGTGTGTGTGTGTGTGGTGTGTGTGTGTGTGTGTTTGTGTGCTGTCGCGTCGGCTCGTCGTGCTGTAGCGAGAAGAAGCGAGAGAGAGAGAGAGAGAGAGACGCGCACGCACGAGACGACGCGAGAGGGAGAGCGAGAGGGAGAGCGACGAGAGAGAAGAGAGCGAAGAGAGAGAGCGAGAGCAGAGAGAGCGAGAAAGGAGACGCGACGCACGACGCACGGAGAGAGAGCGAGAGAGAGAGAGAGCGAGAGAGAGCGCGAGACGCAGAGCGGCGCGAGACGCGCGACCGCAGAGACAGCCGACCGAGCGAGAGCCCGAAGAGACGAGAGCGAGAGAGAGAGCGAGAGCAGAGCCGCCACGCCCGACCCGCAAGAGAACGCCGACGAGAGAGAGCGGAGAGAGAGCGAGGATCCCGACGCGAGAGGAGAGAGCGAGAGAGAGCGAGAGAGAAGCGAGAGAGCGAGAGAGAGAGCGAGAGAGAGCGGGCACGACGCACGCACGCACGAGAGAGAAGCGAGAGAGAGAGCGAGAGGAGAGCGAGAGAGAGAGCGAGAGCGAGAAGCGAGAGCGAGAGCGAGAAGCGAGAGCGACGAGCGAGACGCGAGAGAGAGAGGGAGAGAGAGAGAGAGAGAGAGAGAGAGAGGAGAGAGAGCAAGACAGAGACAGAGAGACAGAGAAAAAAAAGAAGATACAGGAGACAAGAGAGACAGAGAGAAGCCAGAGACAGAGACGACAGACAGAGGAGAGAGAGAGAGAGAGAGAGAAGAGGAGAGCCGAGAAGAGAGAAGAGAGAGAATTGCGCACGTGGCAGCCACAGTGGCGGGTGCTCGAAAGTCAATGTTTAGCGCTAGCTAACGACTGCAAGGTGGCTGAAATATGGATCGGCTGGCTTGTCAAACGTCTGCCCAGCTTCAAGATCGCGGAACCAAGACGACACATGTGAAGGTGGGCAACTTGTTACAAAGTTTCAACTGAAAAACGTAAGGCGTCGGCGGCAGATTTGGCTCCAACCAACGCTCGTTGGAAAATCAGACTCACTTTCTGGCAGTACGGATTCACATGCCTAGCCCAAAAATGAAGTGGAATACTCACCCAGTGCTGTTCTGCTGTCCTCAGCCATGCTTGCTCAAAGAAAGCTTGACCGCAGTGAAATTGAAAAGACACTTCTCTAAAACACAACACCGATCCTACCACTTCGACAAACCAATTAGATTTTTTCGTCGTTAAGGGGGAGACTACAAGAGCCAACAGCACGAATGTCGTGAGCACTTCTTCACAATCCCTGTCAAAAAGCCCTGTTGCGCTTCATATTTGGAAAGTGGCATGCTTGGCTTGCTCAATCCAATAAAGCCCATACTATTCAGAGAGTCCTCCGACTCCACCCCCCCAGCAGCCCGACTCTCCGCAATGACCAGCCACGCTTCCCCTGCGCTGACCACACACTCACGCTTAGCCCAACTTGAAGATGAATAGAAATGCGAGGCGCATTGGTGAAATGGCAATGACATTAAAGAGGGCAGCTGCATCTGACCGAGTGAAGAAAAGTGGAACGATTTTCCTCCAAAATGGAAACAACGATCCGTTTCAGCTCGATCCAGCTTTCATCTCTTTCTTTTTGCTACGACTCCAGCTACGGGCGAAATGTACGAGGATATTGGTTCGGCTGTGGAAATTTCGCAGACCACCATTAAAGGACCTTTCACGCACTCAGCTTATGACGATAAGTATACTGTGTAGTTAGATTTCCACCGTTGTTTAGAGGTGAATCCCTCTCGCTCGCTCCTCACCAGGGCCTGGCGAATCCTTTGAGATAGCCGTTTTTCTTTTCTCTTTCATTATTTGGACCATCATTCCAACAACCAAATCGCACCACCCCAACTCTTCCAAACACTACAACTCAAACACCAACCACCTTCGCCCTCTTTACCTCCACAATCAACCCCGCAACCATCGCTCACCGCCTTACTCAAACGACGCCCGCCGCAGCAAACCAATCGTCACCACCAACACCTCCAACCACCACAAAGCAAACTCCCACCACCTTCGCCTTTCTATCCAAACGTCGTGCCATGGGATCGTGGAATGGGTTCCTTTCGCCTCGAAAAACGGATAGGACTGATTCTGCCGACTTTCATCCATCCAATGGCTGAGCATGCAGGTGGTGTAAGCCCGCGCCTCCAAACCCGCTGTAATCTCACAAATTTACATATACGCTCCTCCCCCGGCCTAATATAAGCACGAGCACACACGCAGCTCGAGCAGTCTGGAGTTGGTGGAGTGGCAGTCCAAGTCGGGTCTGGAGAGTGGCTAGTCTGGAGTCGGTGGAGTGGCAGTCAAGTCGGGTCTGGAGAGTGGCAGTCTGGAGTTCGGTGGAGTGGCAAGTTAAGTCGGGTCTGGAGAGTGGCGGTCTGGTTGAGGGGTCGGAGAGCAGGACGAGCTGGGAAGAGGCAGACGGCGGGCAGGTGTTGGTACAAGCAGTGTCGGTGGGCAGAGTCGGGAGACGGAGCTCGAAGCAAGACGGGGAAAGGCAGACGGGAGTCGGGAGACGGAGAGGAAGGAGCATCGAAGCGTCCAGCATTCCCTCTCCCTTACCGAGCTCTCGCGCTAAGAAGCGCCGGTAAACGCATCCGTTCCCTCCCCAACGTGGTGCCGACGGTGAAACACGTGATGCGGCGGAGACGCCGGAGAGAGCCCACCGCGGCGCAATGCCAAAGGGCCGAAGCCAGGCGCAGCTAATGCTGACATCGCGGCTTGCGCCATCGCGCACGAGGGTGCGGGTAAGACGTTCGTATCGTGGACCCTGGCCGCTTCATCCAGGTTGCCACGTACATTTGTCCACGAACCTGTCTGCCAACCGCTTGGCCTTTGAGGGTGGCTTTTTTCCTTTGCTTTTGTGTAAATGCATGTGGTGGCGCCGTCTTATAAGTAGAATTGGTCTAAGTTGGCGTGTGGACATAAAGACTTTATTCCGGTGTAAATTCTTCATGTTGCTTGCTTGACTGTAATCGTGCATAGAATTACTGTATGGCTGTAAAATTATTGTTGCTTGTCTGAGTGTGCATATAATGTGCTTGTTATCTTCCAAAAGGAAGTTTTGCAAGATATGTTAGTAGCTTGTATGTTTTTTTTTATTTTTTTTTTTATTTTTGTCTGTAATCACGTATAAAAAAATTCTGCAGAGCACAGTTATCATTGGAAATTTTTGTAACTTCGCATATCAGCGGCCTAGTAGAGGTCCTTTCATGCGGCATAAAATTTTGAAGGTCAAGGTCAGAAAGGTCAAAGGTAATGTCGCAAAATCAGGGGAGTCGACGAAACCCTTATTTTTTTGAGTATTTTGATCGGATCGTCTTCAAAACTTCATGGGGAATATAGTTCAGTTCCTGGCGCTTCAGCTGATTAGTTTTTGGTTGGTGATTGGCCTTGACTTCATAGTTTTTTTTTTTTTTTTTTTTTGTCTGTAATCACCGTATAAATCACTCTGCAGAGCACAGTCATCATTGGATAATTTTTGTAACTTCGCATTATCAGAGGCCAATAGAGGTCCCTTTCAGCGCATAAATTTTGAAGGTCAAGGTCAAAGGTCAAGGTCACTTTGGTCGGCAAATCAAGGGGGTCGACGAAACCCTTATTTTTTGAGTAACTTTTGATCGTGATGTCTTTCAACTTCATGGGAATATAGTTCATGGTCTGGCGCTCAGCCTGATTAATTTTTGGTGGCGATTGGCCTTGACCTTCATTGGTTAGTGCTCAGGTCAAACATATTTGAACCCAAGGTTCAAATTTTTCAAGTTTTAGGAACCAATCGTGTAGTTACCGTCAAATTGAACACCTCGATGAGTGCTTTCTAGATATGTCAAGCTTGAGACATTATGACGTAATTTGGGGACGTTATGAGGCAAACGCATATTTTCATGGTTTACTCTGTAGACGATTCTCATCGGAATCTTCGTAGGCAGAATATTCCCTCAGGAGTCGCTCCTGGTGGATAGCAGCTCTGCTTCACTCAGTGTGACTTAAGAAGTCACACGTGTCACCTTTTGGCAAGTATATGGTCACCCTGCGGGTGACATTGGTTTATTCATTTTCCTTTCATTCCCCCTCATTTCTCCTGGTAGTTCTTTGAACTGTTCCACGTTCAAAGACCACTTTAACTGTGGTTCCCGAGTGTGCCGGAGTGCGTTGCTTCCAGCGGCGCCGTGGTGAAAGAAGCACGGTGTGTGAGAGGGCAGCGTAGTGGAGGTCGCTGTGTGTAAGGAGATGACGGTGGGTCATGCGCAAACATGCAGCCGCGTCTCCCAGTGTGAGTGTAATGGCGCGGTGGTGTGAGTTCGTGGACACACAGGACGTGCGTGTGTGGAATGGAGCTTGAGCGCGAGAGTGCGACGGAGACGACGGCGACAGATGGACAAGGCCGGGTCAGCGGCCCGTAGCTATTTTGAGCACCGCGGCCGGGTTTACCAGCAGCGGCGGAGGTCTCGGGCGGGTCAGGCGCACGAGGCCGCACGTGCGCACCTTGCGGGAGTGAAATCGGTCCGGAAACGCCGGGTGATGGTGCCGTCAGACGGACCAAAGGTAGGCTGGATTAAGGGATTTCGGAACGGATGGGTTCTCCACGCGATGTTCGTGTGTTAAGCTCCGACGGAGCCAGGCAATGTGTTCGTGTGGGAACCCCTCGAAACGCGAGGCTTGTTTTTTTTTGATGCGGCAGGGTGGAAGTCATGGTTGCAACGTAGGGTTGGAATCGCCGCAGGCAGGGGTATCCCTGCGGATGGTACGTCCAAGGAGGGACGAGTGCCAGCGAAAGCTGCCATGACGTCACGGGGTAAAGAAAGCGCAGGTTGCGAGATGCGTCTGGTGCGCGCGCATTTAAAAAACAAATGGAGAACAAAAGTCAGCTCGTTTTCGGGTGAACAGGATCCCTGGGCAAGGGGTGAAGATCCCCTTCGCGCAACCGCGCGCACAGGACACAATAGTTAGGGGGAAGGTTAGCTTAGCCTAGATCCGTCTGGGGCAGGGGATAACGGTCCTCATGGGGCCCATGTGAATGGATTAGTTAGAGAGGGATTGTGGTCCAGATTTTAGGATGGGCAAAGGATGGATTAAATGATGTGAGGACATGAGACAGACTGTGGATGTGTAGTGGGACGTAGCTTAGCTACTCGTGTTAAATAAAGGATGTGCTTAGTGTAAGGGACGACGTGGGAGCACGAGTAGTTAGGGATAGTGAGCAGGATGGCAGATCAGCGGTGTGTGTTGAAGAGTTTGCAGGTGGAGACTGTTGAGTGAGTGACGGCCAGCGGGTTTGTGATGAGTGGAGCGAATGGGGAATGGCATGGTGATCTCGGCGATCAACCGCTCGGGTCGCACACGGTTCGAGTACGCTAAGCGGCTCGTTCCGTACGGGTGCAGTCGAGGGTGTGGAGACTCGGTAAATCGCCACGTGGAAATCTAGGTGTTTTGAAAATTGGCAAATAACCCTGTACCACGTGGCAGAAATATTGACGCTTCACGGTCCGATAAGGCAATGGTTCTCAACCTGGGGGTCGCGAGAAGGTTGTCAAAACAAATAAACAAACAAATATATAATAAAGAAATTCATAAATATTTTTGTTTGGTTTGTAAATGTCTCTTCAATTTCACTGGTTTCAAGCTTCGTGAGCAAGCACTTCTGAACACAGAACACACTGTGGATATTCACTTCATTTTTGGCTAGGCATGTGAATCCGTACTGCAGAAAGTCAGTCTGATATTTCCGACGCTTGTTGGAGGCCAAATCTGCCGCCGGCGCCTTACGTTTTTCAGTTGAACTGTAACAGTTGGCACCTTCACATGTGCGTCTGGTCCGCATCTTGAGCTGGCAGACGTTTTTTGACAAGCCACCGATCCATATCAGCACCTTGCATTGTAGCTAGCGCTAACATTGACTTTCAGCACCCGCCACTGTGCTGCGCTGTTGTCGCTTTCTCTCTCTTTTTTCTCCTCCTCTCTTCTCTCTCCTCTTCTCTCTCTCTCTCTCTCTCAGGTCTCTCTCTCTCTCTCCTCTCTCTCTCTCTCTCTCTCTCTCTCTCCTCTCTCTCTCTCTCTCTCCTCCCTCCTCCTCCTCTCTTCTCTCCGCTCTCTCCCTACCCTCCCTCTCCCTCCCTCTCCCTCCCCTCCCTCCCCTCCCTCCCTCTCCGTTCCCCTCCCTCCCTCTCCCTCCCTCTCCTCCCCCTCCCTCCCTCCCCCTCCTCCCTCTCCCTCCCCCCCCTCCCTCCTCCCCTCTCCCATCCATCCTCTCTGCCCCTCCTCCGCTCTCTCCCTCCCTCTCCCTCCCTCCCTCCCTCCTTCTCCCTCCCTCTCTCCCCTCCCTCCCTCTCTCTCCCTCTCTCTCTCTCTCCCTTCCCTCCGCTCTCCCTCCCTCTCCCTCCCTCCCCTCTCTCTCCCTCCTCTCTCTCCTCCCTCCCTCTCACCTCCCTCATCTCTCCTCCTCCCTCCCTACCTTCTTCTGCCCCGCCTCTCTCCCTCCCTCTCCTCCCCCTCTCCGCTCCCTCCCTCTCCTCCCCTCCCTCCGCCTCTCCCCCCCTCCCTCCCTCTCCCTCCTCCCTCCCCCTCCCTCTCCTCCCCTCTCCCCCCCTCCCTCCCTCTCCCTCCCTTTCCCTCCTCTCCCCTCCCTCCTCTCCCTCCCCGCCTCCCTCCTCCCCTCCCCCTCCCTCCCTTCCCTCCCTCCCTCTCTGCCTCCCCCCCTCCTTCCCTCCTCCTCTCTCCCTCCCTCCTACCCTCCCTCCCTTCTCTCCCTCCCTCCCTCCCCTCTCCCTCCTGCTCCCTCTCTCATCCCTCTCTCTCCCTCCCTCTCCTCTCCCTCCCTCTCCCTCCCTCTCCCTCACCCTCCCTCGTCCCTCCCTCTCCTCCCTCTTCCTCCTCCCCCTCCCTCTCCTCTCCCTCTCCCTCCCCTCCCCAATCCTCCCCCTCCCTCTCCCTCCCTCCCTCCCCCCTCCCTCCCTCTCTGCTCCTCCCTCTTCTCCCTCGCCTCTCCCTCCCTTCCTCTCCCTCTCCCTTCCTCCCCCTCCCTCTACCCTCCCTCTGCCTCCCTCCCTCTCTCTCCCCCTCTCTCTCTCTCTCCCTCCCTCCCTCTCCCTCCCTCTCCCTCTCCACCTCCCTCCCCCTCCTCCCCTCCCTCCTCCCCTCCCTCCCCTCCTCCCTCTCTCTCCCCCCTCCCTCCCTCCCCCTCCCTCTCCTCCCCCCCCTCCCCCTCCTCTCCTCCCTCCCTCCTCTGCCCTCCCTCGCCGCCTCCCCTCTCTCCCTCCCTCCCTCGTCTCCATCCTCCCTCCTCCTCCCTCTCTCCCATCTCCCTCCTCCCTCTCCTCTCCTCTCCTCTCTCCCTCCCCCCTCTCTCCTCCCTCCCTCCCCCTCCTTCTCCCTCCCTCTCTCCCTCTCTCTCTCCCCTCCCTCTCTCTCCCTCCCTCTCTCCCTCTCCCTCCCTCTCCCCTCCCTCCCTCCCTCCCTCTCCCACCCTCCTCCCTCTCTCTCTCCCTCTCACTGCCCTCTCGTCTCGTCTCTCCTCCCTCTCCGTCCCCTCTCCCTCCCTTCTCCCTCCCTCCCTCCCTCCTCTCCCTCCTCGCCTCCCTCCCTCCCTCTCTCCCTCTCCCCTCCCTCTCTCTGCCTCTCTCGTCTCTCCCTCCCTCCCTCTCCTCCTCTCCCTCCTCTCACCTCCCTCCCTCTCTCCTCCTCTCTCCCTCCCTCCCTACCTCCTCTCCCTCCCTCTCTCCCTTCCCGTCTCCCCTCTCCTCTCCCTCCCTCTTCCCTCCCCTCCCTCCCTCTCCCTCCCTCCCTCCTCACTCCCCCTCCCTCTCCCTCCCCGCTCCCTCGCCTCCCCCTCGCTCCCCTCTCCCTCCCCTCCCCCGTCCCTCCCTCTCCTCCCCCTCCCTCCCTCTCCCTCCTCCCTCTCTGCCATTCCTCCCTCCCTCCTCCCTCCTCTCCCTCCCTCTCCCTCCCTCCCCCTCCATCTCCCCCCTCCCTCTCCTCTCCCTCCCTCCCATCTCATCTCCTCTCTCTCCCACGCCTCTCTCGTCTCCTCTTCTCTCCTCCCTCACCGTACTCCCTCCCTCTCCCCTCCCTCCTCCCCCTCCCTCTCCCCTCCCTCCCTCCCTCCTCTCCCTCCCTCCCCCTCCCTCTCCCTCCTCCCCCTCCCTCCCTCCCCTCCTCCCCTCTCCCTCTCTGCCTCCCTCCCTCCCGTCTCTCCCCTCCCTCTCCCTCCTCCCCCCTCTCGCCTCGCCTCAGTCCCTCTCCCTCTGCTCTCCCTCCCTCTCTCTCTCCCTCCTCCCTCTCCCTCCTTCTTCCTCCCCCTCCCTCCCCTCCTCCCCCTCCCTCGCCTCCCCTCCCTCCCTCTCCCTCACCTCCCTCCCTCCCGCCTCCCTCTCCTCCCTCCCCTCCCTCCCCCTCACCTCCCCCTCCCTCCCTCCCCCTCCTCTCCCTCCTCGCCCATCCTCTCCCTCCCTCCCTTCCATTCCTCCCTTTCCCTCCCTCTCGTCCCTCTCCAATCTCTCCCTCCCTCTCTCCTCTCTCCTCCCTCGCTCCTCTCTCCTCCCTCCTCCTCTCTCCCTCCCTCCTCCCTCTCTCTCTCCCTCCCTCTCTCCTCGCCTCCCTCCCTCTCTCCCCTCCCTCCCTCTCTCCCTCCCTCTCTCCTCCCTCCTCCCCCTCCCTCTCCCTTCCCTCTCTCCCTCCCTCCTCCCTCCCTCTCTCTCCCTCCCTCCCTCTCCTCGCCTCTCCCTCATCCTGCTCCTCACTCTCCCTGCCCTCCCACCCTCACTCCTCTCCCTCCCTCTCCCCTCCCCTCCTCTCTCCCTCTCTCTCCCTCCCTCTTTCCTCCCTCCCTCTCCCTCCCTCTCTCTCTCCCTCCTCCCTCTCCTCCCTCCCTCTCCCGTCCCTCTCCCCTTCCCACTCCCTCCCTCCTCTACCCTCCTCTCTCCCTCCCTCCCTCTCCCTCCTCTCCCTCCCCCCCCTCCCTCCCTCTCCCTCCTCCCCTCCCTCTCCCTCCCTCCTCCTCCCCTCCCTCCCCTCCCCCTCCTCTTCCCTCTTTCTCCCTCCTTCCCTCTCCTCCCTCCCCTCCCTCCCATCCTCTCCCCTCCTCCTCCCTCCCTTCCCTCTCCCTCCCTGGCTCGACCTCCCTCTCCCTCCTGCCCTCCTCTCCTGCTCCCTCTCTCTCCCTCTCCTCTCTCGTCTCCCTCCCTCTCCCTCCTCTCCCTCCCCTCCCTCCTCCCATTCCCCCTCCCTCTGCCCTCCCTCCCTCTCTCCCCCTCTCTCCCTCTCTCCCCCCTCTACCCCTCCTCCCCTCTCTCCTCCTCTCCCCTCCCTCCCGCTCCCGCCCTCCCTCTCTGCCTCCCTCCTCCCTCTTCCCCACTCTTCTCCCTCCTCATCCTCCGCCTCCGCTCCCTCTCTCCTCCCTCCTCTCTCCCCCCCTCCCTCTCCCTCCCTCCCTCTCCTCTCCCTCCTCCCTCTCTCCCCCTCCCTCTCCCTGCCTCCCTCCCTCCCTCCCTCCCTCTCTCCTCCTCCCTCCCCCTCCCCTCCCTCCCCCTCCTCCCTCCCTCCCTCTCCGTCCCTCTCTCCCTCCCTCCCTCCCTCCCTCTCTCCTCCCTCCTAGCCCGTCCTTCGTCTCCTATGTGTCGTCCGCCTGCTGACCTTCCTCCCCTTCTTCTCTACCTCTTCCTCCCCTGCTCCCTCCCTCCTCTCTCTCTCTCTCTCTCCCTGTCTCTCCTCCCTCCCTCTCTTCCTCTCCTCCTT
>CM068964.1:71965305-71983515 GCA_035128595.1 Eptatretus atami
CATAGCTTGTGGAGTGTGTTTGGCACATCAACATTACACACATTTCTATCCTTGAGGAGGACATCTTTCTGTCTTCTCCACTGGCCAGTGTATTGCGTCAAAAAACAACAACACTGTTCATGGAAGATGGAGCTACATGCCACACTGCCAAAAAAGACGAAGAAATGGCAGGGACAGAAATGGGAATCAAGGCGACTTCCATGGCCCAGTCGATCTCTGAATTTGAATCATTCAACTCTCGCTGGGCCAATATTGGATCGAGCTGTGCGAAAAAGTCCAGGAAACCAACATAAATGGCAGAACTGCTACCTGTTAGTGTGAAGCCGGGCAGAATCCACACGAGAACATTTCGAACTCGTCAGTTCGATGTCTGAGAGTCAAGGCATTGAATCTGCAAAATGGCAAGCTACCAATAATTGCCGTACGTATTAAATGGATCAAATTGTACTTCAAATGTGTTCAATAATAAATTGCTAAAAAATCATGGTGTCTATTTACTTCTATCATGTCTCTGTATATATAATATATATAATAATATAATTATATATATATATATAATATATATATATAGAATATATACTATGGACAGCCATTTATATACTGTACTAAACAGGATATTTGGACCTTTTGAAGTAGTTGTTTGTGAAGGAATGATGTTATGTGGTGTTTTTATTATTATTATTATTAAACAAGAATGAAATGCTGGACATGAAATGGCATGTAAAAGGAAGCTTTTCATTTGCCTCCCGAATACAGCAGCACACTGAATATGTGATCACTTCTCATTGTACTGAAAATTTATGTTTGATATGACATGAAATGACTCAAATTTTTTAAATTTACTTGTTAATGTTTTTTTTGCAGGTTTGGAGTCAATGGGCCAGTCTACTGCTTAAGAAGTACATGCGTTCCTTCTTCGCACATGTAGCCAGTGTACTACCTGTGGCTGCAGTGTGCTCAGCTTGGCTGCCGCATTTTCTGAGGCTGCTTATTGCTCGAAGCTGATCTTACTGGTGTGCTCCCAGAAATACATTGTTAATATGCATTTTCTCAATAAAATTACTGAGGTGAAAGACTTTCAGACTGTAGGGAACTGCATGAATGAAATGCCAATCAGGTCATGGAACAATAAAATAAAGGTCTGTGAATTGTATTCATGCATTTTTTTAATGGAAAATATCAATTTTATTACATAGCTCAAGGCTCAGTGAAGAGCTCGATTGACAAAGGAGAAAGCCCAACACACATACACTCACTACAGAAAGAAATGTGCACCAGGGACACATAGACATGTAATTACAGTTACACAAGGGAACTTTAGAGATCTTTCCAGATAACCTCACATTGAAACATAAGAGGACATCTCGTTGAAGGTACAGATAGATAGAGAGAGAGAGAAGAGATGAGGGAGAGAGAGAGAGGAGAGAGAGAGAGAGAGATGAGAGAGAAGAGGGAGAGAGAGAGAGAGAGAGAGAGAGACGACGAGAGAGAGTCGAATCGCTGCTGACTGAGGGAAAGGTCCCAGAGACCGCAAGGGATTAGGGCAGTCGTTTATTCCTGAAATAAGCGGACGAAGTGCAAAATTTGATCGAGTTTTGGGAGGTGGTCCACAGATGGAGAAGGGTGCCAGATTTATGAAGGTGAGTTAAATGACACGAATATTCTAGAAGGTAACAAGGTATTTTTTGCTGAATTGCACCTTAAATTTTTTTTAATTTTGTAAGCAACAAGTTGCTTAAAAGAAACTGAGCGAGCAATCAAGATTGATGCAGACTGGATTGCAAGTTGCATTCATCTTGATGTTGGGAGAAAAGTGAAATAATTGGGACGTACAATATACAGGTGCGGAACTCTTATCGGCCAGATGGGGAATTCGATTTTCCCGTTTTTTGGGGATTTGGTTCCTACACTATTGTGTACAATATGTCGGATTCCCGCTATTTTCGAAATTCGCCATTCCGCGAACACGCGTATTTGCGGTGAGAAAAAGGCGACCTGCTTCTACATTCTCATATTTTTGGCGGGCGTATTTGTATCGCTTCTTTTTTTTGTGTGTTTTTCGTGGTTTCGCTGGCTTGTATTCACATTTCTTTTGCATTTTTTATATGATTTTATGATTTCCCTATGAATTCAGAACAACCAGAACCTTCCCCTTTTCCCATTGAAACAATGCCTGACATTGCAGATTGGACCATTCGCCGACATTCAGTAATGTATGCCGCATGAATAGCGGGGTCTGTCATACTTATATTACAGATATTTTTACATTTATTTGCAATAATATTGGGGAGATAAATACATTTTATATTATATATTATATATATATATTATATAATATATATATATATATATATATATATATATATATCCTTTCCAATGTTCCTCTTGCTGTCTTGCAAGGGGTATTGAGTTTCAACAGTAATACAGTCCATCGAGATAATCACCACAGTCAACCTGTACCTTCATGGGTGGTGCTTGTCCTCTCCGTAGCTTTCGTTTTTTCCACCGAGATCTATCTTCCAGAACAAAGTTTTTTCATTGGCATGGTTAATTTGTTCAGGCAATAAGCATTCTTCCTATAAAAACACAGCAATATAAATAAATAATATGTTAATATTGCGGTTGCTCACTGCATTTCTCCAGTGGCGTATGACATCAGCCCTATCTAATCACAGTACATTAGTTATTCACGGCCTGTTGAAATGTGTCCTTATGATGCCCTTAAAACAGACAAGTTTCCTGTTTGTGAATGATTTTCAATTTTGTTTGACTGTCAGCAAGGCAGACAGTAAAAATATTATTGCTCATTCCTCTGCACGTGGCAGTTACGGCATGAATTCTAGAGCAAGGATGTTTAAACAACAGAGTCTTCTTATCATGCTTCTGGATTAATGTTCAAAAATATAACAGATTTAGATAAGTTTGTTCCCGATCATAAACTGATAACGTGTTCCTCATGTGTGATGTTGAGACCACTGAGAGAATTCTCTCCTGAAGACCCTGAAGCAAGAGTCTGACAGCCTGAGCGAGATGGTGGAGGGAAACTGTGCACTCAGGGTTAAATCCACCTTGGGCAGTTGATGTTTTAGCAATCTAACACACAGATGGTTTCAGCACATGCAGTTGCCTTCATGGGAAATTTACTTGCATATAGGACAAAACTACAACCCAAGAATGCACAGACACTCCATTAAAATGAACTTGTTCTGGGCCCCATATTATGTCCTAATCTTGCATCAATGAGTTCACTGATGGAAAATCCTTCTATCTCTTGATGATCCACTCTCTGCCGTGACATCCCTCATCCTTGAAGGCAGCAGCCTTCCCTCTCGTTGCAGACCTTGACAAAATCGACAAACTGTCAAGACACGTTGGAACTGTTCTTTCATGTCCTGAGAAACTCCTCACACTCACTCTCTCCAAAGGGACATTACCGACCCCTTCATCTACTTTCTCTACAACCTCTTGAAGTAGGTTGAGTCACTCAAACTCTTGGGTTCCTCACTCTCAGCCATCGATCTCACTGTAGCCAAGCACATGTCAAAATTGGCCAACAAGGTAGATGGCGACTGGGGCATCCTCTGTGCGTGCAAAAATACTTGTTAGGCACACCTGAGCCCGAAACACGACTAGGCTTTTCATCTACAGCTCAATGGAGTACTGCTCTCCTCTCTGATCTGGCTCCCTTGCTTCATATCTTGCTTCGCTGATGCCAGTCGAAACAAAGGCCTTCAATGTCATTGGAATCTATCGCGATGAAGCTGAGATCTATTCGCCTATCACGTTTAGCACAAGCACTGCTCACCTCCACTAATTTATTCCTATTATTCCAGCTGTGGAACTAACCCTCCATACTCTCCTTCTGTTTCTATTGTTCATCACACATCTTGAAGACAGCTCCTCACGGCACCATCTCAAGTCATCCCGATGCCAAAACCATTAATCATTTTCACACCCTAAACCACCCCTTTCCCTCCCACAATTTTGTAGGGTAAAATTACGCAATGGTTTACTCCTCATTCACGAGGTGAGAGATGTGGGTGTCTTTCTTTAATTCATTTATATTTGACTGCTTCTTGACATTTGCACTGTGTATATGCTGGGAGCCTCGTTGCGTATGCATTACGTCTGCGCCTGTCACTGCTGACTGCCAATAAGCGATAAAAACCGTCGAAAGCTGTGGGGTGTGTAGCATGGGATTCTCTATGTGTGTATAAGTTGTGAATGTTTTTACAGGCTGTGGAGGAACTCTGGGAAGGTTTGAAACAGTAAAATGCTTACTAGTCTGCCTTTCTTGGATTGCTTTTATGGCAGCTTCTTCAGCGAGAAGAAGCTGGAGGACGTCAATTTATTATATAACCATAGCCACCTGGGTATTCCCTCATCACAGTGAAAAGATGTGTTGGGGTCTTTCTTTATCAATTAACCAATTTATATTACATAAAAAAAACATTTCTAGAAGTGCATGCTGCTTTTTGAGCACAGTTTGATGTTATGTTTAAAGTGTGGACACATATGTCAGTGCTGTAAACAATCTCAGTTTTGTTTTTGATATTGTCAGGAGTGCGTGCTGCCCGAGTTGATTTTAGGCAGTAACTGCTGTGCTGTCAAATGGAGATGCTGCTCAAAATTCTGGTACTGTGACTCAGTGGTTGGTGTAGCCTTCCTGGAAGTGCCTGCATTCCTTCAATCAACTGCAACAGGCCAGATGCGAGTGAAAGAAGATCTCGCTGCCAGGAATCTCGTCTTTATTGTAAAATAAAGTTTGAGAATTTCATCGTTACAAATGCTTGTGGAATGAAATTGGTGCTGGATTTCTTCACAATGCAAATGAGTAAGTACTGGGAACTTATATATAGGGTTTTGGGGTAGGGTTTGGGGGGGGGGTGGTATGGGGTGCGTTTGGGGAAAAGCTGGGTGAAATTCAAAAAAGAATATAGAAAGAAGTAATTTGTCTTGCTTTCTCATTGCTGTGTACAATCTTCACTGGAGAAAGACCTAAATAAATGTATGGGGGTAAGGGCTAGTGAAATGTATATTTTATTGCAGCCTCGTGGTCATTGGGAGAAGATCCATCTCTGCGCCGGCCAGTTACTTCTCACTCGCAAGACACACACTTAGACATCACAACGAAGGATGGAGATCCTGGACATGGGGTGGCGAGTCTATGATGTAGAAGCAACCAGGCTTACAGTGGTACATACACACTTTCAGACAATTTCGGTACGTTGTCTCTCAACCATACTCTGATGAGGATACATATGTTTTGTTTATTCTGTTGTCTCTACACTTATTTGTTTTGTTGTCCATTATTTGTCATGGTCTGACATCCATGCGATTCACTGTCTGACTGCTCTTGTCTGCACATCTTTGGTTTTATGGTTTGATTTGAAGAAAGAAATGAAGGCCCTAGTTATTTATAACTTGGTTTACAGAATCGCCGACGTGATATTTGCCGAAGCTGAACTATAAATATAAAACACATTATTTAGCCTTTTATATTTATAATTTCCGCGGAAGGTGCAAAAGTTTCAAAACCCAAATGTAAACGTCGGGCTTTATTTTCAATATAGATTTCGCTGCGCTTCGCACCAAATGGCAGTCCCTTTACACAAACTGCGCAGTAGTCTTCGGTCAATGGCGTCTGAGCAGTGGCCAGCGTTGGTTCAGATTGACTGTGTGTTTCTGGGGCGAAAGTGATTGTTAAGAAGCTAGTCAGCGGTATAGAATTGAGTGACTTATGGGATTTAATCACGCAACATCTTGGACGAATAATATTTGGCGCGATACGATTTGCATCAATTCAGCTGCAGCAGACAGGGATTGATCGGCAGCTACTCTCGCATTCGTGGCGATTTTGTTTCCGTTCGAAAGTTGCACACCGCTGTTCGTATTGAAAGATTTCGGTGCCAAGTATGTCAAAGTTTTCCCTGCGAGATGCTGATATTAGCCTCAACGGACGCAAAAATCAGCCTTTGATGTGTCTCATGGGGAGACGGTCGTTAATACCCGCGGAAAAGTAAAGCTGGTTATGCTCTGTAGTTACTGTTTTGAGTGTTGTTGACCGAGTAGAGCACCTTTTAAAAAAAATCATATCCAGCACTATGCACTGGTGTGCACGCACACATGCTACGACTTGGACAGTAATTCTCGTCAGCATGTGTCATTGTTTGATGATCCAAGCAGTGTTCTATAAAAACATGCCAAGGAACTAATATTGTAAAAACAAAGTTTTAATCGCTTCTTTATTTTTCACATCAGATGATCAGTTAACATGGGCATCTGCATTTTGAATGGTCTTTCCATCTTCAATGTTTTCTGAGGATCCTCCTGTCCTTGGATTTATATTATTTTCCCACCATTTTCCTCCTTGTCTTTTCCATGGAACATCCGACAAAAAAATCATAAAAAATATAATTTCTCGAAAAATTGAAATTATACTTATATTTATATTTGCAGACCTACTTCGACCGACATTTAGCTGAAGAACTGCGCGTATAACCAAGTTATATAAAATAACTAAGGCCTTAAGGAAGACTTTTTTTTTTGACAGTTATTCTATTGTCAATTGTGGATCTTGTACAATAATACCACATGTAGACAAGCATGTAAGAGATAATGGGTTCTGAGGCCCATCAATGAATGGGGGTAAGGGAAACTCATACTCTGCCAGTCTAGTGTCCCTCTCAACAATGTAATAATTGACCACCCAAAAGCCCAAATAGGTCAGACTATTTTCTCCCACCTATTCCTTCCCTCCATACAAGCAATTGTAAAATTGAGACTAGTGATTAAAGGCACTTCTTTCCTTTTCCATATTTTCATTCCATCAAAAGGCGAACCATGATATTTGTTCATGTTCTATTTGGGAATAACTTAATGTTTCTATTATATTCACTTGATCTCTTCAAGCACGAAAGAGAAAGGGCCGTTAGCGTGGTTTTGTAAAATGGAGTGTTTTTAGAACAGTCGTGCCTGAAAATGAGGAAGTATTCTGTGCTACCTTGTCTTGTGGTTATTATTTTAATCAGTCAGAAACGAACAGAACAAAGTTAGTTAAAACAGCTTTAAACGTAGTTTATCAAAATCATCTAAGCAAGATGTTTCATTTTCGTTGTGAAAACGGGTCAGTTTTGAAGAGTCAGCCAAGCTGCCTCGGCCCGAACCAAGCCAAAACAAATTCGGTATTTCCGAGTGTGGGAAGCACACCCTGGAAACAAAACCATGTGTTGCTGAATTCCCATTACGTCATTCAAGTGGTTTATATAAGCAATTGTTGCCTAACGTGCATGCCACGTACGTTTGACTGCCGTGAGTGCCCTGTGCAAAAAAAAAAGAAGAAAACAAAGAATTGTGACGTCAATGTGACGATAGCACCGTGTTCCTGTTCATTGGTTTGGTAAAATAATGGCCATAATTGGGAAACCACTTCCGATTAATATTCAAACCTTGAAAAGGCAGCATCCACAGGCCAGCAATATAACCTGTCGAAGTTTCAATTAGATCGGACCAGTGGTTGTCGAAGAAACAGCAGCACACAGCGCACACGCACACGGCACACCGACACAGCAACACACACACATTGCTGAATGTATAGATATGTGATAAATAGGAAAAATGTAATGGAAAATTTAGTTTCCCCCAATAGAACATGGACAAATATCATTGGTTCGCTCTTTGAATGGATGAAATATGAAGGAAAGAATGCTTTAATCAGTAAGTTCAATTTTACATTTGCTTGTATGGGAGGGGAAGGGGATTACTTCAAGTCCCGAATAAGCGATGCATGCACGTTTATTTTTTTCGAGGTAAAATCCCCTCTACACGTCCATTATCGGGTCTCACGCTTATTAAAAATCGTTCTTAGCACCTCAGGTCATATTTCACGCGGCGAGCGTGTAGGGTGACTAGTTGTCCTGTCGAGAGATGTTGTCGTCCTGATGTAATGTATGTATATTGAACAATAAAATACATGTTCTATATTTGTCACATTTCTGGTTTTTCCACCCTGCCCTCTTATTCGGACTGCAGCTTATTAGACTTTTTTGGATTTTCCACCCTACACGCTTATTCGCCCTCTACTCTTATTAAATTTGGAAAATGTTTCCACCTACATGCTTATTCAGAACCCACGCTTATTCGCGGACTTGAGAGTAGGTGGGGAAGAAAATCGCAGTCCCTATTTGGCTTTTTGGGGCTTGAGTCGTCCATTTTACATTGCTGCTGATTGGGAGGGGAGGCAAAATCACGTCCTCCTATTCTTGGGCTGTGGGCTTAAGTCAGAAAGTGTTTCCGCTATTTCCCCTATTCATTTGAATGGGTGCCTCAGAAACCCCGATTTGATTCCCCTATCATATGTGAGTAGATGTCGGTATGCTTTTGCAAGACTTTGCAATCCAAGAGTCAAGATTCAAATCTATGAAGGATTTGAATTTGGGATCTCAACATCAGTGAGCTATGTGCTCAGATGGAAACAGCCAATTTGTGTTGGATTCCAGTACAATTTTAAATTTAAAATGGAAAATCGCTTTTTCACACCCAATACAGTAAAAAGCGAGACCCTCCTGTACCTCATTGGGGTGATGGATAAAATTATCACTTCAAATGTTGAAAAAAGAATACAGTTCAGATATAAATGGCAATTTTTTTCCTTGTTGAATCCTCCAGATTTCGATTAAACACAAATAGATTAACATCAAATAGTGTGCAGCTTATTGATTATAATTGTTTGTTCTTTCAGGTTGTCACTCTGTTTGGTGCTGATTTCTGTGCTTGCTTTGCCATTTTCATCATCTGATTGGTTGTTTGGTACCGCTATTTATGGATGAAGTTTTTATAACTTTATAATTATTTTTATATACCAATTTGACACCTTGAAAGGGCAAATCCCTCAATTCGAATAAAGCATTTATGGGCAAGGAATTTTGGAAGAAAGTGATGCTGTCGGACCGGCGGCGACGTGTTCTGATTCCATCTCACAACCCTACGTCAACAAAACACAGCCAAAACTGTCAAGTATGGAATACGGCAGAAATCCTGTCATGCCCCGGCATCTTTAGCGCGTCACAGATCCGGAACGTGGTTGAATCTACTAGTCATGTTGTTCGTCGAGTTGACCGATGACTCTGGAAAAGTAAAATCAGACATGTGCCAATGTCATTAGAGACTCTTAGTCCAGAGTAGTGGTGACAAAGCCTCTTCCATGTGCATGCAAACATTGCCAGCGGCCCGCCAAAAATGCCCATGTTCCTGTCATGATCAATGATTTATTTCATGTCTTGCGTCTGTCTTTTTATTGCATTTCGATCTTCGCCTTCATTGGGTTCTTCATGCCAATCGTAAGAATCACTGGAATATCTGCCCTTAAATGTCTTCTTTAAGTATATCCTATACCTGTGTAGCTAATTCTCACCACAAAACTTTGTGTGCCCTTTAAGTTAGGTCTCCATTAAAACACTTCCTTGGCAATCTATATCATTTCATTCTGACAACATGACCTGACCAAATTTAGTCGGCTAAGAAAAATTTGCTCCACAATGCCATAGTTTGCACTCGCATAATTTAAAACACTTGGGTATATGGATCCTGTCAATGAAACCCATATCAATGGTATAGTGTCTTATGTGTCATTCTGTACAATGGTGGATGTGTTCAACAGAAGTAAAGGTGATAGGCAAGACCCTTGCACTGGAGACACATTTTGTTGCTGAACTTGTATTCGATGTGCTTAAATTCTTAACCCTTACTTAAACGAGTCCAAAACTTGTGAGGCATTGCACTACGGTTTATACATTTTGCATTACAGTTGCTGCTGTCCAAGTAGTAACTGCACTGCCAATTTTTTTTTTTTTAAAACTCTCCACCACCGAAGGTGACGGAGTTATGTTTTCACCCCTGTCTATCTTTTTGTTTGTGTGAGGCATCTCAAAAAGTTGTAGGCGGATTCAGATGAAATTGGTGGGTAGTTGGTGTGTGTGACAAGGACATAAACTTGTAGAATTTTGGTTGAAGATCGGATCCAGATCGGCTACTGGGAATTTTTAAGCTGATTCTTCACATTGAGAGAGTAGGGCCAAAAACTATACCATAGTACGAATCTCAAAAAGTTGGCGGACGGGTTCGGACGAGCGAAGAAGATTATTCAATTTGGTGGAGATCCGATCAGTTCGGATACGAGATTTATTTTATTTGTATAAAGTGTTGAGCGATGGACGCACAGGCGATTACATAGACATGATATTTCAAAAATTATTGGGCCCGATAGTCCCTGGATCAGCGCATTGCGTAGCAGATGTATGTGCTGCTACCGAGTGCCCTGTCTTAGTTTTGCATAGATTTTAACTCTAAGTACCTAATGTTAATTTGTGAAGTCAGCTGATGTTGGCCAGAAGTGTTAAGAATGATGTTTTCTTTAGTTGATAGTAAATCGCGACAATCTGCTGCTGATTTACAAATGGTTGGACTGTCTCCTGCTTCGATCCACAGAACTGAGCAACTATAGAGCGATCATCTGCAAAAATATTGTCTCTCATGCATACTTTATGTACTTCAGTCTTTGTTTTAAGCTGGCAAAGTTTAAAGAGCTTTCCATCAGCGACTGTGTTGAATGTTAACACCAGAATACTTAGTTTGTAGAGGCTTCCAATAATTCAGATCGCAGAAACAATGTAAAGAGTGTTGGTGCTTGAAACACTCGACACAAACCCTGCCTTCACTCCAATGACTGGCATTAAAAGGACAAACTCTGCAACCTCCAACAGGAACTCTTGCAATCATGCCATTATGAATTCACAATATAATCTTGGATAACACACAGTGCATCCAAAGCGTTTGAGAAGTCCCAGAGGTTGATCTGCCCCACTGTCAAATGCTTGGAGATCAGTGATAGGCCCCTTTGGTTGTTCAGCTGCTTTTCTTGTAGTTGGAGCAGAGTCAAATAAATCATGTCAATTGTGACTTTGGAGGATCTAAAAGTCCTATGTAGCATCTCTCTCTCTCTCGTCTCTTTCTCTGACGCAACAGCAGATACACACAGGCATACATTACCAATTAAATCTGTTAATTGCCCCTCAAGGTTTATTGTTTTTACTTTTTGTAATACTTCACCACTAATATTTTGCAGTTTGGTGGAATATCTTGTATGTTTCAGTTTTTACTGTTGAAATTTTGTTTTGCAGTTCAAATTCCCAATGATGAGCCTGTAATGCTCTGAAGGCAGCACTGCAATGTGACAACACCAAGGAAATGATGCAGGACTCTGTGTGGGGCAGTTATTTGCGGTAAATAAAACTTTTCTTATTGCTTGTCTCCCATTTATTTCGAAGTGAGTTGAAAAATATACTTAATGGGAGGGAGAAAGCCTTTAACTTGATGATGGTACCACTATTGGCTTATTAAATATCTTCGTGAATCAGTTGACATTGAATAAAAAAATGGTATGATTTTACATTTATGGTGAAATTGTTCAGCTCTAAATGTGATATTTTTACAAGAGACAGTTGCAATTGAAACAATTTAATATGATAGATAGTAGAATAAGGGATGAACTTTTGTATTTTTTGTGTCGATTTAAAAAGGCAAGTTACATGTTGATTATTAAGTGTTTTTCCCTCTTAAATGTCCAAATTATCCACCTGCTTGTGGGTTGGCTCGGGAAGCAGTTTCTCAACTCTGGATCCTGTTGGGCAGGTTTGATGTTCCTAACTAATAAAAAAAAGTTTATTTAGCCAGGGAGCCAGCCGTAACTACCTACTCTTCACAAAAAGACCACCGTGGAGATGTTTTAACGTCTCCTACATCCAGAATGCTTTCTGCTGGCTTAACTCCTTTCATGGACAAGTCACACGATTTTGCATCGCCCTGCCATTTATGCATCTGCTTGCTGAGTTCTTAAGCCATTTGGTGAGCGCTCACCAAGGCTGCTTGGTTGTTCGTTTTTCAAACACGAGAAGTAGGTCCTGTGCTTTGCGATGGAAATACCAATCTTGCGTAATTGCCTAAAAATAAAAAAAACGGAATAAAAATTACACATTAGCTTAATTTTTCTCTCCTGTTCGGACAATGTATATTTATGAGAAAAGATAAGGAAATGCAGAAAGTGAAACTTCATGCGTAATGCCTGCTCTCTAACCTGCTTTAAAACGAATCCATGATGATAGAATTGACAGGGGATCTGTTTTTTGCAATTACGGAATGCAGTTTCGTTTTCCTTGTTTTGGTGCGAGCTGCATTCATGACAAATAGATAATATAATACGACAATAGTTTCTGCAATATTTGTCGTGGCAGTAGGCTGAAAATGAAGAGGTACGAAAGACAGCACACCACTGGAGATCGGAGCGGTGGGGTTTGTGCATGCATGCAATGCGAGCAGTGTTACGAGCATGCATGCAAGTCCCTTCCTTCACGCTGTTCTTTGTTTCTCCCCTCACGCTGCCTTCGTGCTCCTCCTCGCCGCTGCGTCGTCTCCTCTTCTAATCCCTCCTTTATAATATAATTATGATTGACTTATTTATATAATATAATAGATATTATATATACTATATATTATATATATATATATATATATGTATATATGTATATATGTACCAGTTACTGGGCCCGGGTGTATGCCCCGCTAGATAGGTGTACCATATCCCTTGTGTCGTAGAGGCGACCAGGTTGCCTCAGGAAGGGCATCCGGCGTAAAACCTATGCCAAATCATTATGCGGAAATAAAACGGATTTCCATTCTGATCGGTCGAGGCCCGGGTCTAACGCACCGTCACCGGTACTGTTGCGTCTAGCGGTGAGGTACCGGTGGAAATTGTGTTACTGCTGGGCGAAAGGAGAACATGGAGACGGGGAAGGCGTTCCAGAGGCAGTGCGAGAGGGGAAGGGTAGAAGTGTGGAGGTGAGAAGTTGGAATCTGATATGATTGGGACTATGACTGGCAAAGGCGAGAGTTGGTGATATGATGGAGGAAGAAAAGGTGACATAACTTGGTGTACAGACCAAGTGGATGGGCGAGTAAGGCTAGGAGCATTTGGAGGTGGTTTCAACTGTTCTACCTATGGTGGGATGGAGGAGAAACCTGTGGTCGGATAATCCTGAGGAGATTATAGTCAAAAGGGTATTCGGATTGGAGATGAGGAAGAGGTCGACCGAGCTGAATGAGTGTGAGAGTTGGAAATTGAAAGGGCGGTGTGATTGACTTGTCATTCAGTGCATATGCGTCCGCAAGTGGGGTGTGAGATGGAGTATAAAGAAGATTTCTGGAGTGAGTTAAGATGAAGTGGTGGATGAGTGATCCAGGATGGAAGCAGTGGTGTGATTGGAGCAGATTTCAATGGCAGTGTTGGGAAGGAATAAAGAGCATGAGAGGTGAGTAGGTAGGGTCGTCAGAGAGAATGATGTTAAGGGCAAAATGGTGGTAGATTTTGCCCAAAAAGAATTGGAAATGGCGGTGTAAATAATATTCAAGAAAAGGAGGACACGTCAAGATGGAGGAAGTGCACATCAGGTGCATTACATCTTAACAGGAGATGCAACTGAAGAGATTAAGACTCGTAGTGGTGGCAGGGATGAGTTTAGCTCGACAGCACGATGGTGGCGTGAGGATGATTTTGGAGGTTGAAAGGTTGAGGAAGAGAGTGAGGGCTGAACCAAGGACCAGATGGTGGAAGCTAAGGAGGAAGACTGTCGTGAAATTAGGGAGGCGGTGAAGACAGGTGTTGGCATGTGGAAAGAGGTGTGGGATGATTGGACAACTACAGCCAAGAAGTGTGAGGAGGATAGCTAGGAAGTACATTGGTGTGACATCTGGACAAGTGAAGAAGATAAGGAGACTTGGTGGTGGAACGAGAAGTAAAGAAAGTATAAGAAGAAGAGTGGCGAAAAATAAGTGGGATAGCCAGGAAAATGAAGAAAGTAGACAGGAGTAACAGAGGAGTGTGGCCAAGGTGAGAGAGAGGTAGGCAAAGGCTAAGGAAAAGGCCATATGGCGAAGCTGTATGAGAAGTTGGATACAAAGAAGGGGAAAAGGTTTGTACCGATTGGCCAGCCAGCGGGACTCGAGCTGGGAAGATGTGTTGCAGGTCAGTGTGATAGAAGGACGCAAGGTAATGTGCTGACAAGCGTGGAGATGTGTTGAGAGGGATGGAGTACTTGAGAGCTTGAATGAAGAAAAAATGGAGAGAGAGAGAAGTGTTGGAAGAGGTGACATAGTAAAATCAGGAAGTGGGGTGGATCGGTAATGGATAAATGACGGACTGCTATGAAAAGAGGATGAAAGAGTGGAACAGGCGGTTGGCCCAGATGATATACCAGTGGAGGCATGGAAGATGTTAGGAGAGATGGCAGTGGAGTTTCAACCAGATTGTAATAAAATCTTGGAAATGAGAGGATGCCCTGAGGAGTGGAGAGTAAGTGTACTGGTTCCGCATTTTAAGAGAACAAGGGTGATGGTGCAGACTGTGGTAATTACAGAGGTATAACCCCAGTGTTCAATCCACACCATGAAGTTGTGGAAGAGTAGTGGCCAAAGAGCTAGAGTTGAGAGGAAGGTGAGTATTTGTGAGCAGCAATATGGCTTAATGCCGGAAGAGCACCACGGAGCGATGTTGCTTTGAGAATGTTGATTGAGAAGTCTGGGAAGGCAGAAGGAGTTGCATTGTGTCTTTGTGGAATTTAGAGAAAGCTTATGATTAGGGGCCAAGAGAGGAGTTGTGGTATTGGTATGAGGAAGTCGGGAGTGGCTAGAGAATATGTGAGGTGGTGCAGATATGATAATGAGGACAGGGGACAGCCGGTGAGGTTGTGCGGTCGGAATGACCGGGACCGGTTTAAGTAAAGGTGGATTAGACCAAGGATCGACTCTGAGCCCTTCCTGTTCAAATGCTAGTTGTGGACAGTTGACTGGACGAGATCAGAACTGGAGTCTCCATGGACTATATGTTCGCGGATAGACATGCATGATCTGTAGGGAAGAGTAGGGAGCAGCCTGAGCGCGAGCCTCGAGAGTGAGGTTACGCACTGGGAGAGGGGAATGATAATAATCAGTAGGAGTAAGACGGAAGTACATGTGTTTAAAATGAGGGAGGTGGTGGTATGGTGCGGTTGCAACGAGTTTAGGTGGGGAGGTGGATGAGTTTTTAAATACTTGGGTCAACTGTCCAAAAAGTAACGGGAGTGTGGTAGAGAAGTGTGAAATGCAGCCAGGATGGAGTGGGTGGAGAAGAGTTGCAGGAGTGATTTGTGACAGAAGGTAGCTGCAAGAGTGAAGGGAAGTATATAAGACGGTAGTGAACAGCTATGTTGTTGTTTGGAGGCGGTGTGCTGACAAAAAGACAGGAACGGGCTGGAGGTGGCAGAGTTAAAATTCGCGTATTCTGCTGGTAGTGACAAGGATGGACAGTGATAAGAAACTGATATATTAGAGGGACAGCGCAGAGTAGGTACGGTTTGGAGGACAAAGTGAGAGAGTGGAGATGGAGATAGTTTGGACATGTGCACGGCAGGAAGCGGAGTATAATGGGAGAAGGAATGCTGAGGATTGTGAGCGCCAGTAGGGGAAGAGGGAAGTGCCCAAGAAGAAGGTTCATGGATGCGTGAGGTGAGGGCGACATCGGGTTTGGAGGAGTCAATGGAAAGATGTGGGGATAGAGCAAAAATGGAGACTGATGATCCGCTGGCGACCCTAACGGAGCAGCCGACAAGAATAGAAGAAGAAGGAGATATGTTATATATTATAATATATATATATATAATAATTCTATATATATATAGCCTAACAATGAAACTTGCACACTAAAAACTCGGCTCGCCGTAACAACGATCCATGAATTGCTGTGGCACTTAGCGGACATGCGACAATGTGGGAAAGTCTTGGCCGTGTCCATAGTACCCACTTGCATTTTGCACATTGCTTTATTTGTCATTCCCCGTGTACGGTCGTCGTCGCGCTACCAGCTATGGTTGTACTGCCTATCCGTGCATGTGCACGGTATCCGCAGTAAATATATATTATAATATATAATGGATATATAAATGTTTTAATATATATGTTACTATAATGTATATATATGATATACATATTTAATTATATGTATATGTAATTATGTTACGATTCGGCCCGCCGCGAGCGTGCTGCCGCGTGAACTCGAATCGCAACCGCGTCATGCCCGCACCGGTCGGATAATTCAGTCGTGATTTCTGGAAACCAACCCAGACCAGAAACCAGTCACGGTGAAGCTTTTAACCTCACCGACAGCCAGTCGTATTACTACCCCGCGGCGAAATAGGGTCAACTCGCGCGAATTCGAATATACCTAAAGTACTCCGCCGGGTAACTACCGAGGGGCCGTACCTCGCGCAGGTCGGCTTGGACACGAACCGCCTTAAGCGGATCGTTCCGTTCCTACAGCGATAAATCGAGCGCGGTATTATCGCCGCCTCAGGCAGATCGAGTCATTAACGGGATTTCAAAACCCCAACTAATTATGTCCACGATGCAAGATGGCATTTCCAATGGGAAAGAGGACCAACGAACGGGATACATTCGAACCAATTCACATTTTATTACAAGCACACGTAATACACAGCCAAGGCAGTCATGCAATATTCAGGCGAGAAGCAAAAGCAATACCACCGAACATGATTATTATCTACGAGTCATTAACTTCAGTTCTAACTTGGTCGGACACGAGCGCCACAAGATCACTCAAAGCAAAGGAATGGACACCCCAAAGACGGGAGGGCAGGCCAGGTCGCGTGGACTGCTTATAACGCGGATCTGAGGACGAACGGGTACCGCGAGACCGTGGCAGTAACCTGCCCCCCTCGGTGGTCGCGCGAGTCGCGTCCCCCGCCCACGGCAACTACGTGCCGTACCTGATCCCTGGCATTCTCGCGTGCTGGCGAGCTCCCTCCGGTGCTCTCGCACGCGCGCAGAGGTTCGCGCCACACCAGCCGGGCAGAGCTGCGCCTCCAGTCGGGTCTCCGGTGCCGTGCCCGACTTTCTACCGTCCCACGCCTCCAACGAACAGGATCGCTCACAGGACCAGACGCAGGAGAAGACGATTGAACCAACCCGAGCCGAAAACCACCAAAGACCACAAGAACTTGCGACCCCACAACGAAAGAAAAAACCGCGTCTCGGTGCGCCTTAGTAAATCGGGCTCCGCCCTTCGCCCCTCCCTTTTTGGCTCACCCTCCTTCGAGCCCTTTCGAGAATTTTCTACGAAAGAGGGCGTTTCTCAACTCGACCGCCTCACTCCGTCGTCATCCACCAATCGCGAGCGAGCCCTCGCCCTTGCTCAATCACACCAGCCTGCGAAGAAAAAAAGGCGGAGAGAAACCCACACGCACATTGACGGTTCTTTTCCTGTCTTCTTTTACGCCGCTGTTCTCGGACCCTTTTGAACGCGGAAAGGGTCGTAGCGTGGTCTGTGGAGGATGGCGTTTGCAAGCTGGCAGGTAGTGGCGAAGATGAGGTAAATAGTGGTGGTGTTGTGGCGATCGTGAAGCGTGGTGGCGTTGTGGCGTAGCTTGTGGTGGTTTGTGTTGGCATTGTTGGTTTGTTATGTTGGGCGAGATATGTCGGTGTCAAAAATAAGATAGAAAAAAAGAAAAACACTACTCAAAGGCGTCACAGCCGCGGAACACGAAGAATACCCTTTAAACAACGGTGGGCACCTATTCTAACATCAAACTTTAGCGGCATAACTGATCTGAGGACCTATGTGTTCTGCAAATTCCACAGCGAGTAACACTTACCCCCTCCCCTTTTTACAGACTCGTCCTGAGTCGTCGAATTTATCGTGTGCCATCATGTGTAGTTCTCCCAAATACGTTTTACCTTCGATCCCTGAGTGCGACATTCAGGGTATCATGTCCCAAAAAATAAATAACCTACGGCTGAGTAACTAACTACAACAAACCCACTCATACAGACATTAAATAATTCCGGCGCTATGACACACATTGCAGGGGGCGCAACTCATTACAATTACATCAACTTGCAAAATTTACACCTAAACCATGGCCCAGGATCATGGACTCTGCGAAAAAGAAGCATGGGAGCAATCACTCCTGCAACTCTTCTCCACCCACTCCATCCTGCCTGCACTCTTTTTCACTTCTCTACCACACTCCCCGTTACTTTGGACAGTTGATCCCAAGTATTTAAACTCATCCACCTTCCCCACCTAAACTCCTTGCAACCGCACCATAC
>CM068964.1:71983663-71997527 GCA_035128595.1 Eptatretus atami
CTCCCTACAGATCATGATGTCATCCGCGCACATCATAGTCCATGAGAACTCCAGTCTGATCTCGTCCGTCAACCTGTCCACACCATTGCAAACAGGAAAGGGCTCAGAGTCGATCCCTTGGTGCAATCCACCTTTACCTTAAACCGGTCCGTCATCCGACCGCCACACCTCACCGCTGTCACCCTGTCCTCATACATATCCGCACCACCTCACAACTTCTCTGCCACTCCCGACTTCCTCCTACCAATACCACAACTCCTCTCTTGCACCCTATCATAAGCTTTCTCTAAATCCACAAAACACACAATGCAACTCCTTCGCCTTCCCCAGACTTCTCAATCAACATTCTCAAAGCAACATCGCATCCGTGGTGCTCTTTCCTGGCATAAAGCCATATGCTGCTCACAACTCACCTCTCCTCTCAACCTATCTTCCACTACTCTTCCCACAACTTCATGTGTGGATTAACAACTTTAACCTTTCTATATTACACAGCTCGCACATCACCTTGTTCTTAAAAATCGAACCAGTACACTTACTCTCCAACTCCTCAGGCATCCTCTCACTTTCCAAGATTTTATTAAACAACTGGTTTGAAACTCCACTGCCATCTCTCCTAACACTTCCATGCCTCCACTGTATTATCATCTGGGCAACCGCCTTTCCACTCTTCATCCTTCTTTCATAGCAGTCCTCACTCATCCTTACTGATCCACCCCACTTCCTGATTTACTATGTCACCTCTTCCAACCTTCTCTCTCTCTCATTTTCTTCATTCACTACACTCCTCAAAGTACTCCATCCACCTCTCAACACACTCTCCACGCTTTCACACATTCCATTTGCGTCCTTTATCACCCTGACCTGCAACACATCTTCCCAGCTCGTCCCTCGTCTGGCCAATCCGTACAAACCTTCCCCTCCTTTGTATCCAACTTCTCATACAGCTCGCCATATGCCTTTTCCTTAGCCTTTGCCACCTCTCTCTTCACCTGCGCCACCACTCCTTGTACTCCTGTCTACTTCTTCATTTATCTGCCCCCACTATTTTTCGCCAACCTCTTCTTCCTTATACTTTCCTGTACTCCTCGTTCCACCACCAAGTCTCCTTATCTTCTCCTCCAGATGTCACACCAAGTACCTTCCTAGCTATCTCCCTCACCACTTCTGCTGTAGTTGCCAATCATCCCACACCTCTTTACCACCATGCAAACACCTGTCTCACCTCCTCCCTAATTTCACGCAACAGTCCTCCTCCTTCAGCTTCCACCATCTGGTCCTTGGTTCAGCCCTCACTCTCTTCCTCAACCTTCACCTCCCAAATCATCCTACAGACCACCAATCGATGCTGTCGAGCTAAACTCTCCCCTGCCACCACCTCTACAGCTCTAATCTCTTCAGGTGCATCTCCTGCTTAAGAGTAATCACCTGTGTGCACTTTCCTCCATCTTGTACGTGTTCCTCCTTCTTCTTGAAATACATTATTTACACCGCCATTTCCATTCTTTTGACAAATCAATTACCACCATTTGCCCACACATTCCTCTCGTTACACCTACCTACCATCACCTCCTCATCCTCTTTATTCCTTCCCAAACATGCCCATTGAAATCTGCTCCAATCACCACTCTTTCATCCTGGATACACTCTCCACCACTTCATCTAACTCACTCCAGAAATCTTCTTTATACTCCATCTCACACCCCACTTGCGGGCATATGCACTGATGACAGTCATCATCACCCCTTCAATTTCCAACTTCACACTCATTCACTCGGTCGACCACTCTCCTCATCTCCAATCCAATACCCCTTTGACATAATCTCCTTCAGGATTACTCCCGACACACCATTTCTCCTCCATCCCACCATGGTAGAACAGTTTGAAACCACCTCCAATGCTCCTAGCCTTACTCCCCATCCACTTGGTCTTGTACACAAGTATGTCCACCTTTCTTCTCCCATCATATCAGCCAACTCTCGCCCTTTGCCAGTCATAGTCCCAACATCAGAGTTCCAACTCTCACCTCCACACTTCTACCCTTCCCCCTCTCCACTGCCTCTGGACACGCCTTCCCCGTCTCCTGTTCCTCCTTCGCCAGTAACACAATTCCACCGGTACCCCGCTGACCAACAAGTACCGGTGACGGTCGTTGTAACCCGGCCTCGACCGATCAGATATGGAAATCCGTTTTATTGTCCCCAAATGATTTGCATAGGTTTTACGCCGGATGCCCTTCCTGACCAACCCTGGTCGCCTCATACGACACACAGAGATGGTACACCTATTCTAACCGGGCTACACCGCCCAGTACACTGGTACATATATACATATATATATTAAATATATATATATATATATAGTATATATACTATATACATTATATAATATATATATATGAGGATAGAAGAGGGAGACGAAGCAGCGCGAGGGAGGAGACGAAGGCAGCGTGAGGGAGGAAACAAAGACAGCGTGAAGGAAGGAGACTTGCATGCATGCTCGTAACGCTGCTCGCATGCATGCATGCACAAACCACCACGTCCACCTCCGTGGGTGCTGTCTTCGTACCTCTTCATTTTCAGCCACTCCAACGATCCAATATATTGCAGAAAACTATTCGTGATTTATATTATTTTTGCATGAATGCAAACGCAGCAAAACAAGGAAAAGAAAACTGCATCCGTAATTGCCAAAAAACAGATACCCTGTCAATTCTATCATCATGATTGTTAAAAGCAGGAAAGAGCAGCCAGGCATTACCCAAATGAAGTCCCACTTTCTGCATATTCCTTAATCTTTTCTTCAGTAAATATAATTGTCCGAACAGGAGAAAAATTAAGTTAATTTAATTTTTATTCCGTTTTTTTTATTTTTAGCAATTACGCAAAGATTGGTATTCCATCAGCAAAGCAACAGGACATACTTCTCGTGTTTTAACAAAACAACCAAGCAGCTTGGTGACGCTCACCAAATGGCTTAAGAACTCAAGCAAGCACCGATGCATAAAGGCATGGCGATGCATAAATGTGTGACTTGTCCATGAAAGGACGTTAGACCAGCAGAAAGGCATTCTGGATGTAGGACGACGTTAAACCATTCAACGTGTCTTTTTGGAGAGTAGGTAGTTATCGCTGGCCCCTGGCTAAATAAAATTTTTATTAGTAGAACATCAAACCAGCCAACAGGATCCAGAGTTGAAAAATCTGCTCCCCAGCCACCCAACAAGAAAGGTGAATAATTTGGACATTTAAGAAAAAAACATTAAATATCAACATGTAACTTGCCTTTTTAAATCCACACAAAAACATACAAGTTCATCCTTATTCATAAATCTATCATTATTACATTGTTCAATGCAACTTGTCTCTGTTAAAATAATCACATTTAGAAGCTGAACAATTCACCATAAATGTAAATCAGTAGCCATTTTATATCAATGTTCAACTGATGACGAAATATTTATAAGCCAAATAGATGGTACCATCATCAAGTAAAAGTTTCTCCCTCCCAATAATAATATATTTCAACTCAACTTCGAAAAAAAATGGGGAAGCAATAAGAAAAAGTTTATTTACCGCCAAAATACTGCCCACACACAGAATCTGCATCATTTCCTTGGTGTTTCACAATGCAATGCTGCCTTAAGACATTACAGGCAGTCATTTGGAAATTAACTGCAAAACAAAAAATTCACAAGTAAAAACTGAACAACATACAGATATTCCACAAACTGCAAAATATTAATGGTGAAATATTTACAAAAAATAAAAACAATAAACCTGTGAGGGGCAATAACAGATTTGAATTGTAATGTATGCCTGTGTGTATCTGTCTGTGCGTCAGAGAAAGAGACAAGAGAAGAGAAGATGACATAGTCTTTTAGATCCTCCAAAGTCTAACAAATGACATGATTTATACTCTGCTCCAACTACAAAGAAAAGCAGCTTAACAACACAAGGGCCTTCACTGATCCACCAAGGCATTTGACAGTGGCGCATCAACACTCTGGGACTTCTCAAACGCTGGGACTTGCCTTTGTATTCAATATTATATGAATTCCATAATGGCATGATTGCAAGAGTTCCTGTTGGTGGTGCAGAGTTTGATCCTGTTTATGCCAGTCATGGAGTGAAGCAGGGTTGTGTTCGAGTTTCAAGCACCAACACTCTTTACATTGTTTCTGCGCTGAATATGGAACCTCTACAAACTAGTATTCTGTCGTAACATTCACACAAGTCTGATGAAAGCTCTTTAACTTCGCCAGACTTAAAAAAAGACTGAAGTACATAAAGTATGCATAGAGGAAATATTTTTGCAGATGATGCTGCCATTTGCTCATTCTGTGATCAGAAGCAGGAGACAGTCAACCATTTTAAATCAGCAGCAGATTGTCGGGATTTACTATCAACTAAAGAAAACATCATTCTTAACACTTCCTGGCCAACATCAGCTTGACTCTCACAATTAACTATGGTACTTAAGTAAGTAAAATCTATGAAAACTAAAAGGGCACTCGGTAGAGCACATACATCTCTACGCAAGCTGATCCAGGGAACATATCGGCCCAATAAATTTTTGAAAATATCATGCTATGTAATCGCTTCGTCGTCCATCGCTCAACACTTTTAAAATAAAATAAAAATCTCGTATCCGGAACTGAATTCGGATCTCCACCAAAATTGAATCAATTCTTCCTCGTCCGACCCGTCCCAACTTTTGAGATATCGTATATGTTAGTTTTTTGGCCCTACTCTCAATGGTGAAGAATCACTTAAAAATTCCAGTAGCCGGATCTGGATCCAGATCTTCACCAAAATTCTAATCAGTTTGTCCTGTCACACACACACAACCTGCCCACCAAATTCATCTGAATCCGCCTACAACTTTTTGAATGCCCACACAAAACAAACAGAATAGACAGGGTGAAAACATAACCTCCGTCACCTTCGTGGTGGAATTAAAAAAAAAAAAAATTGCAGTGCAGTTACACTTGACAGCACACTTAATGCAAAAAGTATACCGTAGTGCAATGCCTCAAAAGATTTTGGCTGTTTAAGTAAGGGTAGAATTTAGAGAATCAAAATCAAGTTAGCAACAAAAGTTGTCTTCCATGATCAAGGTCTTGCATCACTCCTTACTCTGTTGAAACATCCACATGTACAGATGACACATAATGACACTTAACCATTCTATAATGGGAGTTTCATTGAAAATCCATATACCAAGTGTTTAAAAGAATCACGTGCAAACAGGCAATTGTGGACGCAAATTTTTTTAGCCACTCAAATTTGCTCAGTCATGTTGTCAGAATGAATATACTAGATGCCAAGGAAGTTTATGGAGACCTAACTTAAGGGCAAACAAAGTTTGTGGTGAGAATTATACACAGTATAAGATTATACTTAAAAGACATTAAAAAGAGCAGATATTCCAGTGATTCTTACGATATGGCATGAAGAACCCAATGAAGGCGAAGATCAGAATTCAATAAAAGAACAGAAGCAAGACATGAATAAATCAATGGCAGACAGGAGACATGGAATTTTGGCGGCCGCTGGCAATGTATTTGCATGCAACATGGAAGAGGCTTTTCACACTCTCTGGACTAAATCTCTTGAATGACAATTGGCACATGGCTGAATTTTACTTTTCCAAGTCATCGTCAACTCGACGAACAACAATGATATAAGTATCAACC
Organism: Eptatretus atami; assembly: GCA_035128595.1. NCBI lineage: Eukaryota > Metazoa > Chordata > Myxini > Myxiniformes > Myxinidae > Eptatretus > Eptatretus atami. The sequence goes on from CM068964.1 coordinate 71,989,362, forward strand.
ACGTTCGGATATGTGACGCGCTAAAGACTGCCGGGCATGACAGAGATTTCTGCCGTATTCCATACTGTGACATTTGTGCTGTGTTTGTTGACATGTACTGTGAGATGGGAATCAGAACACGTCCCGGCCGTGTCCGACAGCATCATTTCTTCAAATTCCTTGCCCATAAATGCTTTATTCGGATATGAGGATTTGCCCTTCAATGGTCAAATGGTATATAAAATATTATAAATAATAAAAACTTCAGTATCAATAGGAGGATAAAACAACCAATCAGAAGATGAAAATGGCAAAAGCAACACAGAAACATCATGCACAAACAAAGATGAACCTGAAAGAAAAAAAATTATAATCAATAAGCGCCACATATTGATGTTAATGCATATTGTGTTTAATCGAAATCTGGAGAGATTCAAGTGAAAAAAATTCCATTTCATATCTGAACTGTATTCTTTTCACATTTGAAGTGATATTTTACCATCACCCACAATGATAAGCAGGAAGGTCTCGCTTTTACTGTATTGGGGTGTGAAAAAGCATTCTCCATTTTAAATTAAAAATACTGTAGCTGAATCACACAAATCTGGCTGTTTCCATCTGAGCACATAGCTCATAGATGTTGAGATCCCAAATTCAAACATCCTTCATAAGATGATTGATTGACCTCTGTGGATTGCCAAAACGTCTTGCAAAAGCATACCGACATCTACTCACATATGAGAGGATAAATGGGGTTCTGAGGCAGCCATTCAAATGAATGGGGAAATAGGGAAACACTTTCGCTTAAGCCCCAAACACCCAAAATAGGAGACTGATTTTGCCTCCCTCCATACAAGCAATGTAAAATGAGACCTGACTCAAGCCCCAAAAGCCCAAATAGGAGACTCGATTTTCTCCCCACCTACTCTCAAAGTCCGCGAATAAGCGTGGGCTGAATAAGCCATGTAGGGGACATTTTCCAAATTTTAATAAGAGTAGAGGGGCGAATAAGCGTGTAGGGTGGAAAATCCAAAAAAGCTATAAGCGGCAGGTCCGAATAAGAGGCAGGGTGGAAAAACCAGAAATGTGACAAATATAGAACATGTATTTTATTGTTCAAATACATACATACATCAGACGACACACTCGACAGACAACATAGCACCCTACACGCTCGCGTGTAAATATGACCTGAGGTGGCAAGAACGATTTTTAATAAAGCTGTAGACCCGAAATAGAGGACGTGTTAGAGGGGATTTTCCTCGAATAAAAATAACGCGGCATGCACGCTATTCGGGGACTTGAGAGTAATCCCTTCACCTCCCCATAAAAGCAAATGTAAAATTGAGACTACTGATGTAAAAAGCATTCTTCTTCATATTTCATTCCATTCAAAGAGCAACCAAGGAATAAAATTTCCATGTTCTATTGGGAATCAACTAATTTCCCATTACATTTTTCTATTCATCCATCTATAATTCCAGCAAGTGTGTGTGTTGCTGTGCCAGCGTTGCGTGTGCGTAGTCGCGCCTTGCGTGCTCGTCTTCTTCGACAACACTGGTCCTCTAATTGAGAACTTCGACAGGTATATTGCTGCTCCAACCTAGCCTAGTCTTGGCACCCTATCATAAGCTTTCTCTAAATCCACAAACACACAATGCAACTCCTTCTGGCCTTCCCCAGACTTCTCAATCAACATTCTCAAAGCAAACATCGCATCCGTGGTGCTCTTTCCTGGCATAAAGCCATATTGCTGCTCACAAATCATCACCTCTCCTCTCAACCTAGCTTAAGAGAAGTTTGAGAGGGACATAGTAAATCAGGAAGTGGGGTGGATCAGTAAGGATGAATGAGGACTGCTATGAAGAGGATGAAGAGTGGAAAGGCGGTTGGCCCAGATGATAATACCAGTGGAGGCATGGAAGTGTTTAGGAGAGATGGCAGTGGAGTTTTCAACCAGATGTTTAATAAAATCTTGGAAAGTGAGAGGATGCCTGAGGAGTGTGAGAGTAAGTGTACTGGTTCGATTTTAAGAACAAGGGTATGTGCAGAGCTGTGGTAATTACAGAGTATAAAGTTTAATCCACACCATGAAGTTGTGGGAAAAGTAGTGGAAAGTAGGTTGAGAGGAAGGTGATATTGTGAGCAGCAATATGGCTTTATGCCGGAAAGAGCACCACGGATGCGATGTTTGCTTTGAGAATGTTGATTGAGAAGTCTGGGGAAGGCCAGAAGAGTTGCATTGTGTGTTTGTGGATTTAGAGAAAGCTTATGATAGGGGCAAGAGAGGAGTTGTGGTATTGTATGAGGAAGTCGGGAGGGCAGAGAAGTATGTGAGGTGGTGCAGATATGTATGAGGACAGGTGACAGCGGTGAGGTGTGCGCGTCGGAATGACGGACCGGTTTAAGGTAAAGGTGGATTGCACCAAGGATCGACTCTGAGCCCTTTCCTGTTGCAATGGTGTGGACAGGTTGACGGACGAGATCAGACTGGAGTCTCCATGACTATGATGTTCGCGGATGACATCATGATCTGTAGGGAGAGTAGGAGCAGGCTGAGGCGAGCCTCGAGAGTGGAGGTACGCACTGGAGAGAAGGGAATGATAATTATCAGTAGGAGTAAGACGGAGTACATGTGTTAATATGAGGGAGGTGGTTGGTATGGTGCGGTTGCAAGGAGTTTAGGTGGGGAAGGTGGATGAGTTTAAATACTTGGGATCAACTGTCAAAGTAACGGGAGTGTGTAGTAGAAGTGAAATGCAGCAGGATGGAGTGGGTGGAAAGAGTTGCAAGTGAGTGATTTGTGACAGAAGGTAGCTGCAAGAGTGAAGGGAAGTATATAAGACGGTAGTGAGACCAGCTATGTTGTTGGTTTGGAGGCGGTGGTGCTGACAAAAAGACAGGAAGCGGTGCTGGAGTGGCAGAGTTAAAATTCTGCGATTCTGCTTGGAGTGACAAGGATGGACAGGATAAGAAATGAGTATATTAGAGGGACAGCGCAGTAGGACGGTTTGGAGACAAAGTGAGAGAGGTGAGATTGAGATAGTTTGGACATGTGCACAGGGAGGGAAGCGGAGTATATCGGGAGAAGGATGCTGAGGATGGAGCCGCCAGTAGGAGGGAAGAGGGAAGGCCAAGAAGAGGTTCATGGATGCGTGGGGGGCGACATGCGGGTGGTTGGAGGGTCAATGGACAGATGTGGAGGATAGAGCAAAATGGAGACTGATGATCCGCTTGGCGACCTAACGGAGCAGCCGAAAGAAGAAGAAGAAGAAGATATGTATATAATATATAATATATAATATATAATATATACTATATATATATCCTCTATTATCAATCAAGCTTGCACACTAAAAACTCGGCTCGCCGTCAACGATCCCTATGAATTGCTGTGGCACTTAGGCGACATGCCGACAATGTTTGGGAAGTCTTGGCGTTCCATAGTACCACTTGCATTTTGCACAATGCGTATTTTTGTCATTCCCCGTGTACGGTCTGTCGTCTGCCTACCAGCTATGTTGACTGCTATCCCGTGCATGTGCACGGGTATCGCTAGTATATATATATATGTATATATGTAATATATATGTACTATATATATTATGATCTATATGTATATGTATTGTACGATTCGGCCCGCCTGGATCGGCGCCGCGTGAGCACGTCGTAATGCGCAACCGCGTCTCCCCACCGGTCGGATAATTCATCGTGACTTTCTGGAACCAGCAGCAGAAACCAGCACGGGTGAGCTTTTAACCTCACCACAGCCCAGTCCGTATTCTACCCGCGCGAAATAGGGTCACTCGCGAATTCAGATATACCTAAGTACTCGCGCGGGTACTACCGAGGGGCCGTACCTCGCCGCAGGTCGGCTTGGGACACGAACGCTTAAGCGGTCCGTTCCGTTCTACAGCGATAAATCGAGCGCGGTATTATCGCCGACCTCGGCAGATCGATTCACTTTTAACGGGTATTTCAAAACCCAACTATTATTCCACGATGCAAGATGGCATTTCCAATGGGAAGAGGACGCAAACCAACGGGATACATTCGAACCAACACATTTATTACAAGCACACGTATATACAGCCAAGGCAGTCATGCAATATTCAGGCGAGAAGCAAAAGCAATACAACCGAATATTGATTATTATTAGAGTCACTTACTCAGTTCTAACTTGTCGGACACGGCGCCACCAACATCACTCAAAGCAAAGAATGGCACACCCCAAAGACGGGATGGCAGGCCAGGTCCGTGGACCTTTATAACCGGGATCTGAGGACCGAACGGGTCCGCGAGACCGTGGCAGTACCTGCCCCCCTCGGTGGTCGGCGAGTCGCGTCCCCGTCCCACGGCACTAGCGTGGCCGTACTGATCCCGGGCTTCTTCGGTGGCGGCGAGCTCCCTCGTGCTCTCGCACGGACGCGCAGGTTCGCGCCACCCAGCCGGCAGAGCTGCGCCTCCAGTCCGCGTCTCCGGTGCGTGCCCGGACTTTTCTACCGTCCACACCTCCAAGAACAGGTCGCTCCACAGGACAAGACCAGAGAAGACGATGAACCACCCGCAGCCGAAAACCCACCAAAGACCACAAAGACTTGACGACCACCACACGAAAGACAAAAACCTCGCGTCTCGTGCGCCTTGTATAACTCGGGGCTCCGCCCTTCGCCCCTCCCGTTTTTGGCTCACCCTCCTTCGAGCCTTTTCGAGAAGTTTCTCGAAAGGGGCGTTTCTCAACTCCGACCGCCTCACTCCTCGTATCCACCAATCCGCGAGCGAGCCCTCGCCCTTCTCTCACACCAGCCTCGGAAGAAAAAAAGGCGGGGAGAAACCCACACGCACCATTGACGGTTCTTTTCCTCGTTCTTTTAGCCGCTTCTGGACCCTTTTGAACGCGGAAAGGTCGTAGCGTGCTGTGGAGATGGCGTTTGCAGCTGGCGTAAGTGGCGAAGATGATTAAATAGTGGTGGTGTTTGAGCGATCGTAGCGTGGTTGGCGTATGTGGCGTAGCTTGGTGGTGGTTGTGTTGTTGGCATTGTTGTTTGTTTTGTGGGCGAGATATGTCGGTTCAAAATAACGATAGAAAAAGAAAAACACTATCTCAAAGGGTCACAGCCGCGTGAACACGAAGAATACCCTTTAAACAACGGTGGGCACCTATTCTGAACAATAAACTTAGCGGCATAACTGATCTGAGGACCTTTATGGTGTTTCTGCAAATTCCACAGCGAGTAACACTACCCCCTCCCCTTTTTACAGACTCGTCCTGAGTCGTCGAATTTTCGTGTGCCATCATGTGTAGTTCTCCCAATACGTTTTACCTTCGATCCCTGATGCGACATTCAGGGTATCATGTCCCAAAAATAAATAACCTACGGCTGAGTAACTAACTAAACAAACCCACTCATACAGACACTTAAATAATTGCCGGCGCTATGACACACATGCAGGGGGCGCAACTCATTACAATTACATCTTAACTTGCAAAATTTACACTAAACCATGGCCCAGATCATGGACTCTGCGGAAAAAGAAGCAGGGAGCCAGGCTACTCATCGCAGTCCAAGGCCTCCCCCTTTTTAAATAACGCAGTAACAAAAGCGGTGCACGGCCGCAGAGCAGTCCCGTGTTGCGGCTGCCGTTCAGGGCCAGTCCCTGCAGCTTGCGCGATGATTCCTGGCGCACCTGGAAAGAACAGGGGAGGGGGGAATGCAAAACAGAACAGGAGGCAGCATGCATGCATGGCATGCGAAGGCAAGCAGGCAAGGCATGGTAAGCGAAACAAGGCCGTCTGTAGCAAACAGCCGGCAGACGAAGTGGCCGGCACAGCCTCTAGCAACAGCCAGCAGATGATCCGACCGGCACAGGCCTTGTAGCAACAGCCAGCAGAATGAAGTGGCCGGGCACAGGCTCGTAGTAACAGCCAGCAGACGACTGACCGCACAGGCCTTTGCAGCAAAAACAGCGCAGATGAAGTTGGCCACCCTTTTGCCTTGAAATGGAGGATGGTGGAGGGAGTGCGTGGTGCTGGCACGTCGGAAGGTGGCTCCGACCTACCCTACTGTCTCCCTCCCAACTATCAGCCTTTGCCTGTCTCTGTCCATACCCACTCCTTAATTTGCAAAAAACCAATTAGCCCCAACTTATCTTTTTTGTTTTTATTTTTATTTTTACTTCCCCACTATAATTCTGTCTCCTACCCCGTTATCGTTTTTTCGGCTAACCTATTGTCTCCTAGCCTACTCCCAACCCCTACGTTCCCTTCTTGGAGGGAATAATAAGGAAGCTAGCTCCTGTGTCGAGCCCAAATGTAGCCTCAGAACTCGTCCTCATGCTCTTCAGCGATCTTTAACCCAACGTCGACATCCGTCCCAGCGTTTTATGTACACCACCATTCACGCCACACTGCAGCCGCGAAGGTCATGGATGGTGCGGGGGGGGTACCCTTCCTAATCTACCCTTAACATTTCCTGTTAACTACCCCGGGCTTTACAAAGCCTCTCGCTTAAACTTCGGTTTCTATACACCAGGATTCCTCGTCGGCCTGTTGTCAGTTCCTCACAATTTCGGCCCTCGCCCTACAATTTTCCTCCGTGCCTTCACCACGGTCATTCGCGCGCTGACACGCGTGGGCTCCCTTAGTCATCCTCAGCCATGTCGACCACCCTGCACGACCTGCTCTGTCCGGTCCATCTTCCTCGTGGCGGACGCATGCTACCCCGGACCGCACAACCCTCTGACTACCACCCCTAACGGGATGTGCCTAGCCTGGACCTCCCCCTCAATGACCCACTTGAACTGCCCCCTCCTGTACCCGGCCCATGCACTGCCCAGCGGCGCAATGGCCCCGGCCCCGCAACAGCCGGGTCACCCGTGTCCCACTACGCTATCTCCTGCCCCCCATGCGCCCTGCCTACCGCGGCCGCACTCCCGGTCCGGTGTACCCACTCAGCGATACTCACGCGTCCAGCCAGCTCCACAACCGTTAAAACAGGCTCCTGCACCCCTTCAACGGAGTGTATCAGCTACATCCCTCATGCCTACAGCAAAACGACCTCCATTTTGTCAATTTGACTAACCCTAACTCACATTACTCTGACCCCGGTTCCTTGGTGGGAATCATCCATCCCCGCCCAATCACTCGTCGCACAAAATGCAGTTCCACATTCGCTCCAGTACATCAGACCCGCTGGCCTCACTCACGCAATCAAAGTTAACACCTTTCCATTTCCTCAACTCACACTCTCGGCTGATTTTTCTGCCCATTCTTATAACTGCCTCCCTAACTACTCGTGCTCCCTCGTGTCCTACACTATAGCATGCTAAGCTACATCCCCTCTACACCACTCAAAGCTTTCACTGTCTCCAAATCCAAACATAAATCCATTTTCTCCCCATTCTAAATCTCAACTGATCCCTCTAAACTCAATCCATTCACGAGCCGCATGAGACTTACCGGCCCCATGAGCGCTCAGCTAAGCTAACCATCCTTCTAACTAGTGGTACCTTGTGCCAAGAAGGGGTCTATCCACCCCTGCCTGGATATCCATGTCACCGAACCGAGGCCTTGCTTTGCTCTACCTTTTTTTTTTCATCGTGCAGCACCAGCCGCGTTTCGCAACCTGCGCACCAGCTTGGCCAATTCACAACTCGCGCCACCTTGTTGGCTGACGTCATGGCGGCCGTTCGCGCTTCGCGCACCTCGTCCCTCTTGGACGGTACCATCCGCAGGGGAATTTCACCCTCCTGCCCGATTACCAACCACACGTTGCAGCCATGACGTCACCACTGCGCATTTCCCAAAGCAAGCCCGCGTTTCGAGCAGTTCCACGCGAACACATTGCTCTGCTCGTCGGGCTTTTACAAACACGCTCGCGTGGAGAACCCATTGCGTCCAAATCCATTATCCAGCCTGAGCTTTTGTCCTTCCGCGATCGGCTAACATCACCGTGGCGTTTCCGACCGGTTTCACCGCGCAGCCGCAGCACGCGCGCCTCGTGCGCAGCACGGCACAAACCTCGCGCTCGCTGCCGTGCCAACCGGCACGGTGCCAATACCAGCTACGCCGCTACCCGGGCCCTTGTCCCCTGTCGCCTCTCGTCTCCATTCAACCAGGCGCTAAACTCCCGTGTGTCACGGACTCACACACCCTCACCATTTACACATTCACTCTCATCTCTCTCT